>CM075820.1:4979255-5044559 GCA_037975025.1 Excoecaria agallocha | reverse complement strand
TCCATCTGCCTACTTTAAATAGACATAGATTCATCATAGTGACCATTAATTATTTCACCAAGTGGGTATATGATAAGTGTGAATTATGTATAGTTTTTAGTATGTTTTAAGTATTGATATTTAGTTAATTTGGTTTAATTTTGGTTAAATTAGAGTTAAATTTTTAATTTGTATGTTTTTGAAGTTAATCCAAATTTTTGGTGTTTTCAAGTTTAATTTGCTAAAAAAAAGGCTTAATTGCAAAAGGCAAGAGATTAGGGGTCAAAACTATAAAAGTGGGAAATTGATGCGAGAAAATAAGCATGAATTCTAGAAGGTTTTTACATGACCACGTGAATAATATAAAGAGAGGAAACCATGGCCACGTGAAGGTTAATTAGTAAATGTTACATAGCCACGTAAGAATGAATGAAGATAAAGGCATGGCTGTGTGAGAATTAACCAAGGAGAAGGTATGACCACGTGAAGAATAACAAAGGAATTCACATGGCAGTGTGTTCCTCTTGATGCATGATGCATGCCCATGTGTGGATTAACAAAGAAATAGACGTGGCCACGTGCAGGTTTCTCCCATTCGACGAAGGATTTTTCCAACCTTCTCGTTTAAGAAGGATTTACTTCCTATTTTATTTCTGGAGTTTGAGAAGGATTCTACTAGTATTTTGGCCTATAAATAGGAGTCCGAAGCACCAAAGAAGGGGATCGATCTTTCATTAAGCAAATTATCAACATTAGTTCATTAGTTTTAATTTTCTATTTTTGTTATTTTCATTATTTTCTTTAAAAGCTTGTTTTGATTTTAAGCATGTCTAGTGAGTAGTTTTCTTTTACTTTTGCTAAAGGATACTTGAATCCTTAACTTTTATTGTTATAACTTAAGCTTGTGCTTTAATTTAATGCAAGTTTGATTATTTCTTAGTTTTTAAACATAGTCTTATCTTTATTCAATGAAATTGGTTGTTAACTTGATTAATCATTGGTTAGTAATTTGTTTTGAGTTGATTATTGATGTGCATGTTCTTAGGTTAATTTATTTAGGTTGATGCATGATTATAATCTAAATAAGCTATAATTATGTGTTAATCAAAGTAAATTAAGATTGAGAAAGGTGTAAATAAGAATAGGTGAAAGTTAAATTACTTGAGAAAGGATTTAATAGACATCTAGGAGAATTAATTCAGATCTTTATGCTAAGTGTTGAGTTTATCTGAATAAGAGAATTTTAATGGTTGGAATGATAATCTTAAGTAAAGTTATCTGGGTTTATTAATCTGAATTCCTCATAATCACTTGTGTTTTTTCTTTTGATTAAGTCATAATAATATTGGTTAAGGTGGATAGTCCTTTAGTGAAAGTTGTTTTTAATATTGATTTTTACCTTAATCACTTCTTTGTTTTTGTTTTATCTTTAATTATTTCAATTCTTTCAACTGCTTTATTTTATCTATAATTTTAAAAACTGTTTTTAGTTTTTAATTTTAATCATCACTATTTTTGGGATTTCTCTTCTTCCTTCTTCACACAAATTTGGTTTTAAAATTAAAATCACTTACACAAACACAAGTTTCCCTTGGGTTCTATATTTTGGGTCATAATTATATTTCCCTATATTACTTAGCCAATTTAGTACACTTGCTAGCATCCGTTCAAGTTTTTAGTGCTGTTGCCAGGGAATACATTGGCGTTTGTTTATTTATTTTGATTTTAAAGTGATTTTGTGTGTTCTTCTTCTTTTCTTCACCTATTTTTTGATTTTTGTTTTCATTTTTTAGGTGTTATTGGTTTATGCTGAGAAACAACCCAATTTTACCCGTAGACCCTGAGATTGATAGGACATTCCATAGGATTAGAAGGCTAAGAGGCAACATGAATGACCTGGAAATAAAACAACCTATGAAACCAATTTCCACCACCTAGGATCGAAGAGCAAGAAATACCCCACCAAGCTCCTGAGAATGGGTATAGACCTAGGACCATTAGGGATTATGCTATTCCTAGGTGGAATGAAGAACATAGAACCATTAGGATTCCTCACCATAAGCCTTTTGAGATTAAATCTGCTACCATCACAATGGTACAAAGAAACCAATTTTCGGGTTTGGACATAAAGGATCCTGCACAACATTTAGATATGTTATTAGAAGTTAGTGACACTGTGCAAATTCCTTATGTATCGACTGATGCAATTAGGCTAAAACTTTTTCCATTCACCCTCATAGGAAAAGCTAGGGATTGGCTACAAATGTTACCTAATTAATCCATCCATTCTTGGCAATAAATGCAAGAAAAATTCATGTGCAAGTTTTTTCCACCTACTAAAACAGGCCTCATTAGAAAACAAATCAATGATTTCCAACAATTTTATGAGGAGCCATTCCATAAAGCATGGGAAAGATTTAGGAGACTTTTAAAAAGCTGTCCACATCATGAGTTTCCTATTTATCAACTAATGCACATTTTTTATGCAGGTGCCAATCAATCAACAAGATCTTTGTTAGATGCAACCTCAAACGGTAGCTTTATGAACCAAATTCTAGAAGATGCATTTTTGCTTCTTAATGAGATGGCTACCAATGATGCTCAATGGGTAACTTTTAGAGGAGCTCAAAAGAAACAGGAAGTTCATAATATTGATGAAATAGCTATGTTAAAAGCTCAAATGGAATTAATGAGAAAATAGCATTTAAGAGAAATAAATGAGCTTAAAGTTAAGAATATTTGCATGTTATCTAATGAAGTTGATGCTTATGTAAGAATTCAAGGATCTCTAAGAATAAAGAATAATAAAGGAATAGTAAAAGAAGTAAATGCCTTGAACCCATATAGCAATACCTATAACCCGGGATGGAGGAACCATCCAAATTTTTCTCGGAGGGAAGGTAATCAAGCTTTTTCTTCTAACCCTAATCGTAGACCTCCTTTTAACCATAATTAACTTCCCAATAACCATCCTCCATACCAAAATCAAGCTCTACCATATTATCCAAACTAATATCCATCACAATTATATCATCAACCACCCGGTTTTTAAAAATCTCAACCTCTCCCTCTTTAAGAAAAGAAATCCAACATAGAAGAAATGATTGCAAACTCCATGGCCTCCAAAACCTCAATCTTGGCAAGTCAAGATGCTAGATGGAAATCACAAGATATTTGGATGAGGAACTAAGAGGCATACATTAGGAATCTAGAGAACCAAATGGGGCAACTTGCTAGTTCATTATCAAACTAGACTCAAGGAACATTCCCATCTAATGTGGACCGCAATCCCAAGGAGGAAGCTAAAGCAATCAACTTAAGGAGTGGAAAGGAGTTAGAAAGGACTGAAATTGGTAAAAATTCTTCCCCAAGGGTGGAACCGACAATGGAGGTAAGTATTCCTAACTCTGAAAATGTTGAGAAAATGTCTTATGTTTATTGTCCTTGTAAGGCATAAAATATTGATAATTATATTGTTTGGTGGCCCAAAAGGTCTGCGTTGTGTTGCTGTTATTTTGAATATGTATTTTGTGCGGAGGTAGTAATATTCCTAGCCGTAGTGTTGTCAAACTTTTGTCAAAATTTCTCAAAAAGCATAAAATATAGTATTAGCGGCTATAACAGCCTGTGTGTTGTTTAAACATGTCTTTTATGCATGGGGCAATCTCATTCCTAGTCGGAATGCTGCCAAAATTTAATTTCTTATAAAGTGTGTAATGTGTGTTTTTCCCTCATTTTTTGTGCATGATTGTTAGAATTACATATGTGTCAAACACTCGTGTAAATTAGCTGTAAATATTTACTTCAAATGATACCAAGACTCTTATAAATTCTGACATTTTGATTTGCTTGCGACTTAAGTCAAGTATAAACTAACATGTAATATTTTTGCAGGATGCCTCACAGGACAGTGCATCCCCAGCCTTCCCAACCAGTACCAATATACATGACGACCGAACAGGCTATGAGATACTGAGCTCTGGGCTAGGTTTAGTGCAGGACAAATCGATATATATCCAGATAATTCTTTGAGGACTATAGTTTATTACAGAAGGCTAACAGGCTTTTAGCCAATGCCGACTGGATTGATTTCTTTGCCCTGACTTACAAGACATATGTAGATGTGATTAGAGAGGTCTTAGCTACCTTATGGTATGGAAGGTATCAATGGTCAGACACTTAAAAGGGGGCATTACGATTTAGACCCTTAGGGATACCATATAACATCACTAGGCATAGATTTGCAGAGGCCATAGGGCTTCCTAGTAGGCCAGGTATAGTCACATCGTCCAAATAGATGAATAAGGATAGATGGAGGGTTATGAAATTGCCCGAAGTAATCTATAGAGATTTGTAAAGAGTCTTATCTGCCTCTTACCTTGAATGTACTTGGGTTAGACAAGATCTATTTTGTAGAGCCTATCCCAAAGAGTATGCATGTAGACCTATAGGTGGCTATTACCATGAGCATAGTGGGCCTATAGACCGGTAGGAGGGCTGATATAGATTGCTTATAGTGCTTGAGACTCGAGAGAGATGTGGCCTTGATCCCAGAGTGCCAGATACAGAAATAGATCAGGATGACTAGGGTCAGGCAGCAGATGAGGTACCAATAAAACCTTAAGAGCCACTAGAGCAACTGCCTCAGTAGGATGACAGGGCAGATGAGCCTCACGAGGTAGAGGAGCCTAAGGGAGCAGAGTTAGATTTTGATTGTACTTTTGATATGCAGATTAACCTGCATGACCTTTTGGGTGGGTCACCCTAGACACTAGTATACCCTAGATTTCCTATCAGATAGCAGAGGTTGCCGACTATGAGATTTGTTGGAAATTATCGATTACATGCACCACATACATAAGAAAAAATTTAAAATTTTTAACCAATAAATTTGATCTTTTAATGAATTTAAAATATAAATATTAATGAAAATAAGAAAAATCACCTTTGATTTTTGTTGAATAGTTGATTTTCCTTCTCACCGGGTTGTCGCAAACCACAGTGTCCAAAGTTGAACACCTCCAATTAGTAATCCATACTAGAGAAGGAATAAATGAACCAAGAATGGAGGAACCACAAGGCTGACCGAGTTCCCCTTGTTTCTAGCAAGGGAGTGGTGGCTAGGGTTTTTTGAGAGAAAATTTCTTTTTCTCTTAATTGTTCACTTAATCCTAAAATTCCTATCACTTGGATGTTTATAGTTAGGTTAAAAATCCAACTTCATAATAGGATTGAGCTCTTTAAAATTGCTGGAGAAATATTAAATGGGCTTTTGGAATTATTAATAATTTATTTGGGCTTAATTAAATCCAATTTAAGTCCTTTCACAAAAGACCATGCACAAAACCCATAAACTAGGACTTTTATGAATACATTGGGATTTAATCACCCAAATGAATTCCAAATCCATCCAAAATAAATATGTAGGCTCCATAACACTTATTAAATATATTTATTTTTTTTGGTCCAAGAATTAGGCCTCTAAGGCCTTCTATCTGAAGTTGGCATGAAACCCTTCATTTGACTGTGCCAAAACCAATTCTTTGGACCTCTATAATTTCTCCAATGGATCTATTAATTATTATATCATCCCTATAACACTTATAGTCTAATAATAATAATTAATTATGAAATACAATATTTTAATTAGGTCCATTTTATAGAATATTTCTAAAAAGTTTTGCGAACAATTCTACTTGATCATAATTAATTAAACTCTTTAATTAATTATTCTATTATTCATTTCTCTTCTTATAACAATATCAAATATTATTATCCTTGTCATTTTACCATTTTATCCTTTACTCTATATATGTGTGACCTATTAGGTTCCTGTCTATATTGGCAGTATAATATGTAATTATGAGTTCTATTCAAAACTCACATGATTTAAACTTCTTTAAATCATTTTATCAATCCCTATTGATATTTATGATACACTATTATACAAATCATGAGCGCCCTCTAGCTAGGAATCATGACTACCCAAATGTCAGGAAAGACAAGTGGTTTGACTATACCCTTCCATAGAAATAGTTACCATTCAATTACTCCTTTCACCACTCTTATCTCAATTAGATTCTGAGTATGGATTTCTATAAACTCATATAAATCTAATTATGTATTTTCTATTAATTTAACCATTATTTTCAAAATGCCCTTCATGGATCCCTATCCATCTTGGCATATTACTCTGGCCAGAGATTCTCTGAACAAGGAAATTATAGAAACATGCGAGATAACTTCCCTTAATAAATCTGGGATGGTGAATCCTTTGTCAATCAATCAACTATCTTTAAGTAGGTCATGATATACCCAACCTCCTAACTATGTTCACTCCCAGTTGGAAGTAATCAGTTATGGAGTCAAAGTATACCACTTACTACTTACGATAACTTTGGTGATCTCAAGTCTAAGGATACTTACACATCCGCTATGAAGAGATTCCTCATTGACATAGATTTAATATCCATGTGAGGATTCTTTTTGCAGATCTCCAATGAACTTGTTATTCTAATAAATATCCACATGTTAGCTTTGATTATCTTCTATAATCACAGTTATGAGAATCACTACTTGAACCATTCAATAAGCATATCATGTGCTAGTATGTTCGAATTAAGAATGTCCTATCTTGTTAATTCTATGACTAGGGATATTTAGATATTAACACATTTGCATGCAATAGACATCTCATATCATGAACACTTTCATGATTGCCTTTGCACTGTGTTTATAATATCTAGGACTTCATTTATTAATTTAAGATTTACAAACTCATGTATTTAAACATAGCATTAATAAAGGAATGATGCTTTTTATTAAGAATATGAATTCATACATATGAAATAAATCCCTTTTACATGGATTCTAGGGCATACTTTCTAACAATCTCCTACTTGCACTAGAGCCAATCTAGAAAAGTGCTTTAGTGAGGGGATCCGCCACATTATCTCATCATTTCTAGCTACTATTTTCCTTATGGGATGGTAGTGTCTGAGAACATGCTTGGATTGCTGATGAGACCATGGTTTATTTGCTCACGCAATGGCTCCATTGTTGTCACAATATAAAGGAACCAACAATGCTAGGCACCACTCCTAGTTTAGATATGAACTTTTTGATCCAGACTGCATCTTTGGTTGCTTTCGAAGCAGCAATGTACTCAGCTTCTGTCATGGAATCAACAGTTATTTCTTGTTTGGAATTCTTCCAACTAACTGCCCCTCCTCCCATTATGAACACAAAACCAGATGGTGATTTATAATCATCTTTGTCAGATTGGAAGTTGGCATCTGTATACCTATTTACTTTAGTGTAGGTTCTTTTTAAGTTGAGTATCTTCTCACATGTATAAAAGGATTATTTTTGCCAATTTATTGCTTAGGGTAATTTGACCTATAACTTAAGTAAGTTTTTAAGCCTTGTACAATTATATTTTTCTTGTATGAGAGCCTTAATATGCCATTTCCTCTAGAATTTGTTCTTGGTAAATTTTGAGATTATATTTAGTATGAGATGTGCTTGAAAAATGATAAGGGCATTTAGATTACAACATTTTGGCTTGCTTTAAAAACTTACCTTTCTGACTTTAGGTAGCCAATTTTGAGCCTTAAACCTATTTTTGTTGAGTAACATATAATTAGCCAATATCCTTTGCTATATAAAAATCCATTTCTTTGTGTTACCTTTTTTTGTGAAGAGAGATAAATTGTTATATCTTTAGGAGATATATATTGATAATATAAGCATGATGGTATTTAAAATGAGAGTTAAATTCCCTTCTTCTCTAGTATCAATATTAGAACAAGGCTAGTTTGTAAAGAAAAATAAAAAAAAAAGAAAAAAAGAAAAAAAAAGAAGAAAAAATAAAAAAAAAGAAAGAAAGAACAAGAGAAACTAGCAGTAGTGTGCCATTGAGAAGGGAATATGAGAAGTATATTACATCATGCGATGCTTAGATTCTTAAATAAATCTCTTATGATATGGTAATATTGTTTCTATTCACAATTTAAACTACTTAAATCAAAAAAATTATCCTACCTTAACCTAAGCCAAGTTACAACCCTTATAAGAACCTTTTGATTTCATGTATCATTTTATACTAGTAGTGGAGATGTTTACTACTTACAAGCTTATGGTAGGTAATGGCATCTTTAGGGAATGAGAGAAACACTAACCCATAAACACATCGAGTGATTAAGTGCTTTAAGAATATAGTGTTTGAGTGAGAACTACTTTAGGCAATATTTGGTGTGAAATAATGTTTACATGTGTTAAGATATTCAAGTTCTTAAGTTAATACATTATCGTGCTTTGCTAATTCATAATTTTCCAAATGTGCATGGTTGTTTAAGTTTAATGGTGAATGGTTTTGTTTGAGACTTAGCAAACTTAGGCTAAATTTGTGAAGAGATGAGCATTTTTGCATGTTGTTTTCAAATATTTGCTAAATATATATTTGAGCTCCAAAATTGTATGTTTGTGTTGTTTGCTTATTTGTTAGGTTTTGCTTGGTGACAAGCAAAAGTTTAAGTGTGGGGGTTTGATATGAGCCTAAATAGCTCATATTTAATCCATGTTTTGTTACCAAAATAATATTTAGTTATAATAAATTGTGCTAGAATTAGGTGTGTTTAATGTTTTTTTTTTCAAGTTTTGTGTATGTAGGAGAAAAGGGGAGAAAAATGTGGAGGAGTAGCATTAAGTGAAGAAAAGGATTGTTCTGCCGCGAGGATGACAAGTGTCACGAGGGCGATAGAGAATGTGAGGCTGGGCCGAGAAATAAGGAAGAAGAAGGAACAAAATGGCCTGTCGTAAGCATGACAGGTGCCACGATCGCAATAGAAGATGGTCAAAGGCAGTTGAACTTGAAAAGTCACCTAAAAGAACACCAAGATTGCATACCTATGGAGAGGCACTTGAAGGGACTTAATGCTTGAAAATCTATAAATACCCTGGAAGTTATAATCAAAAGAGGAGATCTATCATTTTTATTTTTCTTATTTGAAAGTTTAATTAAAGAATAATAGTTGTAGGTTTTAGTTTTAGTTTTATGGCTTAAAGAGAAGGCAAATACAAGGAAGAAGACTACACTTTGTGAAAGGAAGAAGGGTTGAGAGATCCCCTTCTTTTATTTCTAATATTTACTTCTTCTTTGTTATTATTATGAATTCTTTTTAGGAACTTGAATGTTGTTATTTATATTTAATCATTTCTCTTTCATTTATCTTTATATGTAGGATTTGCTATTAAAACTTTATTAGTATCATTATAAGTTAAGGAAAAAAACCTTAGATGGAAATTCCTTCTCTGAAAATCAACAAAATGGTTATAAGTAAGAGAGTTAGCAAGAGCAACATCTTTCTAATAGTTAATAAAAAATTCATTATCAAAGCATAGTTTGAGAGATCACATGTGTAGATAATTGCTATAGGTTGGTTTTTATTCTTTAAGTATGTGTTTATGTAATTCTAATCTAGATGTGAGAGCTGTGATTTAGAACCATAAATGCATGTTTAAGGCATAATCTAATCTAGATGCGAGAGTTGCAACATAGAATAATCTTCCAACTTGGCTTGAATGATAAATATTAAATTCTAAATAAAAAAAGAAATAACAAGTTCCATATTTATGTATATGTTACATTCATAAATTCATAAGTCTTATTTGATCATCATTAAAGTAGAATAGAATTTAATTTAGTTTATTATAGTGTTAATAATAGTTTTAACTTGCAAATTAATGAGAACTGTAAACAAAATTAAAATCGAGTAGTAATAGTGTACAATTTTAATCAACATTCCTCGTAGGATCAACATCTTTTGTACTATAATTGGTACACCGTATGCTTACGAAATTGATGCTTAGAAAAAGCACACCAATTTGCTCCTAAAGCTAATAAAAGTTGACTCACTATACCTCTTATGCATATCTAAGTAGTAGGCTGAGTGATGACTCTGAGTAGGAAAGCAATGATCTTGTTCATGCTGTTAACCCTTTTTGATTTGCGTTGACCTTGTCGGTAGCTTGCTTGCTCTCAAAAGCCATTTTTAGGAATCGAGATCGGATCAGGGTTCATTTAACTCGTGAAGATCGATTACTTCACAATGGATAGGGATTCAACCCAATCTGCAATGTCTCGGGCCTTAAAAAGGCATGTAAAATAGGCTAGGGTATCCCTACTTATTTACTAATGATCTACCTATGACGGAGTCTATTGGGCACATGAGGTAGGCATCATAAACTCACCACCCAATAAAACATCGTGAAATGAGTTCTAACCTTATGAGGCCGAAACCAGAGATAGTTAGAGACCTCACTCATATTTATACTTTTGGTTAATTTTATATAAACAAGTTTTAGTGATTAATATATTTCATTCTTTTCTCACACGATTTATTATGCTAGAAAAATAAAGCACACTTCAAACACATTGAAAAGCTATAAAGCATGCACATTAAAAGCTGCAAAAGCATAATATAGAAAACATTTAAGAATTCCAAACATTATGAATCAATACATAAATCGAGGAATTAATTAAGTTCCTTTAGATGAAGACATTGGTCCTCACATGGATATTTACAAAAAGGCAAGATTTTTTATGTCTTTTTTTGTAAAAATAAAGATATTTGACCCCTCATAGCTTTGGAAAAAAGAATTGCATTAATTAATTTAAAAGTAAAAAAAATCATTTGTGCTTATAAAGAAAAATGCTTAATTTACATGTCACTTTGTGGGTGAAAATCAGGACATTGGTCCTTTTTATTATAGAAAAATCCACTCAAACTTATATAAAATCATTTGTGAGTTTTTTGACTTATCATTGAAAAGCCATTTATTTATAAAAAAGGGCATTAAAATAATAAAATATGCCACGTATAAATTGGGTCATTAATTGAAGTGGAAATATTGGTTCCTTTATGCATATTTATAAAATTGTTTTGTGTGATTTTTGGAATAAAATAAGACATTAGTCCATTTTATAAGAAAAAATCCAATTAATTATATAAAAAAAGATATTTTAAGTGAGTTTTCATTATTATCGTGCAAAACCTTTATTACTAAGTTATTACAAGCGATAAAATGGAAAGCACCAAATAATTATATAGGCCTAAAAAATAAATAAATAAATGAACGAAAATAAATAAAATCCTAAACTAGACTGCCTTGGTTCTCCAACTTGGCCCAAAAAATAGTTGCACACATAAAAATGACCAAACAAGACAATTAGTCAGTGACGAATTGAATGCAAAATTAAATACAATAACTAAATATATAAAATAAAATTTTAAATTAAATAAATATTGTAATATATGAAACAGTGATAGCAATAATAGTAAAAGCATTAATGATAATATTGATAATAATAATAATTATTATATATATTGTCATTAAAATGAGAATAAAAATGACTTGAATTAAATAAATTAAATAGTGTACAAATATATAAATAAGCTATTTCACAATTAAATTAGAAATATTAATCAATTGGACTAATTAAATAAGCTTAAATAAATAAAATAACATCAACAAAATAAACAATAATTAAAATATATTATAAATTAAAGGAAAAGGATAAATTAATTAAGTTAATTTACAACAACCATAAAATATAATATTAATAAAAAATATTAATATTAAAAGAATATAAACAATTTAATATTAGTAAATTAAACAATACAAGAAAAATATTAATAATAACATTAAACAAAAAAAAATGGTAATATAAATTAAAAAATATATATATACATACACACACAAAAAAAAACTTGAAATGGGGAGGAAAAGGACCAAAAGACCAAAAAAACAATGAAACAAAGGAAGAAAAAGAAAAAAAAACCAAAGAGTGAGTGGAGTGGGTCACGAAAGAGGAATGGCGTGACTGGGACTTTTAGCGATGGGAGTTTTTGTCTGTCACCATAAACCCCTGTTGCTAAAGGTCCAATGCTAGAAAAAAGGAGAACTCAAAGGGAAGCTTTTTAGTGACAGAAAATGTTGGTTGTTGCTAAAGGGACTAACGTGGGAAACAAAGTAAAATACTAATTTAACACCTAAAAACACATATAAATATTTAGAAAAAAGCCAACCAAAATTCATAAAAAACATATATAAACATAATATTATTTAAAATATATAAGAAATTAAATAAAATACGAAATTAACAAATATGTTAAAAAATTAACGAATTAAACAAGCGAATAAATTAAACAAAAATCTAACAAATTACATAATAAAATAATTAATTAGTAAATAATGAAATTAATCTTTATTTAACAACTCAAATAATTAACAAATTAACATAACAAAACAAATAATTAACAACAAATTTATATAATGGCACAATCATTTTATTAAGCTAAAATAACAAATTGATCCACAAAATTAGTTAACAAATTTACATATTTTACAATTAATTAACAAATATGTGAAATTGACAATATATTAAGGTAGATCTACAAAATTAACAAGAAAATAAACAAAAAAATATTATTTACACAATTAATTAAAAATTAGTGATTTAAATTTGTGGGTTTTAAGGCTTGAGAATATTACATTCAATGTCGATTTGTTAAAGGACGTGGATTCGGTGCTCTATGGTTTTTTATTTTATTTGATTTTTTAAAATTTTTTATGTTAAAAAATATGTAATTTTCATGCAAAAGGAAAGAAAGAAAAGAAGAAGATAAAGATAAAGATTAGGAGGAGAGAGAAAGGATTAGGCTTAGAAGAGCCTAATGAATATCCCAAATGGGATAAGATTAACCCAATATCTTTTCCTTCGATTTTTCCCCCTATTTCCGAGTGTAGGCTACAGTTTTGAAGTAAGTCACGGACCTAGTGCTTAAGTCATCCGCGAGTCAAACAAGGACTGTTGACTTTGACTTTTCCCATTTTTTTAGCCAACTAACCTCCAACTCAAAATGTTATGCCATTTTTAGGCTAGAAGATGCCATTTTTTTTATAAAGTATCTCTAGATACTTGTTTCCCTATGTCTTAAATTTCCAATGAATCAGAAAATCACTCAATTGGAATTTTTATGTTGGGATTTATGGCCAAAATACCAATGACTGCTCCTAGGAAATTTTTAGGGACAAAATTGGTGTTCTTACTTTGAAAAATTTCTGGGAACAATGGGTTCCAAATTAGTTCATGCTCTTTTCATAAAATTTTCTCCCAAATGAGTATATTTTCTTTTAAAATTGGATTCATCTAAATAGTATCTCTATAAAGGGAGTTATTCCCAAAATACTACAGACTAGTTTAGGTGCAAAGACAAATTCGAGTCATTTATGTTCAAGCCTAATTTTGAGAACCTTAAAAACTAAATTGTTTTAGGTGTTTTCATCAAAGTTGTATATCTATGTCTTAGGATTCAAATGGTTTTAGAATTACCTAATTATGATGTCTTTAGTTTAAGATAAAGCTAAAACACTCCAACTGCTCCAAGTTTTTAAAATTGGTTTTCTCATTTTGCACTATTTGAAAGAGATAATAAGGGAAAAGACCACAAAAAAGATTTTTAAACATTTAAAATCGATAAGAGAGATCAAAAAACATTTTGAAAACATGAAATTTAGAGAGAAAGCTTGCCACCTTTGCTCCCTGTCCATTTATGAGAAACTATTTCTTTATCAGGTAACTCTGATAAGGAGCTGCCTTAGGACCTAGTATTTAGAATTGCCCCCAATTTTTGGGAACTTAGTGCACTAGTGTCTAAGTGAGCTAAAATTCAGAGTAAAGAGTTAGGGACACATACTTGAGGTGACAAACTCCTTGACTATGAAGGTTTGGTTATATAGTGATCAATGTAGTTTTACTGATAAAAACCGTGCCACATAATCCTCACTTCAAGCTTGTTACCTGGTTATGTGTAGAGAATGCCTCTCAAAGAGGACTTTGGATTTATTTGAGCTTGCTTTAAAGAGACTTTAGATTTTGGTTGGTTTGCTCCGAAAAGACTTTAGATTTTGGTGGGCTTGCTCTGAAGAGACTTTAGATTTTGGTGGGTTTGCTCTGAAGAGACTTTAAATTTTTGTGGGTTTTCTCTGAAGAGACTTTAGATTTTGGAGGGTTTTCTTCGAAGAGAATTTATATTTTAGTGGGTTTGCTTTAAAAAGACTTTAGATTTTGGTGGTTTTGCTCCGAAGAGACTTTAGATTTTAGTGGGTTTAGGTGGTTTACTATCAATTTGGCAACATTTAACCCTCTTCGATGACATATAGAATATCATCTCATACTTTGAGGTGAGTGAAAGTCATCCCAAACTTGGGGGGATTCTACAGACGGAAGCCTATTAGCTTGCCCCTTGGGGAATCCTTTTGTGTTTTACCTATAAGAATTGAGTTTTTTTTTTCTTTTCCTATTTTTTGTTTATGTTTTGTTGTTTTATTTTTGTCTTGCCTTTGTTCTTGTTGAATTTGAATTTTGATAAATTAAGAACATTTCAAGGCAAACTTTATTATGTGCTAGGTAAAATTTGTATTCTTTGTACACTTATATTTATAGTGTGTCTCAGGAGTCTTTGTACATTTGAAGAATTTAAGTTTTTTGTACATTTGAGTTTCTATATATTTACGAAACTTGAAGTTTTTGTACGCTTGAGTTTCCTACATTTGAAGAATTTTTTATTTTTTGAATAATTTTTATTTTTTATACATTTAAATTTTAAGGATAGAGGGTCTTACCTAGTTACCACCAGCGAAGAAGTGCCTTAGTGTCTTAGCTCTATGAATGAATCTCTTTTCTATAGATTTGCATGATCTTCACCTATGAAGATTTTGTATTTGGACAAGATAGTGATCCCCTTGAAATTGCTTCCAACATGGCATGTGCAGATGACCTCATTTTTCAAGATACTCCTCTTGCATGATTCTTCTCATGGAAAATTTGTTACTATCTATTTGCCCATTGTTTGAAGTTGTTCCATGATTAGCTTAAATGCGCAAAGCCCTTTTTAATCTCCTTGCAAGAAATTACTCACATGAGTAAGTACAATAAATTAGATATATGCAACATATATACGAGTAAAATTCATGTGTGTATGCACAATCATATATGTGAGCAATGTACAGTAGGTGCTTCAAGGAGTGATGTGTACAAAGAGTGGCTTGCCAAGAAGCATATAAAATTTAAAGTAATGGTAGCTCATCAAATGCTTTGAACTTGAATTTTATTCATCCTTGATAAGTTGAATGAATCACATTCTCAACTAGTTAAACCTCAACAAGAGTGATTAAGGGGTCATTCTCAATGAGGGAACAAGAGAATTGGCATGCTGATACGACAGCTTATTGATCCTATACATAAGCATAATGCATACCAAGCAATTTTTATGTATGTGTTCTAAAGGCCCAAAATAGAATTTAAATAGAGCTCCATAATAAGGTGATCCCCTTAAACCTCCTAGGTATGTGATCTAGAATTAATGAGGAAAGTCAAAAGGTTAGAGTGATGCATAATACATAGACAAGTTAAGCATACATATGATTATGGCACACATGTGATGTATGAAAATGAATATATTATGATGCATGGCACACAAACAAGATATATATGTTTTCATGGCAAAAAAAAAACTATCATGCATATTTTACATTATTATATTAACTATCTTTATTTGTTTGCATACAAAGTGAAATGTATGCTTATGCATAACCATATAGATAAGATTCACATCTTTTAGTTAACATGTAAATTTTAGGTCAAAATTTATGCAAGCAGAAATTATACACAAGGTGAGATATACATGCATCAGAAAAATCTATACATACAATACATGCACATTTTGTTAATTATTATTGTTAATTTAAAATTAATTGAAATGCATATATATGTATGAAGCAAAAATAACCACATGTGAGAGAAAAGAAATACATGTTTCCAACATTATTGCTCCCGTATAGGAGATCGTGCAACCTCTTTCCTAGGTGGGATTAGCTTATGGATTAATAGGGAACCCAATGAATGCATATGATGCACGGTAAAAAATTGACAGTATAACCTCTCTTTATTTAAAGCGCATGCGGATGAATTTTGTTGATTGTGTATTTAAGTAATCCAAATAGACTGAAATGTACCCATTAGGGCACGAAAACCTTTGATGAGCAAACATCTAAGTTTATTGGGATTTATTCGATATATAAAAGCCCACATCACAAGCAAGGTATTATGGCACAAGCCTCCTAGTGGAAATGTCTATACAATTACATAAACTTTAGTCTGGTGATACAACTTTAGGGTTATCCAAGCATGGTCCTTGACAATGGGTATAGCTTATCACGAGCATAATGACCAATTGGGTCACCATTTAACTTACCAAAAGTTACAAGACTTGGGCTAGTGGTCCTCTTTAACACTTTCCTACATTGAGTGAACATAGGGTCATGCTTTGCGAATACATCGAGGCTAAAAAAGGGATGCCTAAATTAATTCTAAGGCTCTAGCATGAATGCAATGCAATTTTTTGAAAAGAGATAAAATATTTTAATCTTTAAACTCATTTATATTAAATCAACAAAAGGTACATTCAGAGCAAAATCATATGATCCCCCATAGGCATCTGGCTTGCTCTCGAAAGCCTGCTTTTAGGACTTGAGAGTGGATTAAGATTCATTTAACTTATAAAGACCGATCGCTTCACAATAGATAGGGATTCAACCCAATCCACAATGTTTCGAGCCTTACAAAGGCATGGATAGCAGCTCGGGGTACCCCATTCATTTGCTAACAATCAACTTACAAAGGCATCTAATAAGGACATAAGGTAGGTATCATAGAGTTGCCACCTAATAAAATATTGAGAAAATGAGTTTTAACCTTATGAGGCTGAAACCAAAAATAGTTCGGGACCTCACTCTTATTTACACCTTTGTTTAATGTTATATAAATAAGTTCTTGTGATTAATATATTTTATCTCTTTTCTCACACGAGTTATTATGCTAGAAAAATAAAGCGCACTTCAAGCACGTTGAAAAGCTATAAAGTATGCATATTGAAAGCTGTAAAAGTATAACATAGAAAACATTTAAGAATGATAAATATTTCGAATTGATACATAAATTGAGGAATTAATTAAGTTCCTTTAGATGAAGACATTGGTCCTCACATGGATATTTACAAAAAGGCAAGCATTTTGGGTGTATTTTTGAGTAAAAATAAGGATAGTTGATCCCTCACGGCTTTGGAAAAAAAAGAATCGCGTTAATTAATTTAAAAGTAAAAAAATAATTTGTGCCTATAAAGAAAAATGCTTAATTTACATGTCACTTTATGGGTAAAAAACGAGACATTGGTTCTTTTATTATAAAAAAAAAAAATCATACTTAAACTTGTATAAAATCATTTAGTGAGTTATTTTGACTTATTGTTGAAAAGCCATTTATTTATAACAAAAAGGAAATTAAAATAATAAAAGATGCCACGCATAAATTGGGCCATTAATTGAATTGAAAACATTGGTTCCCTCATACATATTTATAAAATTCTTTTGGGTGATATTTGGAATAAAATAGGACATTAGTCCATTTTATAAGAAAAAAATCCAATTAATTATATAAAAAATAGGACATTAGTCCATTTAAGTGAGTTTTCATAATTATCGTGCAAAAACATTTATTACTAAGCTATTACAAGCGATAAAATGGAAAGGGCCAAATAATTATATAGGCTCGAAAAATGAATAAATAAATGAACGAAAATAAAGGAAATTCTAAACTAGACTACCTTAGTTCTCCAACTCGGCCCGCAAAACAGTTACACATAAAAAAATGATAAAAAAAAGGTAATTAGTCAGTAACGAATTAAATGCAAAATTAAATATATAAAATAAATTGATAAATTAAATGAATATAATAATATATGAAATAGAGATAGCAATAATAGTAAAAGCATTAACGATAATATTAATAATAATTATTAGAAATATTATCATTAAAATGAGAATAAAAATATGACTTCAATTAAATAAATTAAATATTGTACAAATATATAAATAAGCAATTTGACAATTAAATTAAAAATATTAATCAATTAGACTAATTAAATAAGCTTAAATAAATAAAATAACATCAACAAAATAAACAATAATTAAAATATATTGTAAATTAAAGGAAAAAGATAAATTAATTAAGTCAATTTATCACAAACATAAAATATAATATCAATAAAAATATTAACATTAAAAGAATATTAATAATTTAATATTAGAAAATTAATCAATACAAGAAAATAAATATATATATATAACATGAAATGGGGAGGAAAGGGACCAAAAGACCAAAAAACAATGAAATAAAGGAAGAAAAAGACAAGAAAAACCCAAAGAGGCATGAGTAGAGTGGGTGACGTAATAGGAATGGCATGGCTGGGACTTTTAGCGATGGGAGTTTTTGTCTATCGCCATAAACCCCTATCGCTAAAGGTCCAGTACCAGGAAAAGGGAGAACTTAAAGGGAAGCTTTCTAGTGATGGGAAATGTTTGTTGTTCCTAAAGGAACTATTGCAGGAAACAAAATAAAATACTAATTGAGCACCTAAAAATACATATAAATACTTAGAAAAAAGCCAGCCAAAATTCATAAAAAAACATATATCAACATAATATTATCTAAAATATATAAGAAATTAAATAAAACACCAAAAATTTGATAGCATTCCAACTAGGAATGTGATTGCCCGCTGCACAAGAAAAACACTATAAAAAAATGACAAACCATCATTAGCCGCCAAGCAGTTCAATTCAAATTATTTTTTATAAACGTAACATGCTTAATATTCATACTAACCAAAATTATTCTTAACTATATTGGTGGAATTTCTAGCTTAACCACACTATGTTTAAAAATACATACCTAAGTAAAATTATTTCACATTGGACATAATGAGACAAATTACAAACAACGCTATTTACAGGCTTATATTTTAAAGGCTCACTTTACTAACTATAGTGTCATACAATAATAAGGTTCGCAATTTCAAGTCTAACTTCTATATGCTTGTACAAAGCTAAACAACACAAGTAAAAGAGAAAAGGTGAGAAAACACTTACTTAATATAGATAAGACAGAGAAAAAAATAAAAGAAATGTAGAATGATCACTATTCCAATGTTCACGTTGATTCCCAATGAATTTTCACGCAAATGGCTTTAAGAACAATCAAAAAATAATGGAGAAAAGGAAGAAAAATTGAGAAAAGACCTTTGAAAATCACAAATGGTGGTTATGGTGAAGTGGGGAGGAAAAAGAAGAAGAATTGTCTTTTATTTTAAAAATTTTAGAGTCACAAACGGCTGGCTCATACGTCCTATTTGTCACACCTTTTTCACTATTTTCATTTATTCTATCTCTTTTTTTCTTTTTTTCTTTGTTTTAATTCTCATTTTTCAACTTATCACATTATTTATCATTATATATCTCATTTTTACTTTTGTTTACTGTATACATAGATGGTATCACATTCACACTTACACACGCACATCATAACTCTTATCATTAATCAGTCCTCTTGAGTTTTCTTGATTGATTATTTTCTGCCAGCCACTAATTTATTTCCAGGATGCCATTTTTCAGTTTTCACCTTGATGAGGCGCTAAATTTTAGCAAGGCCACTATTTTTCAATTTTCATGCCTTGGGGCTTCTATTCTTTTCTTTTTCTTTTTTTAGTTTTAGCCATGGAACCTTTTCAATCTGTTTATATTTACTAGCTCTCTAAACTCATTGCCATCACTATTTCACAAAATAACAGCTCCTTTAGACAACAACTTCTTTTGTAGAAAAAGTCCTCACCAAATGGGCTTAAATTTGCCTTGAATATCTGGAATTCCAAGCCTCATTTGTTTGAACACTAGATCTCCCTCCTTCAGGCATACTTCTTAACCTTTTTCCTAAATAAATGAGCTAACCACTTCTAGTAAACCTAGTTGTTATACTATGCATGTATCATTTGCCTGTCTAACAGGTTAAACTACAATAATCTCTATCTAGCCTATTATATTTCTTGTAATTCAGCTTCTAAAACCACCCTAAAAGACTAATGCTCAATTTCCACTAGCATTACACCTTATATCCCATAGACTAAAGAAATAGAGTAGCTCCTATTGAAGTTCTTGTTGTGGTCCTGTAATCCCATAATGTGAAAGGTAGCTTATTGGCCCAGTCTTTGTAAGTTAGAACCATTTTAACCAAAATCCTCTTAACATTCTTATTGGCTGCCTCGACTGCTCTATTTACCCGAGGTCGATAATATATATATATATATATATATATATATATATATATATATATATATATATATATATATATATATATTTTAATATTAAGTTTTTATTTTATTATTAGGGCCAGAGGTACTCTTCACTTCTATTTATTTTTACTATTAGCACATGTAGGCATTAACATTAGGCAACTGTCGAGATTATAACATTAGGTAATTTAAATAGAACTTTCGTTTTTCTTTTGTGACTAAATTTCGCTTATTGGATTTTATTTATTTAATCAAAATTTGGTATTTCTCTCGTTGGATTTAAGTTAATTTAAGCATTTATTGTTTTTATTTTAACTTGAATTTGTTTTTGAAATCTCATAATAAGGAAACTTAGATCGATTGTTATGGTTTATCATTTATGGATTATGTAGGATTAGATATTTTTTTATCAATAAAAAAATTTAAATATGTTTTATTGGTGAAAATAATGGAATTTAAACTCTATTCAATTTTCGAACTTTAAAACTGCATATAATTTTTTTTAAAAAATTAAAATTTTAATCATATCATCTATAAATTATTTTTTCTACAACTTCCATTACATTTAATATTATAGAAAAATCAATAATAAATTACACAAAAATGAATTATTAATTTTTTTTCTCATCCCAAAAATGTAATTAATAAAAAATAGAAGTATCATTGAGGGAAGTTATACACAATGTCATTCCATAATTTGGATTAAAAAGAATAATTGTTTGCCAAGTTAATGGAATAATAAATTTTGATAAAAGAAATGAAATATTAAAAGTGTGTGTGTATATATATATGGTAAGAATATCCATGAATTTTTTTTCTTGTTTTGAGCAAACATATCTATGAATCAAATGTATATAATTTAAGAAATCAAAAGAAAAATATCGTCATTTATATATACTGAGGTTTTTGTCATCACCTATTAATTATGAAGTTTGGTTACTTTCTATGGGTAATTTGTTGCTCATCTAAGTTTGGATGGAGACTTTTTCATCCATATTTGCTAAGTTAAATTTGTATAAATATATAGTAACTTTCATAATTCTATCCCTCGTATTATAATATGGGATAATTAATTGATATTAATTCGTCGGATTAGATTAATATTTTCAAAAATATTATTAATAAAAGATTCAAGGTATCGAGTAATAAATTTAGAAGTTAGAATTAAACAATTCAGTCCTTAAAAAAAAGATTGAATAAATAGTAGATCAATATTTACTAATTATACGTGACAATTTATTATCTTAGATCTATATATCGCATCTAAATAAGAATTTTCCTACCAGTCATGTGAAATCTCCAAATATTTGCAAAGAAATCTTGGCTAACATTCTTCAAACGAGTATTGTAATCACTAAATTATAAAATAAATGGTCAAATTTGTCATTAAAATATTAAAAAAAGGTACATATTTGTCATTTCAATATATTTTAGACCAAAATTATCACTACAAGAAAAACGCAAAATAGCGAGGACAAAATTCCTCGCTAAATGATGATTTTTCGTCGCTAAATTAGTTTAGCGAGGATTTAGCGAGGACAAAAATTTTGTCACAAAAGTCATCCTAGCTAATTTTAGCGAGAATTTTAGTCCTCGCTATCTTTTGCGAGGATTTTAGTCCTCGCTAACTTTAGCGAGGATTTAGTCCTCGCTAACTTTAGCGAGGATTAAAGTCCTCGCTAAGTTCTGCGAGGATTTAGTCCTCGCTAACTTTAGCGAGGATTAAAGTCCTCGCTAACTTTAGCGAGGATTAAAGTCCTCGCTAACTTTAGCGAGTATTAAAGTCCTCGCTAAGTTTTGCGAGGATTAATTTAGCGAGGACTAAATTGTCGCTAAATTTTAGCTAGGACAAGTTCCTTGCTAAATTTTAACATGCATTTTTTGACAAATATTGTTCTTGCTAAATTTAGCATGAGATTTATCCTTACTAAATGTTGATATGAAATTTTATGTTTTCTTAATTTAATATGAAAATTTTATTATTTAAATAATAAAATAATAAATTTATATTCACTCAATATTTAATATAAAAACATATATATATTAATGAATAAATTGTTATTTACAAGTGTATAGCATTGCTAATAATATATCCAAAATAATACATCCATATATAACAGTAACAATTAAAAATCATAAATAGCTCATAAAATGCCAGTTGCTTTTAGTTCCTATAGTTGTGTAGTGATTGATTGCAGATAACGAAGAACTCCATCCAGTGTCATTATTAGAACTTGATCTTCCAATTGTTGATCTTGAACATCTGATCAGTGTTTGCATAACTTGACTAAATACAAAAAAGAAGTAAAATATGTCCTATATATAGATGACTAAATACAATAGTAATAATAAAGAAGCAAAATATGACCTATATACTTCATATATAGATGAGTCTCCTATACTCTAGAGGTAATGCAAAGACAAAAATTCTGACTATAAATGCGCATAAGCCAGTTGCACCTTTCAAGACATTCTTTACATCACCTTTGTATGGTGACGTTCCTCAATTTCTCTATAGCCTACTTTATCCCAGACTTCAAATTCAAACTACAGCACAAGCAATTAAGTTTGGGATAATCACAGGTCAAGAACAATGACATATGAACATTTTCATATTGATTACAAATACAACAATTACCTGAAAATCATTCAGCGCCATTAAATACAAATGAAAAGAAAAGGACCCACAAATCTATATGTCAAATAAGAGTATGAATTGCTTCTTTGAATCAAGATATCCTCAAAGTAGAACATAAATATCGGCTTCTAACCCATGTAAAAACAAGCTTAAAGCTCACAAACTTGAAAATTAAAAAACAGCATTAAAGATAAAAAGAATCAAATAATACACGTAGTAAGTATTATGGTTTACAGATGTCCACGGCTATGGTGCATTGTTTCCAGATATTGAAAGATATTTATGTATAAAAATGAGGAGGTGGAAGAAGGAAGCATACCGTCAAAGGATTAGGATCCAGAATTCTTTTAATTAGTTTCTTTGCACTTGAGGAGAACCATGGGGGACATGTTCAAAGAAGGCATTTCCAAAATAACTGCCGAACATATAGTCTTTGATAACATTAGAAAAAACCTATATTCCAAAGAATGATAGTAATCAGATAGTATATGAGATTCAATTCTGACAAACAATACTTGAACAAGTTTATTGTACATAGATGTGCAAATGCATGCATGTATATTACTAGAAATGACAGCAGAAATACACACATTAAATCTATAACTTCTGTCTAGATAAAAATAGCAATGATATACATGGGTCTTACCAAAATTCCAGCAAAGATACTGCAAAATAGACCAACAAAGAAGGAGAAAAGGTCACTTTAAAAACCAATCTTATTAATTTGGTTGAAAACCGTAGAAACTAAACATTGATATATAAGAGATTCTGTGTTCGCATATAAAGCAAGAAATCAGAAATAAACCGTATCAAAAGCAAGGCTGAAATATTCTCTCTCAATCCTTTTTTTTATGATGAATATTTTATACTCATACCAAGACATAAGATAATCTTCCAAAAGCAAATCCAAAAGTCTAAATCTGCAAGTTAAAGAAAATTCATAGATAACCAACGATGTTTACATCCAAAAGTCTGGAACAGCCATAAAAGAATCCACAGCATGATATGCAATAAATACAAAGTAAGAAGCAGATTATCTATACAATGAAGCAGAAGTTAGAATCATCAATTACTGATCCTTAAACAGCACTTGATTTAGTAAGAAACAAGGCTCGGTAAATCCTTATTGTTTTTGAAAATGAACTGTTTTGAATTTATGAAAGATTTTTTGCATGCTAGCACACCTGGAAAGTAAATTTAAAGCTTTACAAGATTCGAAGCCTGTTCACTTAAAATTCAAGAAGAGCACAAGGGAGATTAGATTGCTTTAGCTTTTGGTTTGAAGGCTAATTATTATGCTAAAGTAAAAAGCATTTTATTCTGCTAGAAATTAAGTAGACTAACCATATAATAATAAACAAAAGATCCTCCTTTCCAAATAAACAGAGCAACAGCAGACGTTCGTAGATTGGACCACCAAATTCTGTAAACCTATGGAAACATAGTTGATTAATTATTTGTTACAGTGATCAATATCCAAAGCAACCTGTAGCCATTACATAAATAGCATAAAATTCAAATGAACTCAACATTTGTAAATACTTGAGAGAAGCTTGAATTCCAATAATTATTCAACAAGTGAACCGAAGCTTGAACACCAGAAAACACAAATTATTATTGTTTTTCATAATGATAATGCTCGCTATTTAGAAAACAAATAAGTTACCAGCAGGCTGAATGAAACAAAAAAAAAATATTGACTAATTGAATTTGGAATTAGTATGGAACAATTGAGACCAGTAACAAATTCCGTTTCCTTAGGTATATTAATTGTCTAATATACCAATTGCCTAATATACCAATTGTCTAATATAAAAATTGTCTAATATAAAAATTTTTTGCAAAATTTGCAGCAACCAAAGATAACAGATGCAAAATTAAAACATGGAAGGAATAACATATTGAGCCTCAAGAAACAAAGCAAACTAAATAAATAAGGAACATACAATGAGGAACTTCTTCAAATCTTTTCCAGATGCAATATTACATAAGACTGCAAACCCACGGTTGATTTCATATGTGAGTGCTAAAGCAACCTGCAGGAATGGTTCTTCTGGAAAATGAACTTCTAAGATACGAGGTGGGGTTCTATAAATGGCAATAATAACAGCGAGTTAATTACAGCCCAGCATTATTATTATATTAGAAAAAATTAATGAAGATAACAAGATAATTACTTGGTAATGAATGTATGAATATTGAACCATAGAAACAAAATTGCCAAAATATGGCACACTAAAGTAAGGAGGTTAATGGAGATATTTAAACCGGCAAAGGCATTCTTACTACACTTCAATTGGTACACATATACCATTAGTTTCCATTGCTTCTCTACTAGCTCTTCAAGCTGAGAATTCATCACATCAGGAAAAAGAATAGCATCTTTTAGTGCCTTGATCTCTTCCCTTTGCTTCAAACACAAATCTTTCAACTTCTCAACCTGCACTTACAATACGACAAGTGTCAGCAATTAATAAAAATCCCAATTTTCACCCAACCAAAGAAGAATGTAGTAAGACAACTGGAAAAACTTTCACCAGAAAAAAACCCATTAACAGCAAATAATTTAATTAATTTCCAAAAAGCAACAAGATTGTCAAGTCTTCAGCTTTCCAAAAACGAATTAAATCTAAAACCCCTAACTAATTCTTTTGTAATATATAAAAAATTCCAACTCACTTCTCTGTTTTTCCCTTCAAGCACCATTTTCAGCTCAGCAATCTCCATCTCCAGCTCCTTATTGGCACTCAAAAGCTCTCTCTCACTCCTCAATACCATAGCCAATGTCCTCGTGTTTCCATTATTACCATTCCCTTTAATCTCAGTAACTATAGGACCAACGAGTGATTCAGGAAGAATAAACCCAAAGTTATAAACGTCATCCTCCATGTTTGTTCTATGACTGTAAAAAAAGAAAATACAACAAACTGTTAAATAGGTTATAATAGCATAGAACAGTTAAAAAAATGAAATACCATAATTTATTTCTTATGGGAACCAAAACAAAGTCAGAGACCGTATGGCAACAATGGTTCCATTATCCAATCTTTCTCTGTAAATCTGAAAAAAGAAAACAGATTACGGTAGAAAACCTATGAGCATCCTAGTGATAGTATGCTTGCATCTTTTATGCTTTCCCAAGATTGAACACGAGAAAAACCCTTCAACCAATGCAACAAACCACACAGCCATTCGAAATAGAAATTAATAAACCATTGAAATACTAATATTAGCTTTAGCAACTACAAAAGCTTATAAACCCTAAATTAAAGTAACGAACCTGAAAGATTGAATCATTTACAGTAGCTTATAAACCCTCGCCGGCACTGCCACTGTTTCCGCCAGTTTCGATGCTTCCGGCGGATGAAAGGTGGGCATCACCCTGCCCAACCTCACCGTTCTGGTTCTTTTTCTTCTTCTTCTTCTTGTCGATGGATTTGCTGGTGGTTGCTAAGCTCCCGCCTTTAAAGATTAGTCTTCCTCCTTTCACTTTCTCGTATGCATCCGACGACATCTTTAGGTTTTTCTAGTTTTCACGATTTTGGGATATGGGAGTAATTGAGAAAGAAAGAGAGAGTGAGGGACAAATAATGTTTTAAGTATAAAGAGCCATAAAACTAGGAATACCGCCAAAATAATTTTGATCTCCCGCTAATATGGAAATAGAATTTCAGGAGATTGGCTACAAAACTTACCTCGCAAAAATTAAGAATCAGCGAGGGAATAGCGAGGGATATGTCCTCGCTAAATGGTTAATATATCAAATGCTAAACTATTTAACCGTTAGCAAGGAAATTGTCCTCGCTAATTTAGCGAGGATTTGTTCCTCGCAAAATTAGCGAGGATTAAGTCCTCGCTAAATGGTTAATATACCAAATGCTAAACTATTAAGCCTAATTTAGCGAGGATTTGTTCCTCGCAAAATTAGCGAGGATTAAGTCCTCGCTAAATGGTTAATATACCAAATGCTAAACTATTAAGCCGTTAGCGAGGGAATTGTCCTCGCTAATTTAGCGAGGATTTGTTCCTCGCAAAATTAGCGAGGATTAAGTCCTCGCTAAATGGTTGATATACCAAATGCTAAACTATTAATCTGTTAGCGAGGGAATTGTCCTCGCTAATTTAGCGAGGATCTGTTCCTCGTAAAATTAGCGAGGATTAAGTCCTCGCTAAATGGTTAATATACCAAATGCTAAACTATTAAGCTGTTAGCGAGGAAATTGTCCTCGCTAATTTAGCGAGGATTTGTTCCTCGCAAAATTAGCGAGGATTAAGTCCTCGCAAAATTAGCGAGGATTAAGTCCTCGCTAAATCTTTAATATGTCAAATGATAATCTATTTACCCATTAGCGAGGGTTTTGTCCTCGCTAATTTAGCGAGGATTTGTTCCTCGCCAAATTAGCGAGGATTAAGTCCTCGCTAAATGGTTAATATACCAAATGCTAAACTATTAAGCTGTTAGCGAGGGAATTGTCCTCGCTAATTTAGCGAGGATCTGTTCCTCGCAAAATTAGCGAGGATTAAGTCCTCGCTAAATGGTTAATATACCAAATGCTAAACTATTAAGCTGTTAGCGAGGAAATTGTCCTCGCTAATTTAGCGAGGATTTGTTCCTCGCAAAATTAGCGAGGATTAAGTCCTCGCTAAATCGTTAATATGTCAAATGATAATCTATTTACCCATTAGCGAGGCTTTTGTCCTCGCTAATTTAGCGAGGATTTGTTCCTCGCCAAATTAGCGAGGATTAAGTCCTCGCTAGATGGTTAATTTATCATTCTAGCCGTGAATTAAGATTTAGCGAGGGGTCTTTTCTCGCAAAGTCGTCTCTATTTTTTGCGCCAAAAATTTGGCGCCCAAAATTAGCTACAACAAAAATTATTGCTCGCTAAATCGTCGCAAAATCTGTTTTCCCACTCACAGCTAACAATATTTGCGACAAAAATCATTTTTCGTCGCAATGTTGTCGCTAAATTGTGCATTTAGCAACAAATTTTATTGTCCTCGCTAATTTTCATCGCTATTCTGTATTTTTTTTGTAGTGTATCCTCAAAATATTAAAAATGATCGTCATCATTGTGTAATTGATTTAAATTCACAACTAGAAACACATGAGAAGTTAAAATAAAATAGCAATTTACATATTTTTAAAAAAAACTCATTTTTTAATTTATTTGCGACGGATTAGCGACTAAATACTTCCGTCACTAATCGTATTACCGTAACAAAATACTAATTAGCGACAGAAAATTTTCGTCGCAAAAAGAGGCGCTAAATTTTCCCGCCAAAATTAGCAACTAAAATGTTAGTCGCTAAAATTTCTGGAACGAATTTCTTGAATAAAAAATTATAAAATTTAGCAATGGAAAAATTTGTCGCTAATTCCGTCGCAAAATAGGGCGTGTACACTTTTCGCCAATAATTAGCGATTGTTTATTAATTTCGTCGCTATTTCATTGCAAAAAAAATAGAAAATATCCTTCTCATGACGGAAATGTAAAACAGTCGCGAATTCGTCGTAAAATTAGCGACAGAAATTGTGCCGTCGCTAATTTTAGTCGCTAATTGGTAGTTTTTTTGTTGTGAATTCCATGCATTTTTTTTGCACCAAAGCATTTATATATATATATATATCATTAAACATATTCAAGTATGCATGGTGATAACTTTTAGAAACATACCAAATAGCCCACTACAAATTCATTCAATTTTACTAGCATTATGACCGAAAAATATTTGTCATGTATAATCTCATTGAAATATACCTTATAATTATATTCTTTAGTGATTCATAAATGAATTCATGATGGTATATTTAAGATACACATGTAATGAGTCTCATTCCATCCTTTTAGATGTTTATGCAAAGTTCTATTGATGTCCAAAAATGTTCGGATGAAGTTCGGTAGCTTTTCAGTAAGGTTTTGTAACTTTTAGGGACCGAATGCAGGGCATATGATTGGATTGAAAGCCAATCTAGTCATGTACCCATATTGTGTACTAAAAATTGGCAAACTACATGGCTAGGTTGGTCCTAATCCAGCCGGGTTGATGGTCAGCTAATAAACACTTGTTGTTTTACTAATTTCAATAAATATATTTCTAAGTCTAACTTGTAAATAGGGATTTAGGCATAGTAAACGTGGTTTTTACACAAAATTTCCTTCTATAAAAATGTTCTACTTGTGTCTCTAATTTCCATATCCCATAAAAATTCAGCAATTTGACCTAGTAAATCCAAAGATATTCATAAAAACTAAAGACTATTTCAAAAATAGGGTAACAACCACCACTCACTTCAAACCATAATTCAAATAATATTTGGTTCCTTCTGAAATGTTATGGTGTAGACACAGTGACCAGAGGCAACCTAGATTAGGGTTACCTGATGATGAGGAAATAATATATTAATAATAGCAGGTTCGGATCTCGAAGCTTTCAATTGTGAATTTCTCACATTTTTTCAAATATTTTATGATTTTCCAAGTATTCTCAAGTGTTTTAGCAAAAGGGAATTAAAACCTATATTTGGACCTTTAGTGGTGTTAGACGCCTATCTTTCACCTAAAGGGCGCCCATTTATCACCTGAAGGGTGCCTATCTATGGCTTGTATTTCTCTTGCACAGGTTGAATTAATGATATTTAGGATTTCAAGATACTAGGTTAAGGGACGGCCACCCTTCATTGAGGGATGCCCGTCCCATGGCTCAAAATCCAAAATTCCCATGTTTTTGGAATTCAAAAAGGTAAGATATATTTCAAAAAGGGAATTGTCCAAATTTTCAAAGGATATTTCCTTCAGATTAAGGAATTTAGATTTGGAACCCAATTCTCATTCTCTAATAACCTCTTTGATTAAAACACATAAATACTCATAATTTTCATTGATTTTTTTGAAAATAAAGAATCAAATCGGAGTGGAGATTTGGACTACAAAGATTTCAGGGTCAAAATATCTCCTGGGCGTAATATTCAAGGCTCTCTCTCTACTTTTATCTCCTTTCTCTTTCTAGAATTGCCATGCATAAATTATGTGAAATTTACTGGACTGTTTGGGTTTAAATGTTACATTTGATTTATTTGCATGCTTAGATGTGTTAAATTGTGAATCTGGACTGAATTGGCATGTTAATAATATGTTTGGGTTAAGATTCCTCCATTGTTGTATATTAAGCTTTTTATCTTCTTATCCTGTAAATTTATATTTTAACATGTTTTAGTTGATTTTTGAGCATGATTTGATGTTTAAACACTACTTTAGCATGGTTTAATGCTTAATGCTTAGCCCAAATCCACACGAAATAAAAACTAAATTTTTTTGTAAAATATGCATAAGGGAACCCATGTTTCCAAATCCAAATGAATATCCCGATTTATGTATTTTTATTATTCTATTATTATTGCTGGCTGATTTGCTCATGTAATAATTTAAGTAGGACTTTATTTTTTAGCATTTATTTACTACTTTCTTTGTTGTCATTGTGATGTTTATTTAATTCTATGGTTTGCATCATGCGAGAGGAAAGGGAATTAAATGTAAAACTCAATTATATAATAAACACCTAACCAAGATGCCTAATAAGAGTGATGTCGCGAATACCAATCTTTGTTTGGGCATCAAAAGGTCAAGATTCATTTCCCGATGTTCTATTGGGTGGTGACTCCATGATGCCTACTTCTTTTAGGCCTATTAGTAGATGTCTTCATGGGTTGACTATCAACAATAATTAAGGCTTGATCTTTTTTATTATAAATTACCTAATTTATGAGTTAAGTGAGCCTCTTCCAGTCTCGGACCCTAAAAGTGGGGCTTCGAAAGTAAACCCAGATCACAAGCATAGCTCCAGTGCAAGTCATAGTGGAAACTCCACTAGGGACCAAAGAGACCATGCTCCGAAAAGCATCTTGGTTAAGCTTTTTATAGTTGGATTTTGCTAGTTAATCATGTCTCTTTTCTAAACTGCATTTTTTGCATTCATCTTATAGCCTTAAAATTAAGTTAGGCATCCCTTTTTAGCCCCTGTGCTATCCTGAAGCATGCCCTACATTCACTCAATGTAGAAAGGTGCCAAGGAGACCCACTAGACCAAGTCCAGTACCAAATGATATATAAAATCGTGACCCATTGGTCATTATACTTGTGATGAGCTAGACCTATTGGCAGGGACCATGCTTAGGTAGCCCTAAAGTTTCATCACCCTTGACTAAAGCCCATGTAATGACAATAGCAACTTCCCCTAGGTTGTATAACCATAATAATGTTTTGCTTGCTATATGGACCTTTACGTATTGACCGAACTCAAACAAATTAAAAGGGTACCAGTCAAAGGCTACCATGCCTTGGTAGGTCCAAACCGATCTATATGAGTTAGTCAAAAATTCATAATGGTTAAAGCCTATACACCTGTGCTTTTAATTAGAGAGGTTATGCTATCGATTTTCCACCATTCACCATATGCATCCATTGGGTACCTTATTGATCCATGGGCTAATCCTACCTAGGAAAAAGACTGTACGACCTTTTGTGTGGGAGTAACAAGGTTGGAAGGCTATTATTACGCTTATGTGTGATTGAGATAGACCCATAACAAAATCATGCATTGCATTCATACATCATGTATTGCCATGCTCATGCATCATTAACCATGCATTACACCTAACATCTGATTCTTACAACCATCATAGACTCATCTAGGTAATCCAGAGGGTTACCTAGTCTGAAGATTTATATCCAGTCTACTAAGATCCAGTTTGGGTTTAGAGGTTAGTTCTAAGTTGGGTTCAAGTTAGTTGTTAGAGAGTAGTTAGGAAACAAGTTTGTATATAGAGAACGAAGGATTGAATAAAATCGAAAGAGGAAATGAGACTAGGAGAGTGGCCAATGACACAACTATGAGGCTTCCATTCCTGAGGGAAAGGCCAAATGTTACTCTTACTGGGCCTTCAATAGTGCGAGATGACTTAGATCGAAGGTTGAATAGGAGATTCTAAGACTTTGTGGAGAGGCTTATGGCTATGATTGGTGGGATAGTGACTTCTATAACACCAAATGTCAGGACTCAGGCTGCAACACCCAATCACAAGACAGCAAAGCCAACGTACATTAGGAATGCCACCGCAACTGATTCTACTATGCTTTGAGACCCACTTAAGATGGAAATGAGGCATAATCCTGAAGATGATTTCATAAAACAGGAGGATGAAGACTATGTGCCTCTAATGATGAATATAAGGATTAAAGGTCCTAGTACTGAGGATCTAGCTTTTAAAAAGATGAAGGAAAAGGTTGAAGCTATGTATACATTGTTGTTTCCTAGTAGGGGGATAAACCTTGAATATAGGGATTTGGATGGAGATGAACCATTGCCCCATAGGTTTAAAATGCCTGATTTGCCAAGGTTTGATGGCACCTCAAATCCTTCGGCACATGTCAAAAAGTATATGTTGATAATGAAAGGGACCACTTTGTCCAAAAAAATAGAAGGTGGAGTACTTTTGCCTGAGTTTGAGTGGACCTGCAATAGATTGGTACCACGAGCTGGATAAGCATACTAAATAGGGCTAGGATCTATTGACTGAGGAATTACTTAAGTAATATAACTACAACACTAGGATGGAGGTTACCCTGAAGGACCTTGAGTTGCTTTAGCAAAAACATGATGAATCCTTCCATGAGTACCTCACTAGGTAGAGAAATAGAGTGATGGAGATAAAGAGAAAGCCGGACACAGTTGATCAGATCAGGTCATTCATTAGGAATGCAAGCTCGTACCTAAGGTATGGTTTAAAGATGAAGGCTTAGAAGGACTGGGATTCATTAAAGGACATAGCTATAGAAGCTAAAGGAGAATATCTAGCCAGAAGGGCAAATAGTGAGAATGCTAGGAGGAGCTTCAATAATAACAAGGCAATAAGGAATAGTAACGGGTCGAACAGAATTGGGAAGACTGCAGAAGTGTTCGCTACAGAAGCTAGTTAGAAGCATTATTCCAACCTAAGAATGTCATTATCTTGGGTATTGAGTAGACTGAGCAAAGAAAAAAAGCTTCAACCATTGCCCTCGAGGCCTATAAAGAATCAGGGGTTGCCCCATCATAAGGAGGACCAGTATTGTTCATGTCATCAGCACACTAGGCACCCGATCGATTATTGTCGTAGCTTGAGGAATAAGCTTCAAGACTTGATAGATAGCAAGAAGATTTTGCATGATTGGGTTACAATACTGTGCCACCTCCAATGTTCATGATTGGGTCTAGTTTACCTTAGAGCTATGTCATGAGAGACCTATATAGGAATAAGTACGAGGCTGTCACTCGTTTCATTTTAACACCCTACTAACATTTATGATTTCCAAACATGGTATATAAGTTTAAACGTCGTTGCATGTTATGATCATAACAGACCATTCGTATTAATGACTAACATCTTAAATTCATTCCGTAGGCTTCAATTCATATTTTGCATCACTAAGTTACTATTGATTTGGTAAAATTTTCAGCAGCATAACGACTTATAAATCATGCTACCCAAACCTGCAAATTTGAAATTTAACACTCTTGATAGGCAACCTCCACCTCTAATACTCCATTTACATACATAACACTCCTAATATCATCCAACATCATAGCACAATCACAAATCCATCATACATGCATTTCCAAATGTATATTCATTTACTATTAATAAGTGTTTTCATACAATGTAATATGTTTATTACATGCCATAATTCCAAGATAGTCTTAAAACAAAAGTGATCTAATGTCGTCGAAAAGGATATACATGTATACGCCATCTTGTCATGCCTTCTTCGAGTCCAAAATGTACCGGCTCCTATACGCAGTCAACAAAACCACAAGCTAAACAACAATGTTGCCTAGTGGTGGATACAACTACACTAAATTTCATTTAATGTAATTTTTCTATTAAATTACCTTTTAACCCTTTAATGTTACCTTTCATTAATTTAATTTAATTACCTTATTTTATTAACTAAATTTATTACTTAAACCTTTTTATACTTATATTTCTTATTAATTGCTATTATATTCTCACTTGAATGTAAAATTACGGTTAGGTCCCTAAACTTTTTGTTCATCATATTTGACCTTGTTTGACTTCCATTTTGACTCTTTTTGCTTCCTTTGACCTCCAATTTGACTTAGATGGAAAAATTTTATTTTGGTCCTCACATTTGTCTATGAAGTGGAAAATTACATTTTGGTCCATAAACTTTTTATTATTTACGATTTTATGCTTTTTCTTGTTTGACTATTTTAAACTTTTTAACCACCTTTTTGATACCAAATTACCATTTACCCTTAGTTTATCAAGTAATTACATTTTTACCCTTTTTGAACTTACTAATTTTGTTTTTCACATTATCTTATATTTATTTACGTTTATGATATCTTTTATGTAAAATTTACCATTTAGTGCCTATTCTCTTACATAATTACCATTTTTTCCCTAGTAGTAACTAGTATAAATCCTTAAACCAAATATGCGGGATGAGGACTATATGACTGTATAAAGGTACTATATGGCATTATGAGCGAGCTGACTACCTAAATGTAGTCATCCCTTGATAATAATTTACTGTATGATTCTACCATGGTATATTGGTCCCTATGGCTCGCCATTATATCCTAGGATCCTGAATCACCCATTGTATACTAAGGGAAACTAATTAATTTACATTATGTTGTATTTTTACTCTAAACATCATGCCATTACCATTATGTATCTTATTATTCACACTCATTTTTCATGCATCAAACCATATTGCATGTAATTTCATAATGTATATGGTAAATAATGTATAATTATGATGAAAATATGGCATTAAAAACAAATGTATCATTCGACCTCAATGTGCATCTAACATACCATTTATTTTCTTATTTTATTTCATGTCATTTATGTTTCTGATATCAAATTATGTATATATATACTAGGGATAAGGTAATAAAATGCCTCTAATGTGTTTCAGTAGCAGTTAAAAGGCCTCTTAACTTTTTTTTTGGAGTGTAAATGCCCCTAATGTTTTAAAATCGACACTAAAATACCCCTCTGTCAAGCTACCATCAACTATGAATTAATGGCGCTGACATGGCATTGACCCATGATAGAATATGCCACATCAGCACCACATGTATTTTTAATCCAAATATATTCAAGGCTATTTTAGCATTGTATAAAAAATGTTAGGGGCATTTTAGTACTATAAAAAATTTTAAGGGCATTTTAGTACCCTAATGAGAACATTAAGAGAATTTTTGTACTATAAAGAAAACATTAAAAATTAATATTTATCACATTAAATATTAATCAATATTTATTACATTAATTAATAAATATTTTTTTACATAAATGTATGAATAAGAAAAAAATTATAAATAAATTATATAACTCAAGAATATTTATTAATTAATATTTTTAATGAATATAATATTGAAATTGCACTACAAAAATACATTTAGGGGCATTTTTATTAAGATTATTACAAAAGTATTAAAAAAATCTTTTGCATAATTATTTTACACATGATAAATATTTTAAATAATGATATTATTATTCTAATAATTATAATAATGTACAAATTTTTTACATTAAACTTAATTAATTTTTCCTAGTTCATAAAATTATAAATATTTAAACAAAAAATATTAAAAATAAAATTTAAAAAATTTAATAATAGCATTAAGAGTTTGATTAGTATAAACTAAAAAAATTGCATCAACTTATTAAAACAATTAAAAATATAAATATGATGTTATATGTTTGTGTTTCACCTTGATATGTAATCATTTTCTTAAAAAAATGATGTGCTACATTGTCTTAAAAATATAATTTAAATATTTATAAGCAATTAAACAATAAAATGATATATTTGTATAAAATAAAATGTATAAACCGGCAAATAATGAATTATGAAGATATTAAATAAACACTATAACATGTTTAATAAATTGTTTAAATTTTTGTCTTAATTAGCAATAGTCATATTATATATTTAAACACCAATTTATTAAGATTTTATAATTTGATGATTTTTTGATAAAAATGATTTAATTAAAATCATATGTAAATTCTTATAGGTTGCTCCAATTACTTTAAATGCCAAAATATTTAGGGGTATTTTTGTAGTCAAATTTCAATATTATATTCATTAAAAAATTAATTAATAAATATTCTTGAACTATATAATTTATTTATAATTTTTTTCTTATTCATATATTTATATAAAAGGTATTTATTAATTAATGTAACAAATATTGATTAATATCTGATGTAATAAATATTGATTTTTATTATTTTCTCTAAAGTATAAAAAAGTCATTAATATTTTTCATTAGGGTATTATAATGCCCTTAATGTCTTACTCAAAGTACTAAAATGCCCCTAAAGTTCTTTTGTACAGTGCTAAAATGCCTTTGAATATATTTGGATTAAAAATACATATGGCACTAACATAGCATGTTTTGCCACATGTCAATGCTACATGAACGTCATTAATCCAGAGTTGACAATAGCTTGATAGAGAGGTATTTTAGTACCAATTATAGAACATTAGGGGCATTTACGCTCTGAAAAAAGTTAAGGGCATTTTAGCTACTACCAAAATACATTAGGGGCATTTTAGTACCTTATCCCTATATACTAACTAGTACCCATTTTACCTTAATATTTCCTTGTTACTCATGTAAATACCATTATGTTCACATGCTAACTAGTATGTCCATACATTATTTTTAACTCAGTTAAACTATAATGTACTTACTCACCATTGTATTACTCAATTTATGCTTAATATGCCAATTCCCATCACATTTTCATATTATACTACATAGTACATAATTTGGCTTCAACATGATCACCCATATTATGCTTGATTTCTTTCTTATTTCATGTTTATTTCATGTTAGAACATCATTTTACAAGGTTGCCTTAATTTATTTCCCATTATTTCTTAATTTCTTATATTTATATAATGTAAATTTTATAGAAAATTCAAAGATTAAATGAAATTAAGTGTAGGAAATGTATCCACTAACTTTAATAAAGCTTGAAATCACCTAATCTTCCTTTCCTTTGCCTTTCTCCTCTTTGTTCTTTTCTTCTTCTTGGATACCACCTTTAGGCTGAACTTAGAAGAGAGAAAATAATGAGTTTATGTTATGAAATTTGTCATCCAATTAAATGCTACTAGATGATCATGTAAGAAATGCTATATAAGCCTATACAAAAATTCCTTATAAAAACTAACAAAAACTCCATATTTTACCTAATAAGGGTATTTTTCTCTCAGTAGAATTTCTCAACCTTCAAGCTTCTTCTTGATCCAATTTAATTTTTAAGATAAAGAGGATGCTTTTTAGTGTACTTGAGTGAATTTAGGGCTTGAGATATGGTGGGAGGAGAGAGAATTGAAGACAAAATTATGGAATGTTTATAAAAGGGCATGTTTGGATTTTTGAGGAGAAGGGGAGGAAGATGGCAGATATTTGGGCAAATTTTCAAATGATTTTAGACTATCTAGTCTACCTTTAAGTCTACCAAATCTAGGGCCCAAATTCCTTCCATTACTATTTCATCCAATGGCTTGTTTTTTAAGCCACTTGTCATGATTTCATTAGCTCCTACACCTCTTTTTGCTATGTTGATGCATTTAGGTAATCAAGGCTCATTTCATAATTACTATTATTCCCTTAGATGAATTAAATATTTTTTTTAAGCCCTCTAACTAATTTAACCTCAATTTTTCATGATTTTTAAAATTAATGTTCTACTTCTCATAATGCTATGAATTTTTTCTCTACATGCCTTTACATATACAGGAGCACATGGTTACAATTTTAAGTCATTCCAACATCATTTCGGTATACTTCCAGCTCTAGAGGTAAAATTAGTCAATCTGAAACTGAAAATTTTGAAACTACAGAAAAATTATTATTTTTTATTTCCAATAGCTCATGTATGCTATTTCTAATAGATATATGTAATCAAAATAATTTTTGGAGGTCTTTAGAATATTTTAAGGCTCAGTCAAACTTTTTGTTGACTGAGTTTATGGTACCAAATAAAATCTTCTCTGTATATTTTGGAGACCTATTTAAGCTCAACTTCTTCTCAAATTGTATCACTGGAATTCATTTGACACCCGATTTCTTATTCTAAGGTTAAGTCTAACTATCCACTGGGTCACCCATCCTCAGATTTCCCTAGTCTAAGCATGTTTAACACTTATACACTTTCAAATCTTTTTGTACTATTCTACTGTAATTACTCCAAAAACTATCTTAGGGTTATTTTTCATGCTCTAGAATGCACCATACATGTTAGATGTAAATTTTAGGGTGTTACAATTCTCCCCCACTAATAAAAATTTTGACCTCGAAATTTACCTAAAGGGAAAGTGGTGGATATTGCTGTCTCATGGTCTCCTCAGGTTCCTAAGTGGCTTCTTCTAAATTGTGGTGGGTCCAAAGTAATTTAAGCAGTGATATCTATTTATTCCTCAGCTATCTGACTTCCCTAGCTAGAATCCTCACTGATTCTTCATCATACGACAGATCTGATCGAAGCTAGGCTTCCTTTGTTGTAATAACATGTGATGGAACTTATCTGTATCTCTTCAGCATAGATACATGGAAAACATCATAGATTCTCTCTAGTTCTAATGGTAATTTCAACCTATAAGAAACTGGTCTAACCTGCTGCAATACTTCATATGGACCGATGAATGTAGGACTTAGTTTACCCTTTTTACCAAACCTCATAATTTTTATCCATGGTGAGACTTTCATAAATACTTTATCACCCACATTAAATTTTATGTCCTTCTTCTTCAAGTTTGCATAATATTTTTGCCTATTTACTGCAACTTTCAAATTATCTTTTATTAACTTTACCTTTTCTAAAGTTTCTTTCATCAAATCTGGTCCCACCAACTTGCTTTCACTGAGCTCAATCCAACACAAAGGAGTTATACATTTTCTTCCATATAATGCTTGAAATGGCACCATTTTGATGTTGGACTGGTAACTATTATTATATGTAAATTCTACTAATGGAAGATATTTCTCCCAATTACCACCAAACTCTAGAATACAACATCTTAACATGTCTTATATTATTTGTATCACTCGCTCAAATTGCCCATCTATTTGTGGATGGAAAGTAATACTATATATAGTCTAAGAGAGTTCCTAGTGCTTCCTGGAGTTTCTTCCAAAATTCTAGATGTGCACCGAGGATCCTTGTCTGAGATGATAAAGGAAGGAAACCATGCAATCTCACAATCTCATTGATGTAGATTTTTTCCAATCTGGTTAACAAAAAATCTGATCTCACTAGTATGAAATGTGCAAATTTTGTTAATCGGCAAATTATTACCCATATGGAGTTATGTTGCCATCTAGTGTGTGGTAACCCATACACAAAGTTCATAGTTATATAGTCCCACTTCCATTCTGGTATGGCAATTTGCTATAGCAAGCCAGAAGGAACCTGATGTTTGGCTTTTACTTGTTGGCATATTAGACATTTTACCACAAAATCTATTATCTCTCTCTTCATTCTAGGCCACCAATAATTATTTTTAAGTCTTAATGCATTTTATTGCTACCTAGATGCATAACATAACTGCTACTGTGAGCCTTTGTCAAGATGTTCTTTTTCAATTTTGCGTTATTTGGTACACAGATTCTTCCTTTATGGTATAAACAATCATCTATGCCAAAGGAGAACTTGCTTTCCTTTCCTAATTGTACTTGAGAAATGATGAACGCTAAGCGCTCAACTTGCCTCTATGTGGCCTTCACCTGTTGCAACCAATTGGGTTTAAGCTGCATTTTCGCTATAAGTGCTCTATAATGTGCTGTGGTCAGCTTGACATTTATAGCTTTTAAGGCCATTAAGTGCTTCCTATTGAGTGCATATGCTACAACATTTGCCTTACCAGGATGGTAGTTAATCAGATAGTCATAATCTTTAATGAGCTATAACCATCGTCTTTGCCTTAAATTGAGCTCCTTATGGGTGGGTAGGTATTTTATACTCTTGTGATCCATGTAGATATAACATTTCTCACCATACAGATAATGCCGCCAAATCTTCAGTGTAAATACAATGGCTGCTAACTCCAGATCATGGATAGGATAGTTCCTTTCATGCTATTTAAGTTGTCTGGAAGCAAAGGCTACTACTTTTCCTTCCTGCATGAGCACACATCCTAACCCATTCTTGGAAGCATCATTGTAAAGGACATAAGGTTTGCCTAAAGTGGGTTATGTGAGAATCAAAGCTTCGGTCAACATGTTCTTCAACTTTTCAAAGCTCTCCTGGAATTTATCAATCCACTCAAACCTAGCATTCTTCTATAATATTTTGGTAAGTGGAGAAGCTATCATGGAAAATCCTTTAACAAACCGCCTATAAAGCCAACCAATCCAAGAAAGCTTCTTACTTCAGTAGCATTCTTAAGTGGTTTCTACTCCAAGATGGCTTTAACTTTCTTTGGGTCAACCTTGATCCCTTCTGCTAACACCACGTGACTAAAGAAGGTAACTTTATTAAGTAAAAATTCACACTTGTTGAATTTGGCATACAATTGTTCCTCTCTCAATGTCTGTAGCACAATTCGCAAGTGCTTATCATGTTCTTCTTGAGTTTTTTAGTACACCAGAATGTCATCATTGAAGACCACCATGAACTTATCTAAGTAGAGATAAAAGATATGGTTCATTAGGTCTATGAATGTTACCGGTGCATTAGTGAGGCAAAATGGCATGACCAGGAATTCATAATGACCATATCAAGTGTAAAAAAGTTATCTTAGGCACATCGGCTTCTTTAGCCCAAAGCTGATTATATCTTGATCTCAAATCAACTTTAGAAAATACACCTACACCTTTCAATTGGTTGAACAAATCATCAATTCTTTGTAATGGATATTTATTCTTTATTTTGACTTTATTCAACTATCTATAATCAATGCAAAGCCTAGTGATCCATCCTTCTTTTTCACAAACAAGACTAGTGCTCCCCATGATGATACGTTGGGGCGGATAAATCCCTTATTAAGTAATTCTTACAACTAAATTTTCAATTCTTTCAACTTCATGGGTGCCATGTGATAAGGTGCTATAGAAATAGGAGCAGTACTAGGTATCACATCAATTGTAAATTTTACTTCCCTTTCTAGTGGCAACCTTTGTAAGTCATCAAGAAAGACATTGGAAAAGTCACAGACTGTAGGCACATCACTGACTTTATGTTTTTATTCCTTAACTTCTATCACATAAGCTAGTAAGCTGAACATCCCTTGCAAATCAATCTGTGTGTTGCAGTCGCTGAGATGATATTTGACAAAGGATTGGATCTTTCCATTACAATAGTGATCTCTTTTCCATAGGAGGTCTTCAATGTAATTCTTTTTAATCGACATTCCACCATTACTTTATGTTTATGGAGCCAAACCATCCCCAGAATTACATCAAATTCGTGGAAAGGAAGCTCGATCAAATTTGCTAGGAAAGTAGCTTGTTGTATCTGGATGGGGTAGTCTCTGAATACTTTGTTAACAATCACGTTGTGCCCTAAAGTATTGTTGACTAAAATGTCCTGATCTAATTGTATTCTAGTTAAATTTTCCCATTTGCAACTTTTGCGCTGAGATAAGAATGTGTAGACCCAAGATCAATTAATGCATACACTGAAGCATTAAAGAAGTAAAATTTACCTACTATGACATTTGGAGCATCTTGATCTTACCTGGCTCTAACTGCATAACTCTAACTAGATGGTTGCCAGTCTACCACTGGTGGTGCCTGTGTGGTCCCTCCAGTTGATGTAGCTCCAGTGGATCCACCTCTCCCACGGCCTCTGTAACACCCTATCTTCATTTATTAATCCATACATTTTGAGTTTTCTGTAGTGGCATTTCGTGCTTACTCAATTTAGTTATCCCTAAATTTTACTGATTAATGATAGTCTTTTTAACAATGAATTCTTAAGTTCAAGTTTCGACTGCAGGTTAATCAATACCATTTTTAATTGTCCATTATTGTTCAATTAAGTTTAGGTCGTAACTTTATTATTCATTCAATTAAGTTATTATTACCTTGATACGATTTTGGTAGTGGAATGACTTAAAATTTTATATTAGCCAACCCTGCAACTTGTTAAATTGAACACTCCCAAAGGGTAGCCTTCGCCTCCAAAACTCCAAAACCAAACATGGCACTTCTAATGACATCCATCATCACACACATTTATAGAAATCATCATATATATATATATATATATATATCATATGTTTGCTACTAGTAGTGACACATTTTCAACTTATTATTTCACAAGCCAAATTTCAAGAACCAATTGCATAATGTGTCTAACTTCTACACCGACAAAAGCATTTTATGTACATGCCATTTTATTCCTTCATTGAATTATTTTCAATACCTATCCCTATGTGCACTAACACGACTATGGGCTACTTAATATTGTTACCTAGTGTTGTATGCGCCCATGTAAATTCTATTTAATAATATTATTCTGATTGAATTACTATTTTACCTTTGTATACTACCTTGTAGTACTTTGTATACTACCTTGTAGTAATCTAATCCAATATGAATTTCTTATTGCCTTAATTTACAATTTAATTTCTTTATGCTTGTTTCTTCTTATCGTGTCCCATATGATTCTTATTTGAATGAAAATTTCCATTTGATCCTTAACTTTTCCCTTACTATATATTGAATTACTTTTACGTAACATTTATCTTTTCATTTCCCCTTAGTCGTTATTTCACTTAAGTACAAATTTTACATCTTAGTCCTCTTATTTTTTGTCGTGATGGTGAATTACTGTTTGGTCCTTCAAACTTTTCTTTAATTACAGTTTTATCCCCCCTTAAACTACTTTTAGCTAATTTGTAGTAATTAGTTTTTCTCATTGCTTAATTTGCTAATTAATATCTTTATATTCTTTTTCCTTATTAATTTATACATAATTTCTACTTGAATGCAAAAATTATAGTTGGGTCCCTAAACTTTCTTTTTGTCACATATTATATAGGTTGAGTTTAACTTTGACCATTCTTGGCACCTTTGATCTTCTATTCCATCTTAAGTGGAAAATTTACATTTTTTTGTCTCTAAAATCACATAAGAAATGGCAAATTACGTCTTAACCCCTAACCTTTCTACACATCAAGCTAGACCTTGTTTGACCTCCATTTCGACTCTTTTTGCTCCCATTAGTTTTTATTCCATTCTTAGTGTAAATTTACATCTTGGTCCCTACACTTCCTCATGAAAATGGTAAATTACCTTTGGGTCCCAACATTTTCTTTTTGTCATATATTAACTTATTTGGCTCCAATATTAACTCTTTCTGGCTTCTCATATCTCTTACACCATCTTAAATGGTAAATTACATTTTAATCCCTATATGTGTCCATGAGGTGACAAATTATGTTTTAGTCCCTAAACTTTTCCTTATTTATAATTCTGCCCTTTTTCACTTGTTTGACCATTTTAACTCCTTTAATCACGCTTCTAATGCCAAATTATGGTTTTACCCCCGATATATCACATAATTACATTTTTTCCCTTTTTGAATCCATTAATACAATTTTTTAATTTGCTTTATATTTAATCACATTTATGACTTCTTTTATGCCTAATTTACTTTTTGGTCCCGATTTTCTCACATAATTACAATTTTATCCTTTTTGAACTATTAACCACATTTCTCACTTTATTTCTTATTCAATTAACCTTGTGGATCCTACATGCATGTTTCACCATTTTATCCTCGTTTTCTCTTACCTAATTCCAATTTTGCCCCTATTGAAGTTATTGATCATGTTCTTTTTCATTATTTCACATTAGGTTATATTTTTACACCAATCTTCATATTGTTACCATCATGTATCATATCATACATCCTCATTCATCATGCATTCATCAACAATACATATAAAATCATATCATATATGATAAATGACATCTAAACATGATAAAATTATAGCATTATGAAAGGGTATACCACTCAGCCTTACTAAAAGTTCAACTATACCATGTGTTTTATATTCCTTTTTATGCTATATATATTTCTAAGTTTAATTTAAATGTTTATATATTAATATACATTTGTTTTACCTTGATAGCTCTTTGTTACATTTAAGTACATCATTACGTACATATGGTGAATACTATGTCCATACATAATTTTAAGCTCAAATCAATCATGTAATACTTATTTAAGCTAGTAACACATTTTTGATACTCAATATACCATATAACATCAACCTATCATACTATTTAATGTGATATATAATTCAACCCTAATATGATTACCCATACTATGCTTAATTTCCTTCTCATACATGTTAAGACATCATTTTGTAATTTTGTCCTAAATTGTCTCACATTATTCTTTATATTCATAATGTTACATACATGATGTACTATTATATTCACATAGAAAAAATTATGTGTAATTAAAATCTAAAGTCCTGATCCATCAATTTATGTTCATTCATCATTATAATGCCTATTTCAAGTTAAATATCTACATAATTATCAAGACACCGTATAGTACTTCTTAAAAAATAATTTGGCCATCCACACTTTTTCATCTCATACCATATTTTCCCATGCATTTTTAAGACTTATATGTTCTTTCCATCATACTAAGCCTTTATTTATGAGTATATAATCCAACTATGTTTATAACTCTTTAATTTTTAAAATGCACATCATTATGTTCACTAGGGAAAAGTTGTATCCATATGATGTTTGAGATCTTAATTAGTCATATTATGTTCACTAATCATTATAATGATCATTTCATGTGTAATATATAGATAATCAACAATTACACACATACTAATCTCTTAGTCACTATTTGGCCACCATGAAATTTTATTCTTCATGATTGTTTTCTTAAGTAATTCTTTATTATTTCGTGTTATTTCACCATCTTACTAGCATCTCTCAATTTATTCCATACTTTTATCACAAGTATTATAGTTACATAATACTAAGTCATACAAAATTCTAGGAAATTTAACAAAATTAAGGACAGGATGACATCTATTTACCTCAATATAGTTTGAAGTCATCTAAATTTGCCTTTTCACTTTTTGGTCCACTTGCTTTTCCCTTGGAACTACTCTAGCCGAATTCTTCTTCACTTTTTCTTCAAATTTTTCTTCATTCTCTTCATGATTTGTTTTAATTCTTCTATCTAAAATAGGCTTTAAAAGTAGCTAAGAGTGGAATTAGGGCTCTTAAATTGTTTATAGGGAAAGAATGGATGGAATTACCTAAGAGAGGAATGAAAAAAGTTGGAGAAAAATGGAGATAAAGAAGCTGACTAGAGAAAGGGAGAAATTGGCTATTTTCTCTTGAGAAATTTGATATTTCCACATTTTATACTTGGATCAATTAGGCTAAAAAAATAAAGACCAAAATGTAAATTATCCACTTAGAAAGGAATAAAAGTAAAAGGAATCAAAACGAGGCTAAATCGAGGTCAAACACGATGAATAAAAAGTTTAGGTGCCTAATTGTAATTTTACATATAAGCAAAAATTATGTAAAATTTAATAAGAAAAGATTGAATATTAAAAAAATGATGAAAGAAAAAGGGAGAAGTTTGAGGTTAAATTAAGTGAAGTATAAAGAAATAAAAAGGTTAAGGACTAAATTGTAATTTTACACTCAAATAAGAATTATGCGCAAATTAATAAGAAAAATGCATATCAAAAGGATCAAATAGCGAAATTAAAATAAGAAAAGAATCAAATTGATTTAATTAGCCAAAAAGATAACATAAAGGGTATAATGGTAATTTACCCTTACATAAAGAAATGTTGGAGAATAAATTGTAAATTAAGGAGCAAAATAAAATAAAAGATACAAAAGAGTAAATAAAGTAAAATGGGCAATAAGTAATAAAATGTAAGACAAAAAGGATAAGAAAGGGAAGTTTGAAAAAATTTAGTATATGAAGGGCAAAGTCGTAATTTAGTCAAAAAGTGAAAGAAAATAAGAATAAAACTGTAATTTTGGCAAAGAAAGTAAGTTCAAGGACTAAAATGAAAGTAAATGAAATTTTATGGAAAAAATATTAGAAAGGAGAAATAAAGGGTAGAATGGCAATTATAAGGAAACAAATATCAAAAAGACCAATTGAGATATTAAAGGGACTTAAGGATTAATTCAGTGAAATACAACATCTAAATCTTATATTGAGAAAACAAATAAGATGTAAATTTCAATTTGATAGAAGTAAGGATTTAAATGAGATTATCACAAAAGATAGAAAGTTTAAAAGCAATTTAGGAATTAAGCATAATAAAGTATCATTCAGTCAACAAACAAAGAAATATATAACGATATCAAAATTAAATTACATAAATAGTATGCTCAATGAGGCTAAATTTATAAACCATGATGGGATCAGAATATTGTTCAAATAAGGTAAAATAAGTAAAATAATTAATTAAGTGAAAGATGAGGACTAGTAAGTAATAAAATAAAGATGTAAGGTGTAAGTGTAAATTAGTATTGGTATTATAAGTAACAAAACTCTGACGACAACAAAAAAATGGAAATGTAAGAACATAAAGTCAATAAGGACAAAATGGTAGCTAGAAAATAAATACACATATAAACATATAAACAAAATAATAGTAATGATAATAAAAATGAAAATATAATAAATTATAAAATAAATTTATTTAAATGAAATTTTCTATCGTTGTATCCACCACTAGGCAACAGTGTTGCTTAGTGCGTGGTTTGTTTGACTACATGTAGGGATATGTAATTAAGGACACGATGAAGAAGGATCAAAATGGCATGTATATGTGATGCTTTTATAGGCACAAAGATTAGACAACTCATGTATTAGACTTTAGATAATTGGCATGTTGTAATTAATGTTGTATGTTGGACGTAAATGAAATATGAAGACTAATTATATGTATACATATTTAAGCATATGTGTATGGAAATTTGTGGTTGTGTTACAATATGGATTGATGATTGATATAGAAGTACTATGAATGTTTCGGAGAATTGGAGGTGGAGGTTGCCTTTTGGGAGTGTTATTTGTCAATTTGCAAGTTTGGGTAACACAACTTATAAGCCGTTATGCTGTCGAAATTTTTATCAAATGAATAGTAACCATGTAATGTCGTTAGTAACAATATATAGTATATGGAAATCATGAATGAACTAAGGGTGTTACAGCCTTTGGATGGTGCAATACTGGGTCTATCTATTGGAGTGGCTGAGGTAATCGCCTGAGCTCAAGGACAATCCTTCTTCGGATGATCTTTTGACCGCACCTTAAACATTCTCCTGTAAGTCCCTAACATTCACCTGGGTGTCTTCTCCCACAATGATTACAAATGGGGTTATTAAATCCCTCAGATCCTTGAGATGCATTGGGTATAAAAGTGGCAGGAGGAGCAACTCAAGCAATGGACCTTTGGCTAGGTGCCGGATTTGCTAAAGAACCTAGTAGGGGAGCAACAATGCCTCTGGACTTTTTACTAGACCTACCAGGTGCTCCTATGGATGGTCTCCTTCTTTGTTGAGATCTAGCTCACCTATTAGCTTTTTCAACCTCAATGGCTTCAATCTTTGTAACTGCATCAACTAATGCTCTCCTATCAGTGTACTCATAGGCCGCTAAGGCTTTTTTGATGTCATTATGGAGCCATCGCTCAAACAACTGACACATCTTGACAGGTGATATGTTATAATCCTTTATATAAACACTGAGTCTTTCAAATTCTCGATCATATTCTTGTACTATTCGGGTCCCCTAGTTCAATCGCCAAAATGTGTCCTCCATGGCTCGCTGATACCCTTTCCTAATATATTTATCTCTGAATTGCTGAAGGAAGAAATCCCATGTTATTTTCTTGGCTAGTTTATGCTGTTTGACTATATCCCATCAAGTGTAGGCTGGACCCTGGAATAATGCAACTACGCCCTCCAGCATCTCCTCAGGTGGACTGTGTGTAATCTCGAAGAGTCTCTTAATCTTATTTAACCACTCCTCGGCTTCTGTGGCTGTTATTTGTTCCCGACCATATAAGTCTTCAACTCCTAGCATTTTTAATTGCTCTAATATGGGTTTCTTAGACGGCTAATGCTGTGGTTGTGGAGAAGCCTGGGCCCGAAGTTGCTGATATAACAAGTCTACCACCATCTATGCAAAGTCTAGAGGGGCATGAGTAGCTGGTGGAGCTAGTGGCAATATGTGCTAACTGGGCAGACGAGACTGGATAGTAGGAGTAATCGCACTAACTACTGGCATGGCTAAGGCTGAGGCCTCACTTTCAACATTACTCGCCATCTCAATGGCTCGTCAAGAACCTAAAGACATAACTATAAATGAAATAGGCAAAAGGGATAGGTAAGATTCAATAACAAAATCACTCATTCCTTTATGGCGTGTACATGTATCGATTTAAACTTTCATTCACAATTAGGTATTTACTCTGATCTTAGGATCGCCTAAACCTACTCTGATACCACTAAATATAACACCCTACTAACATTTATGATTTCCAAACATGGTATATAAGTTAGAATATCGTCGCATGTTATGATCATAGCGGATCATTCATGTTGATGACTAACATCTTAAATTCATTCCTTAGGCTCCAATTTAAATTTTGTGTCGCTAAGTTACTATTCATTTGGTAAAAATTTTGGTAGCATAACAGCTTTAAATTGTGCTACCCAAATCTGCAAATTTGAAATTTAACACTCCTAATAGGCAACCTCCATCTCCAATACTCAATTTACATACATAACACTCATAATATCATCCATTATCTAACATCACAGCATAATCATAAATCCATCATACATGCATTTCCAAATGTATAGTCATTTACTATTAATAATTGTTCTTCATACAATGTAATACATTTATTACATGCCATAATTCCAAGATAATCCTAAAACAAAAGTGGTCTAATTTCGTCGAAAAAGCTATACATGTACACGCCATCTTGTTATACCTTATTCGAGTCCAAAATGTACCTGTCCCTACATGTAGTCAACAAAACCACATGCTAAGCAACACTATTGCCTAGTGGTGGATATAACTATACAAAATTTCATTTAATGTAATTTCTTTTATTAAATTGCCTTTTTACCCCTTAATGTTACCTTTCATTAATTTAATTTAATTACCTTATGTTATTAACTAAATTTACTACTTAAACATTTTCATACTTATATTTCTTATTAATTGTTATTATATTCTCACTTGAATGTAAAATAACGGTTAGGTCCCTAAACTTTTTATTCATCATATTTGACCTTGTTTGACTTTTATTTTGACTATTTTTGCTTCTTTTGACCTCCAATTTAACTTAGATGGAAAAATTTCATTTTGGCCCTTATATTTGTCTATGAAGTGAAAAATTGCATTTTGGTTCCTAACCTTTCTATTATTTATGATTTTTCCCTTTTTGTCTTGGTTGACTATTTTAATCTTTTTAACCCCTTTAATACTAAATTACCATTTTATCCCTAGTTTATCACGTAATTACATTTTTACCCTTTTTGAACATACTAATTCCATTTTTCACATTATCTCCTATCTATTTACATTTATGATATCTTTTATGTAAAATTTACCATTTAGTCCCTATTTTCTTATATAATTACCATGGTGCCCCTAGTAGTAACCGATTGAAATTCTCGAATTGGATATGCGAGACAAGGACTGTATGATTGTATGAAGGTACTATATGATTGTATAAGTGAGGTGATTACCTAAATTAGTCATCCCTCAATAATAATTTACTGTACGATTCTACCACGGTATATGGGTCCCTACGGTTAACCATTATATCCTAGGGTCCTGGATCACCTACTGTATACTAAGGGCAACTAATTATTTTACATTATGTTGTATTTTTACTCAAAACACTATGCCATTACCATTATGTATCATACTACACACACTTATTTTTCACGTATTAAACCACATTACATGTAATTTCATAATGTACATGGTAAATAATGTATAATTATGATGAAAATATGGCATTAACAACGAGTGTATCATTCAACTTTAATGTGACATCAAACATACATGTATTTTCTTATTCTATTTCATGTAATTTATGTTTATAATATCAAATTATGTATATATATGCTAACTAGTACCCATTTTACCTTAATATTTCCTTGTTACTTATGTAAATACCATTATGTTCACATACTAACTAGTATGTCCATAAATTATTTTTAACTCAATTCAACTATAATGTATTTATTCACCATTGTATTACTTAATTTATGCTTAATACGCCAATTACCATCACATTTTCATATTATGCTACATAGTACATAATTTGGCTTCATATGATCACCTATATTATGCTTGATTTCTTTCTTATTTTATGTCTATTTCATTTTCCCATTATTTCTTAATTTTTTATAGTTACATAATGTAATTTTTATAGAAAATTCAAAGATTAAATGAAATTAATCATAGGAAATGTATCCACTAACCTTAATGAAGCTTGAAATCACCTAATCTTCCTTTCCTTTGCCTTTCTCATCTTCGTTCCTTTTTTTCTTCTTTGATACCACCTTCAAGCCAAATTTAGGAGAGAGAAAATAATGATTTTATGCTATGAATTTTTTCATCTAAATGGTACTAAGTGATCATTCTAGAAATTCTCTACAAGCCTATACAAAAATTCGCAATAAAAACTAACAAAAACTCCATAATTTACCTAATTAGGGTATTTTTCTCTCACTAGAATTTGTCAACCTCCAAGCTTATTCTTGCTCTAATTTAATTTTTAGGATAAATAGGATGCTTTGTAGTGTACTTGGATATATTTAGGGCTTAAGATATGGTGGGAGGAGAGAAGATTAAAGAAAAAATGGTTGAATATTTACAAAAAGGCTTTTCGAATTCACTATAAGAAAATTCTAAAATAGCAATGAAAATAGTTTATTTTCCGTTGCTAATCAAAATTAGCAATGGAAATTAGCAACGAAAAATCGGTTGCAAATTTGATAATTACTATTTTTAGCAATGAAAATTATTTCCGTTGCTAAATTTAGCAACTGAATTTGAATTTCGTTGCAAATTTCAACCAAGGTAACATTCAGTGAATTGGTTAAAATAGTAACAAAAATCACAATTTCGTTGCTATTTTTAGCAACAGATATCAGAATTCCATTGTTATTTTTGTCGAGTATTATAAAAAAATTGCTACAAAATTTTCTTCGCTATTCTATCACTAAAATGTTGTTGATTGTTTATACAAAATTACTTTTTCAATGTCAACATTTCATTACTGCTTATTTATATACTACTTAATTAAAAGTCAAACAAAGGATATTGCAAACTCAATCCATTTTTTCCAAACAAAGGATATTGCAAACTCAGTCCATTTTTGCCATAAAATTGCTAAATTAGATCAAATGTCAATTAAAACTAAAATACAGCTTAGAGAATGTTGCATCAAATATAGGCATAGGATTCTTCATACCAAATCAAAAAATAATGAGAAACCATTTTGTTTTCCAAATCTTGACTAAGAATCAATCTCTCAACTTGAAACCAAGATTATGGCTCCTAAAGAATTACAAATGATACAGATTGTTCACCAACAAAGAGATATAGTGAAGTCATAGAAACAAAATGAAAACTAAAAGATACTTCTATTTAATGTTGCTCTTCATCGATTTTGAATAGGGTAATGATTAAATGCCCTATTTAACAGCTCTTGAAACAAGATAGAAAGAACATAATGTCCATGGTCCTATAAAGCAAATCATAGAGACTTGCAAACAAAATTCATTTATTTTAAGCCTGGCAATAATTTCCACCATGAGGGAACATGAGAATTTCTCTAGATAGATAATAATATTATCAAAAACCTAATAAAAAACGCTAATGCACCATACAGTAGATTAAGCAGTAGAGGTAAAAAAATAAAAAGACAAAGCATTAATAGAAAAATAGTCTCAACAATAATTGAATAGCTGAAAGCCCTTGAATGTCACTAAGACCAACACCATAGACATCTATATCGTTAGTAAAGGCAGAAGCTTCTTTCAGTTATTTTATTTTATTTCATGTTAATAAATGAAGGGAAGAAAGTAAATATGTAAGATGTATGCCAGACTTCAATATTGAATAGAAACATAACCTCCTACTAGCTGGAAAGAAAGAATTAAATCACTCAAAAATTGAACAAAAATGTGTGGTGGTTAACAAAATATCTAAAGGTAGATGCCTATTGTGCTAAATGTTCACTTAAAGATATTGATGTCTAATGTTTCAAAACTAAATACTACCTCCATCCCATAATAATAGGAACACTTCTATTTTCATATGGTTTAAAAAAAGTTAATTTTTATAGTTAGAAGACATGATTTTACACTTGATTGCCCTTCATTTATATCATGCATAACTATTATTGTAAAAATAAAAAATAATGACTACTATTGGTGTATTAGAGTTGGAAATATAAATTGTCATAAATTTATTGACAAGTGGAACAAAAATTAAGAGTAAATAAAGGCAAGATAAATTTAGATGCATTAAATATCACACTATTTTAAGTTTGTTGACTATTGAGAAATTAAATAAGGGTATCAATCACTTTCTAAAAGATGAAGAACCACTTCATCAAAGAAAATTAGGTACAAAAGCTATATGAAACTAAGCGCTCATTTACAATAAAGCAACATGAAGGGATACTTAAACTTTAAGCAACAAACAACAACTCGACGGGTCATAATACAAGAAAAATATAGAATAAGAAACAACAATAACTAAGCACAACAAAATATAGCATGCTACCAAGAAACTAAGACAACTGATTCAATGAGTTGATGTCATGTGAATGAGATAAAAAGAAACCTGCATCCTAAGGGTGACTAAGATTGTTGTCTGCAGTTGCATCCCAGTATGCCCAACATAGCCTTGATTAGTTGCATTATATTCTGGTTAGGTAGCAAATTCCTAAACTGTTCTTTCTTGACTACTTGCCTTTCATATTCCAGAAGTTCTAGGTTGTGCATGACTCTTCCTTGATCGCTAAATAGACCAATGTCTTTAATGCTGTCTTTATCCAAACTCATCTGTTCCTCTAATTTTTTTAAGTATTGATTAACTTTGTCTTTTTTAGAACCAATAACTTCTGTTGTAGAGTCAAACCCAAAATCTTTAGTGACTATCTTTAAACTAATTTCCATAGAGCCTGGACAAGATAAATTTTGATATGGATCATATAAATCACTAATAGAGGTAGGATCTTGGTTCTGAGTACCATAAGATGTTGGACTTGGGCTGCAAAACTGAAGAGGACTCTAGTGATAACTATGCAGCAGATCCTTGGGTGAACTTTCCCTATATATATAAATGTGATGATACACATCAATTTGAAACTGCATATATGCAAGCTGCAGTACAAGCTCTTACAAATGGTGAACAACAAATTAAGTTTTTTAAAAACAAGGCAGATGGCCACAAAATATAAGTAGGTTATTTTTCATTCATGTATGGGTTTCCTTCATTTTTATTATTATTGTTATTGTTTTCTTAGCAAACAAAACAAGATCAGAGTTCATGAAATTTTTATTTATGACATCATTATAGTACATGAAAGTATTTATGTAAAGGTTGAAATAAACCATGAGTTTGGCAACTTACATCACTGATCTCTCTATAATGAACAAGCACAATATGTTCATATGGCCTGTCAAGGAAATTGAAAATATGCTGTTAAAACCTAGCAAAAAATACATTCTTTTTCATGGTGCAAATTTAGTGCTCATTGTGAACATATCTAGTCATCAGAACAATGCTGGAGTGCACATATTAATGCATGAGTGATCAACACATTAATACAGAGGTAAGCACAACTCTAATTTGGATTGTTGTAAAATTTTCAATCTTATTTGGAATTTCCACCAAACCATAGAATACACAAATTTTATTGTGTATATACATACGTAGATAAATACACACTTGCATCATCCAACCCAAAGATTGAAAAGGCTAAAAGAAATGGGATGTCATAATTATAATTCCTTCATATAGAATAACCTTAATTGGAACTAATTAAAATAGTAAATACAGAGCACAAGTATCAACAACAAACCTTCAGTCATTCATGTGCTTCACCAACAGTTCTTCCATCCTTCTTTTTATGCCAATTATGACTATCCTTGCAAAAGAAAAGAAGCACTCTCTTGTTGAAAAGATACACAGATCTACCTGTCATCAAACCCAAGCGAATGATGAACAAATTGCAAAACAAATTGTATTAATAGAGAAAATCAAGAAATTAAATGTCTTAAATAGGTATAAAATATAGTTATTAGTAGGATTTTCTGCTGGCTCTTGGTTAAGCTGGTACTTATCGTGATTCTTCAATATATGAAGCACTTCTGTAGGTTTTAACCATCGCATTTGAGCTTTTCAAAATAGAGCATTGATATCATATCCTAAGACTAGAAAAAGTAAAATACGTAAAAAAGGAAAATGAAATGCCAGAATCCAATATTGTTTGGCATTTAAAATGCAGAATCTCGAATTAATATGATACGATATAGGAAAAATACCGCTATAAAAAATAGACTGCAAATATGTCAAGGAAACTTGCCTGATTGCGACATGCTAAATTCTTTGAAATTTCTTTACCACTACAACAAAATTCACTTCATTGAAGTAGACTTGCAGCTCGTGTTTGAACTACAGGTGCTCATTGCTTTAATTTGAGTTTCAACAAATTTTTGGTAAAGCAAGAACCAGAAAGAATTGGAGATGAGAACATGTTGCCGATTGGACTAGATTGCGAATCATCTGGAGAGGAAAAACCTGTACGGATACAAAAACAAATGCTTTTAATAACACCAAAAGATCTAAATATATAATCTAAGAGAGAGAAAGAGTAAGAGAAAGAGAATTACCATTGTTGAAAGGTGGCGTCCAAAGCATATGGTGAAGATGAAGAGAAGAGAAGAGATGGGGGCTAATTTATACCTAGGGCAATAAATAAGAAAATTACATAAATACCCTTAATTTTAGCAATGGAATTTTAATTCGGTTGCTAATTTAGCAATAGAATTTCAATTTGGTTGCTATTATAGCATCCAAAATTAATTTTATTGCTAATTTAGCAACGAAATTTCATTTCGGTTGCTATTTTAGCAACGAAAATCTAATTTCGTTGCTATTTTTCATTAAGAATGTAAATTAGCAACGAAATTTAATTTCAGTTGCTATTTTAGCAACAGAAATTCAATTTCCATTGCTAAAATAGCAACGAATTTTAATTACTGTCGCTAAAATAGCAACGAAATTGGATTTCGGTTGCTAAAATAGCAACGAAATTTAATTTTCGTTGCTATTTTTCATTCCAAATTTTTTTCGCCATCTATTGACGCCTTATTTAGCAATGGTATAGTATTTCCATTGCTAATTTCCATTGCTAAATTTTGGCGCTAAAAATTTCCTCCACTTTTAGCGATGAAAGATAACCAAATAAATTTTCATTGCTAAGTCTAGAATATTTAACCAATTTTAGCAACAAATTTTTTTTCTGTTGCTAAATAGCAACAGAATTGTATTTCAGTTGCTAAATTAGCAACTGAATAATTTTCGTTGCTAAATTAGCAACGAAATAATTTTCATTGCTATTTTTTCGTTGCTATTTTTAGATTTTCTTGTAGTGATTTTTGAGAAGAAGAGAGAAAAGATGGTAGATATTGGGGTAGAATTTTTAATTATTCTAGACCCATCTAGTTTTCCCATAAGCTCACTAAATCTAGGGCCAAGATTCCTCCATTTACTATTTCATCTAATGGCTTATTTTCTAAGCCACTTGTCATGATTTCATTAGTTCCTACCCCACTTTTTGATATACTAATCCATTTATGTAATTAAGACTCATTTTTTAATGACCATAATACCCTTATATGAATTAAATATGGCCTTTAAGTCCTCTAACTAATTTAACCTCTGTTTTTCAACATTCTTTTGAAATCGATGTTTTCCTAGTCAGAATATTATGAAACTTTTCCCTATGTGTGTTTAAATATACAAGAGAATATGGTTAAAATTTCAAGTCATTCTAACATCATTTCGGTATACTTCTAGCTCCAAAGGTAAAATTAGCCGATTTGAAACCTGAAATTTCAAAACTGCCGAAAAAATTATTTTTCATTTCTAAGAGCTCATTTATACTATTTCTAATAGGTTTATATAATCAAAATAATTTTTGGAGGTCCTTAGAATATTTAAGGCTCGGTCAAACTTTTGGTCAGTTAAGTTTATAATACCAAATAAAATCTTCTCTATATGTTTTGCAAACCTATTTAAGCTCTATTTCTTCTCAAATTGCATCAATGGAATCTATATGACACCTATTTTCTTATTCCAAGGTTAAGTCTAATAGCCCACCAGGTCACCCATCCTCAGATTTTTCTAGCCTAAACACATTTAACACTTATACACTTTAAAATTTTTCTATACTATTCTACTGTAATTACTCCAAAAACTGTTCTAGGATTATTTTTCATACTCTAGAATGCAACATGCATGACAGATGCAAATTTTGGGGTTTTATGTCCACCCCTAATGTAACAAAGCAAGTTGAAGAAAATCGACCAAATTCGAGATTGGTTATTGGGATACTCCCATAAAAAGTGAAGGTGAAGGGGCTTTAGTGCCCACTGATTCTAGAGTTTAGCTAGTGAAGCCAGTGAGAGTGAAGAAGAAGTGGGAGAAGAGAAAAGGTTAAAGCGATCACAATGAGTGAAAGAGTGGCCTTAGAAGTTGGAAAGCAACCAGCTCCTACCGTAGTGCCAATAGAAAAGGAGGTTGAGAAAGATCAAATAATTAAGCAGTTGAAGAAAAAAAATGCATAAATATCCATCTGGGACTTGCCGATACAATCTCTCTTGCATAGGTAGAAGCTAGTCGAAGCTTTAAGCGAGTCTACTGTTGCTACTACCATCTCGTCGTCTGAGCTGTTGAATTTGGTTAAAAGAGGGATGGGAGAGAATGTTGTGCATTCTAATGTTGACCTACCTTCTGAAGGAAGAAACCATAATGACCCTTATACATCAAGGCTCAGGTGAATAAAAAGCACACAGCTTGTGTGATAATAGATGATGGTTCTTTCATTAATGTTTGCCCATTAGTTGTAATCTTGGCTTTTAGATTAAATAAGAACATGCTGAGTAAGTAAGACATGACCATTTCTACCTATGCTAATTCCAAGAGGCAAGTTGTTGGGACCTTTAAGGCTTTAGTAAAGATAGGGCCCATCGAGATAGAAGCTAAGTTTGTGGCACTACCTATTCAAGCTAATTTCTCTATACTGTTAGGAAGACCATGGTTTCACAAGCTAGGTGGAGTGCTATCCACATTGCATTAGATTATTAAGATCCCCTATGATGGTTAGGTAGCAACTATTAAAGCTACAAGGGAGAATTAGGTATCTGTACTTGAGATAGTTAAACAACCTTTTAGTAGATTCCATGTGTCAGCCATCAATGATGAAGAAGGTGAGAATAGCTTTGTGGATTGCCCTCAGGTGGTTAATATGATGAAGAGGATGAATTTCCTGCCTGGTATTGGTTTGGACAAGAACTCCCAAGGGTCTCAGACTATTGTAGCTGCTAAGGATCAAAAGGATAATAAGAGGTTAGGTTTTACTGGTCCCAGTTAGAAGGGCAAAAAGAAAGAAGTAGAGAAAGAGATTCCCCACATTTCTTAGAGATTTGTGCCGACTTCAGGTATTTGTCTCTACTATGGTGAGAATGAACCTCAACTGATAGGGGGTGAAGTAGTGCCAGGTTTTGAGCTATTTAATGATTTCATTGACTAGGAGCAAGGGATTATCAAGCCAGTTGAGGGTTTTTGGGACAAAGAGATCCTGCTGGACCATTCATCCTCGGATAAGGAAGTGCCTAAAGAAGTTTTGACAGAGAAGCTACTTGCCATTTGGCTAAAAGGAAAAGGGAAGGCTGGGGTTGAAGATCCACCAGAGGCTGAGGCTAGAGAGACATCTGATGCTGCCAAGATTGAAGATGATGTTTTTTTTTTGATATTGTTTATATTTTTTAACTTTTTCATGAGAACATTGATTGCTCTTTTGATTATATTAATAAGATGAACAATTTTGCTTACTTGTGTGATGTTTCTTCTGATTTTAATATGCATAATCATGATCATGAACCATTTATATTTAACATTAACTCAACAAACATGTGTTCATTTAATCTCGAAACTAAAGAAAATACAAAAGAAATTTTATTAGCATCAGGCATAACTGCTAAGGAGAGAAAAAAATTTTGAGCGCATATTGAAAAAATATGAAAAAGTCTTTATGCTGAACATGCCATTCCAACATACCCAGGGTATAAGCCAGTCAAACAAAAGCTTAGGAGACTTAGACCAAAATAGGCTGGAAAGGTCAAAGATAAAGTAAGGAAATAGATAGAGGCTAAGTTCCTAGTGGAAGTTCAATATCCCATTTGGCTAGCAAATGTAGTTCCCGTAGCAAAGAAGGATGGAAGAGTTAGGGTCTATGTCGATTATAAGGACTTGAGCAAAGTTGTCTGAAGGATGATTTCCCTTTGCCTCATATCGATGTCCTGATTGATAGTGCAACTACTTATGCTATGTACAATTTCATGGACAGATATACAAGGTATAATCAGATTCTGAACAAGATAGTAGATCGAATTAAGACAGCCTTTATAACTGAATGGGGTACGTATGCCTATCAGGTCCACCAAAGGATGGCAACCAAGATACTGGATGACTTGATTCACAAGGAAGTAGAGGTATATGTGGATGACATAATGATCAAATTGGTTACTCGAGAATGTCATTTTAGAGCACTAGAGAAGTTCTTCCAGAGGATTGATAAGTACAACCTCTACCTTAATCCAAAGAAGTGTATCTTTGGGGTCACCTCAGGTAAGCTTTTAGGGTATATAGTAAGCCAGAGAGGTAAAAAACTAGATCCTGACAAGGTGAAGGCCATTAAGGAAATGCCAATGCCCCAAAAAGAAAAGGAAGTTAGAGGATTTCTAGGGAGAATTCAATACATAAGTAAATTTATAGCCAAGTTAACTTTGATATGTGACCCAACATTCAAACTGCTTTGAAAGGATCAACTAGTGGTCTAGAATAAAGATTGTCAAAAGGTATTTGATACAATTAAGGAATACTTGCTACATCTACCGGTATTGAGATTGCCTTCAGCAAATAGGCCTTTAATTTTGTACATAGCCATAGAGGATAGTTCGGTAGGGGCAATGAAGGCTTAAGAGGATGACTTTGGGATCGAGTATGTAGTATACTAACTAAGCAAGAAGTTTCTCCCTTATGGGGCAAAGTACATAGAGGTTGAAAAGATTTGTTTAGCAATCATATAGGCATTAAAGAAGCTGAGACACTACTTCCATTCTTATAAGATCCAAGAAGTGGCTAAAGAGAACCCTCTTAGGTATTTACAGGAAGCTCTATCACTTCTAGGAAAAATAGGAAGATGGTTGATCCTCCAACAAGATTTCGACGTATAATACATCACTAGGAAAACCATTAAAGGGAGAGGAAAAGAAGAGTTCCCAGATGATCAACCTTTAGAAGGAAATGAGGTAACTTATAGGTTTCTCGATGAGCACATCACAGCTATGATAGTGTGGGGTTGGTAGATGAACTTCGACAGGGCTGTGAACAATAAGGAAGCTAGAGTAGGTGTAATTTTGGTCACCCTTGAAAGAGAGAAAATGCCATTAGCCAAGAAACTAAGGTATAAGGCCACAAATGATGAAGCCGAATATGAAACTTGTATCTTTAGATTGGAAGCCTTGTTAGCTATGGTGAAAAATCCATAAAAGTTTTTGGAGACTCATCGTTAGTAGTTTATTAATTGAAAGGCAAATGGTCGTTCAAGGAAGAGTGATTATTGCCTTATCACATTGTAATAGCCATTAATTACTTCACTAAGTGGGTAAAAGTGAAATCCTTCAAAAAGATAGATACAAGGGACATGGCCAAGTTTATTGAGAAGAGTCTAATATGCAAATATGGTTTGCCTCATCACATAATGTCTGATAATAGGTTACAATTCTCTTTGGAAACTAGACAAATGCTCATTAGGTATCAAGTCTGGCACCATAAGTCTTTTCCTTATATATCTTAAGCAAATGGGGCAGTTGAGGTAGTTAATAAGAATATGAAAAGGATTTGAAAGAGGGAGATCTAGTGTTCAAACAAATAACACCAAGGATGCTAGATATTCGAGGCAAGTTTAGGCCACCGGGGAAGGACCTTTTATTCTCAAGAAGTTGTTATCCAAAGGAGCTGTTATTTTATCAGACAGTGATGGCAATGAGTTTAGAAACGCGTGAACGTAGATAGATTAAAAAGGTTCCATGGCTAAGTCTATAAGAGAAAAAAAGAGAAATAAATTCCCCACAGGTCGAAAACCAAAAAATAATGGCCTTGCTAAAATTGAGTGTCTCGCCAGGGTGAAAATTGAAAAAAGGTATCCAGGGCACAAATTAAAGGCTGAGAGAAAATAATCGATCAAGAAAACCCAAAGAGGGTTGATTGATGATAGGAGTTATGATGCTTGTAAAGTTTCAATTCGAGATTAAATAATATATGTTATTGGGGTAATATCAAATGCTGATCATATGTACTAAATTAGAAATAAATATCATGCATGTATTCATAATGATGTCAATGTAACTGAAAGTAGCAACAGTATTTTCACATGATCAAGTTCTAAAAGTTTAATAAGAGTTAAAACATGGTCTATAAACAGTGTCTAATATAGACTATCTCTATCATCTCTCTCTTCCCATCCAGGTGCCTAAAATGAGAAAATCTATTATTAACGATAGGAGTGGTGACTTGGTCGGTGTCGGTAAGTGTATCGAATTGACAAGTAATAAAGTAGGGAATTTTTAAGACTCGTAAGTAACAAACCCTAGGGAACAAGATTTACACAAGCAAAAATAATTGATTGGAGTTATATGTTTAAAGAATTACCCAATTGTTGTTGGTTTTGTTGCGATTAACACTATTCACAATTTACATAAGGTAAACTAAACACAAAATATAAAACAATTAAAATAATAAAAGCACAAATTGTGAAATGTATGAAATTAACAATGGCTAAAAATGTTGTTCAGGAACCTAATCCTCCCCATTCCCATGCAAGGTTCATTTTAGCATAACAATTAATATATTTCATATATGGACAACCCATCTATACTCCTAGTATCCCATTTTAGAGCCTACTATTCTAACTACTCGATATCCCATTATAGAGCCTATCTGATAGCTAGCATAAGCACGGATCCCAAGACCTAGGTATGAACTAATATTCCATTCTAGAGCTTACTAATCTATTGCCTATTCATTTTCCTCACTTTTTCAAATTTTTACAAACACATAAACCCTATATCTAATAGCTCCCATTCTGAAAATGCCATCAAAACTATAACATATATGAAGAAAAACAAGCATGCATGATATAACTATTAAACAAGAATCCATTCATCAACTTGAATAAGATATACTTCATAAATACTTGTATAACAACCATACCAAGATAAGTATAAGGAAGAAAAAAATTGAAACATATATTTAAGAAAATAAGTTCATGTCCTTGTATGGTTAGGGGATTTAAAGGTCCTCCATAATGAAAATAGCAAGGAAAAGATAAGAAGAAAACTATAAAACCCATTTAAAAGTGTAGATCTGAAGTTATAGAGCTTCTCCTCTTCTTCTCCAAGCTTGGTCCTGATTAAAAGCTATAACTTTTCTCTATATCTAAAACTATGACTATGTATTTTTTTATTTTGATATAAACTATTTTGAAAATGTAAATTTTTACAAGTAAATCTATATAAACTAAGTATATAAACCCTAAAAATATGAAGAACTATAAGCTAAACTATGGAGAAAACTCTACTATTCAAAAACCTAAAAAGATCTTCTTTAAAGCCAAAATAAATACTTTATATAGGTCTGCAAGGGACACAACAGAGACCATTTTTGTCTTAATTGAGTGCTTCGGTTAAAATAGTACTGTAGCTTAAGGACACAGCTGAGACATGCTTGTCTCCCAATGTGTGTGTGTGTACTAGGCCTAATGATAACTTCTAAATTATAAAACTCTTGTGCAATTTGACAATCACAAAGAATTCATATGCAAAATTTTGCACATGCAATTTCACAACTTAAAACTCAAGAGATACCCATAGGCCTCTCCTTTGGCACCAGAACCCGAAGGTTATCTTCGCAAATAATTCTAAAGAAAGCAAAATCATTAGGTCATAGGGGGGTTGCAACATGGTTGGGGTATGTCTCACAAAGAAAAGCATAAAGATAGGCAAAATAAAACAACTATTTAATAACTCCACTCACCCCAATAATGCTCTAAAAATTTTCCACTTTAAATTCTACCTTTTTCTCTATTCAACAATGTTGCTAGGCTACCAAAAATGCAGAACGTGATTGCTCTAAAATGAGATTTCTAAGTGAAGGTTTACAACTAAAATGTTCAATTGATAGTGCCATCGCTCAATTACTATAGGCACTAAAGTTCCTTCTGTAAATTTAACAAGCTACCCTACACTTATTGCAAGCTATAAATCATAACTTTATTTCATTTTATTCCTCATTTTCGTCTCTTTTTTTTTTGAAAAAGAGGCTTACTAACATTGTCACTAGATGCTATTACATTCTCAAAATAATCCTAGACATTCACAAGATAATCTAATTCTAAAGTTCTCCTCAACATTTGACCCTCATCTTACTTGACTCTGTCTAGTCCTAAAATTTTCTCTTACTCACTCTAAGAATGGCTAGTTCAAAAGGGAAAGAAAATGCTTTAAGGCAAGGACAAGTACATGAGTGTATCAAAAATTAAAAATTTGGTATGCGTTTAGCATACCTTTATAGGCTCAAAAGGGGTATGCAAGGGATACAAACTAGTACCAAGTAGGTCAAAAGTCTTTTAGAGGCTTATAATAATATATTGCCTAAATCATTTCAAGCTTCAATTTCGAATTGCTATAAATGCTTTGAAGGGTGATGAGGAATGGTTCTAATGCTCTAAAAATTCCCATTTAGTCACATTCATGCACTAGTTTTCTGATTTTCCTAAAAACAAGCTTAAAGTGCACAATATTTTTAGAGACCTACTGGTATCGATCTTAATTTAACATAAATGAAAAATGCAAAGAGTCAACAACTTAACTACTCTCCGATCATTCAACTGCCCTAAATAAGTTTTTTCTACAAACTAAGTTCAAATTTTTCACAATGGAAACAACTAGAGGTGAACTAAAATAAAATTTATAAGTTTTTAATAACAACTGCAGACAACAACCTAAAAATGAAAACAATAAACTAAGACAAAAATTTAAAGCCATAAACAAATAAATGATGCGAAATAACTAAAAACAACCAAAACCTAAAAAATAAAAGCATAAAAAAACTAAAGACTTATAAATTAAAACTAAAAAAATAAATAAATAAACACAAACTTAAAAGCATAAAACAACATAACTAATCATTAAGAAAGTTCAAATAAACTAAACTAACTACTAACAAGTAGCATGGCATAATAGAAAAATTAAACTACTGCGGTATTAGAGTTAAACAAGCAAAATATCTAACAATCCAAAATAAGTTCATCAACATCTCCACAAAATACCCCTCACCCCACACTTAAAGATTTTCTGCACTCCGCAAAATACAAACAAAAAATTCACAAAATTTAGGGGTTGAGGAAAATCCTTGAAAAATCACTCATGTGCAGGCAGTAAAGGAGGAAACTGGGCATCAAAACGTGATTGCAACATCCCTAAGGCAGTGATAATCTCATCCATCAGCAGATTCATGGTATCTAGGCGGGTTGTGATAGCAATGTACTGCTCAGAGGAAAGAGTGATGGTGGTTGCCTCCGCTCGCTGAAGCTCTGTTGCTTACTTATGCACGACGTCCCTATATGCTGCTCAATCGAATACCACTGTGTAGCCCTACCTCAAAAATCTTGGGTCATCGATGAGCACATGCATCCTCTTTAGCTTTTTCTTGTCAATGACAATAGGGCTCCCAACAGCTTTTCCCAAATTGGTGTAGTTGACCTGCCTAGCCAACATCGTCACAATCCCTCTAAATGCGATCTTTAAGTCCCTTTTATAAGTTCTCAGCTCATTAAATTTATCAACAAGAAACACTGCGCAATTAAGCATTATAGCTTTTAATGGCATATAGAATTTAGACCTCACTTGCATTCACATTTCATGGTCCCCCAAGGTGAGAAAACATCGCTATAGCCAGATATCTGTGTAGAACTCTCAATATATGGTCCCTCAGGTGGTGAGCTTTAGTGTTGCTGGCATAAAAAATGGTAGGCTCTATGTCATCACTGATATCAATCCATATTTCTTGCAAACTCACAATCTCTATGCTCCTTCTAGTGTGGGGATTAAAACCCAAAACGGTGAAGAATTCATTAAAGCTTAGTTGGTGCAAGGACCTATTGAGCTAAAAACTCACATTGCCTTTATCTTCGTAACTATCCCTCCATATGCACATTCGAACTATTGTTAAAAAAAGTCCCTCACAAGATTGGGATAAACTGCTTCTTTCCTACTGACAAATTCCTCCTAGCCAACTGCCTTAATTACGTGCTACACCTCACTTTCCATACCAATCTCTTGCATCAAAGTCATATCAATATAAGGCATTGCCAAATACTTTGCCTTTGCAAAAGTCGACCAATCCAGCCTGAACTCAATCGAAACCTAGGACAAAACCTTCAATTTGCCAGTGTCTTCAAGGGTTGAGGATGATGATCCCGCCTCAGTCCTAGTTCTCTTAGAAGCCACTACAAAAGCAAATCAATCGCAAATAAGGTTTGGCCATATTAAGCCTGAACACATAAGGTAAGAGAAGGAATTAAACATGTAAGGCACAAATATGTAGCACAAGAGATGAAAATTTGCTAAATCCATTAAAAATGGTAAAATGTGCTTCAAGCGACAAACATCAGGCATACAAGCATAAAATAGACTATGAGAAGCACAATGCCTATCATAAGAAAAATACGTTGATGCCTCCTATAACAAACATTAAACTAATCATAAAACAACTAATAACATGCCAAGATGCCAACAAAATTACATTGAATAGAAACATAAAAAGAATAAAATGCTATAAGGAAAACTGCCAAAATGAAAAAGGACATGGCATAAAACATAACATAACACAAGATTTTTGTTCTAAAACTAAAAGATTGAAGACACCAAGTAGACAAACACAAGTAGCATTGTATTTATCTTTAGCACATTCATCCATTACACTTGACACAA
>CM075820.1:4934496-4979055 GCA_037975025.1 Excoecaria agallocha | reverse complement strand
CTTTAATGGGGACTGAAGTAGGAAGGGAAGATGCAGTTGCTTCTATTGAAGTTGAGGAAGGTTGGGTTTCTGTAAGGACCCAATCATGGCCCTAACAAGATTATAGTTAATTAATCAGGATTAAGATTTAATAAGACAAAAATTAGGTTATCTTGCATTAACGAAGTTAAGTCACATAAAGGGTATGGTGGTAATTATGCACATGTGTATTGGAGTGTAACTAAAATAGGAAGGAATGATACAACTGAATTAAATGAGAAGTTTGGGGTTAAATGTTAAGAAAATGAGTTTTAAGGGTTAAAATGTATAATGGTATTATTGGATTTTCCTTAGGGAGATATTTACCCCACTCACCTATTTAGGGTTTGGGGGTTTTGTGAAATGGGATCGATAATTGGAATTCCTGGAGATCTCTCTCTCTCTATTTGTCTCTTAGTTACGGGATTGAAGAAGAAGCTCTAAGTTTTTGGTGTTTTGGCATGAAGGTAATGTCTCTTCCATAGATCTCTTTTTTCATACTTGATTTATTATCTTAGGGTTGGAGGAAGAGATGATAAGTCATGTTTGTTTTCTCTGTGTATAAGGAAATGAAGGAGAAAGAGAGTTAGATCAATGGATGTTGAAGGAGATGAAGCTCGATTTTGAGGTACATGATTCATTTTTTTTGAAGGGTTACTGTACATGTTTTTCCTCTCATGTTGCATGTGCTTTCATAATGAGATTAAGGGTTTAATCTAATATATTTTTTATGATTATAACATAATTAGTAACTTAAATGATCATATAAGTAAGTGGGAAAGTGAGATTTAGGGTTTAAATTTATGTTATGCACGATCGGGATTCTATCTTTTCTTCTTTCATTCCCACCCATGGCCACGCACCCGTTGTAACACCCCAAGAATTTCCGATCGCGTGAATAGTACTTTCCGAGGTGAATAGTGCCACCCGGTGGGCCCATAAAATTTTTTCTTCACCATTGGAAAGTATTATTCATAACGAATCTGGTGTTATAATTTGGGCTAAAATTGAGGTCAAATAGGTCTTCAAAAAGGGAAAAATAAAATAATTAACTGGACCGATATAGTTGACTGGGAACTTTGACTGGCTTAAAAATATTCCCTGGACTTCATAAAATTATTCTGATTGCACCAATTGACTATAAATTATGTATATGAATTTTTGGAATGATAAAATAAAATTTTTGAAAACTTTGAAAATTCAGCTTTCGGACTGATTAAAATTTACATTCAGGGCTAGTTTGATATCGAAACGACCTCGGATTGACCCAAAATTTTAAGCATGGCCTAATTAATATTTTTAGAAATTTATGGTATAATTTTTATCAAAAATTGACAACTAAAAGTGTATTGAGCAATTAAATTGTGACATGTGGCATTGGACCCACTTAGGACTTTATTGTTTTTGTCCTAAAGTGGGTAGCCAATTAATTTGAATTAAGAGATTTTTATCTCTTGAGGTAGATGACCAAAAGGCCATTTCTTTTCCCTTTGCCGTGGCTTCTTCTTCTTCTTCTCCTTCTTCATTTTGTTCTTTGTTTTCTAAGCCAAATTCACAAATTTCTTAACCCTCATCTAAAATTAAATTGTCTAATTTTGCTTCCCTTCACCTTTGGTTGCTTTGGGTGGTGAAAGAAGGTGAATAAAGTCTAATTCTTCAAGTGGTTAAATTGGTGAGTTGGGAAAAATTTAGTTTTATTTGATAATTAGAGTAATTAAGTGTTAATTATAGTATTGTGAGTATTATTTGAGCAAAAATTTGACTTAATCTGTGGTGATTTTGGCCATGGAATTGCTGCCAATTAAACAGCAAGGAGAGGAAAGCAAACCAACCAAAAATAAGGGGAAAGATAAAGTTGTTGTGTGATTTTGTAAGTGAATAATTTTAAACCCTTTAATTTCACAATATATATGTTGTATATATAATTAGAGAAAATTTAAGTTAATTATTAATTACGAATTAATTATGAAATTGGACTTAGAATTGTGCAATTAGAAGATTTATTAGTGAAATTATGGTATTTAATTAAAATTTAGACCAGTTAAATTTTAGGAAAAATTTCGGTTACAAAAAAAATTAGGGACTAAAATGAAATTTTTCGGATTAAATTGAAATAAATGAAAAATAGATGATTTTATGTTTAGTGTGATTAATTTGAGTAGAAAATATAATTTATAAGGAAATTGAAATAAGGTAACCGAATAGCAACCTTAAGAAAATTTGTGAAATTTTGAGATATAAATTGGAATAAATGCAAAATAAAATATAATTAATTTATATAACATGTAAGGAGGATGTATTGAAAATGAAAGTAATAAATAAAATAAATAAATAAATAAAATAATGATAATTGAATTGTATTATTTTAATTGAAAAATTGGTATATTCGAAATACTGAGACTGTTTTCAATAATAAAAACTAATTATTACCATGAATTGGTAATGATGCATTATTGTAAATTGTGTTAAATTGTAATTGTATTTTGCCCTTAGTATTATGTGTGAAATTAGAAATTAGGATGTACATGGCTAGCCATAGGGACATTTCTGTAACCGCGGTAGCAAGTCATGATGACTTGTATAGTGGTAACCTTGATATGGTTCCACGTCTGTATTGGAGTGTTTGGGGAAAATGAAAAAGAAAGAAAGGAAAAAAATAATGATATGTGTGTAATTGATACTACCGGAGTACTGGGACCTATAGGGTCCGTAGTTCTGCTCATCCTAATTAGTGATATATTTTCATACTATACTAGGGGCAAGAGAATTAAAATATTGTATTGACTAAAGTATAAAAAGATACTGTACGAGCAATAATATTAAAATACTGTATTGACTAAAGATACTTTATGGGTAAAAATGTGAAACTTGAAAAGCGAGAATAAACTACTGTTGGGACAAAAGCATACTGAAAAATAAGGGTAAAAGTCTAAAAGAACGGATAAACAAAGAAAGTAGGACAAAAGTGCATATTTGAAACTTTAGGGACTAAAGTGAAAATTTATCCCTATAGTGAAAAATTCAAGTTAAAGTGATAGAATTTGAGAATGAAACTTGAAAACTATAATTGAGAATGAATTTCTCAAGTAAGGGTAAAATAGTAATTTTGTCAATAAAAGTGACATTTAGAAATTAATCGAAAAATGTTTGTCTTATAATGAAATACAACTATGAAAAATATGTGGATGAACTGTAGTGAAATTCTGGGGTTTCAAGTTTATATTCACCACTAAGTACTTTTGTACTTAGCGTGTGGTTTTGTACTGCACGCAGGAGACAGAGACTGAGTTCGTGCTGGAAGAAAATCAGTATTAAAAGGATCCAGCATTTTGGTGGTTTTGTGGAGACTGTACATATAAATGTTGCCTTGTAGGACAACATAGCTAGTTTTTGGACTGTATATAGTTTTGGACTTATACATATGTTATGCACTGTATGTATGTACGGTTATATGTAAAATTATTGAAAATGACTGTTGTTCTGTATTTGGCTAATCTTGTGGAGTATATATTTAGATTGTGGAGATTGGGTTGGATATTGTGAACCTTTTGGGAGTGTTTTGTGACTATTGCAGGAAGACAAAATTTGGGTTTCAGCCGTTATGCTGCCCGAATTTTTATAGATTAATTAATAAGATATTTTAAAATGTGGGACCCACGACTTAATGGTTAAAGTATTGAATGCTATCGATGGATAATTTAATAATAATTTATGGACCACCGCAATGTAGAGTGACACCGGTATTCGGACCAATATCCGACTATCGGGCGTTACATTTAGTGGTATCAGAGCTGGTTTAGGCGGTCCTAAGGTCGGAGAAATGAGGAGTTAAGTTTGATTGAGTGATTGGATTCTTTATGTATGCACATGCCATAAACTGAGATGTTTTGATTATAAGGTGATTTTATTAGAGAAACTGATGTTTATCTGTTCCCTGTATCTATTTTATAGTGTAAAGATGGCCTCTGGATCTCAGGCGGGCACTGAGGCTGATGATAGAGAAAGTGAAGCCTCACTGAATGTGAGTGAGGCAGAGTTACAGGATCATGGCTATCCTGCTCCACCGCCTGCTATACCAGTTCCACCGCCTGCTGCACCTCAGGAATTCATGCAGATGATGGCAGATTTATTATACCAGAGGATGCAAGCTCCTCCTCCACCTCAGCCACAGCAGCAGCAGCCACCTCCACCCTACCTAGGAGGTATATTCTAGAGCAGTTGAAGAAACTGGGGGCAGAGAATTTCTTTGGCAGGGATCAGACTACAGCGGTGGAAGCTGAGGAGTGGTTGGTTAGGTTGAAGAGATTATTTCAGATCACTAATAGTCCGCCAGAGGAGATACTTGAGGGGGCAATTGCATTATTTCAGGGACCGGCTTTCACTTGGTGAGAGACAGTCCGACGGTATACCCCTATTGAGCAGGTGACCTGGGATTTCTTTTTACAACAGTTTGGCAATAAATATGTTGGGAAAGTGCATCAGAGGGCTATGGAGAGTGCTTTTTGGAGACTGAGACAGGGAAATAGATTTGTACAAGAATATGAGCTGGAGTTTGAGCTTCTTTTGGCTTATATGATAGAATATAAATTGACTCAGCGAAAGACATGTCAGTTATTTGAGCAGGGTCTCCATAATAAGATCAGGGAGTCCATTGTAGCTCAATAGTATGTGGATATGGGATCCCTTGTACTTGCAGCTTCTCGAGTTGAGTCCATTTAGACTGATGAGGCCAGTAGACGAGCTAGATTTCAGCAAAGAAGGAGACCATCCCAGTCTGGCGGTCCTAGTGGTTCTGGAAAGAAGCCACGAAATCCTTCTTCACAAATACCAGAAGTACCTCCAGTGCCTACTCAGAGTCAAAGATCGACTGCCAGGATAGGTACCCCAGCTCAGTCTGTAGTTAGCCCACCTAGAGCTACTGGTGTTGGTAGAGGAGCAGGGATATCTATATGTGATTTTTGTGGTAGGAGACACCCAGGAAAGTGTTGGAGGCATATTGGAGCTTGCCTCAGATGTGGATCAAGAGACCATGTGGTGAGAGATTGTCCGAGAGCTCAAACAGTTATATCAGGACCTCAGGCAGCGGGGTCTGGAGCCACAGTACAGAGAGGTAGAGGCAGAGGGACAGCCTCAGGGTCATTTGCTGGTAGAGGAGCTGGACGGAGCCAGAGTGTAGCAGAGAGTCGACCTACAACCCTTAATTATGTTGTGAGAGCCAGGGAGGATTAGGATGCACCTAACGTCATTGTTGGTAAATTTTCTCTCTTTGGTACTTCTATCTATGCTTTGGTAGACCATGGGTCGACACATTCTTATATTAATACTGAGATTGCACAGGGGAAAGGGTTAGTTGTTGCACAGCTTGAGCATGATATTCAAGTTAGTAATCCTTTAGGGCACAGTGTGCTAGTTGATACAGTATACAGAGACTGCCCTATCAGCATTCGGAGGTGTACCTTTTCTGCCGATCTGATAGCCCTTCCTTTTCGAGAATTTGATGTTATTCTGGGTATGGATTGGCTTTATGCTCATCGGGCAATAGTAGATTATCGGTTAAAGCAAATCACCTTGATGACTCAGGATGGAACAAAAATAATTGTAGATGGAGAACGGTCAAATTTCTTATCAAATGTGATTTCAGCTACTGTAGCACACCGGTTGATAAGAAAAGGGTGTGCAACATATTTAGCTTATGTGATTGAAACTGGGAAGGAGGGATTGTGTATTAGTGACATTCCTACAGTTTGTGACTTCCCAGATGTTTTTCCAGATGAATTGTCTGGTCTGCCACCAAACAGAGAGGTAGAATTCTCTATTAAGGTGATGCCTGGTACTGCACCTATATCTATAGCTCCATACAGAATGGCACCTACTGAGTTGAAAGAACTCAAAGTTCAGTTGCAGGAGTTATTAGAGAAAGGATTTATTAGGCCTAGTGTTTCGCCTTGGGGTGCACCAGTACTCTTTGTAAAGAAGAAGGATGGATCTCTGCGGTTATGCATTGATTATAGGCAGTTGAATAAGGTTACTATCAAGAATAAATATCCACTGCCTCGCATTGATGACTTGTTTGACCAGCTGAAAGGTGCAAGGATGTTCTCTAAGATTGATTTACGATCGGGATACTATCAATTGGGAGTTAGGGAGGTTGATGTGCATAAGACAGCTTTTCGTACCAGATATGGACACTATGAGTTCCTAGTGATGTCGTTTGGATTGACAAATGCACTAGCGGCTTTTATGGATCTCATGAACTGGATTTTTCATCCATACCTGGACCAGTTTGTGGTAGTCTTCATAGATGATATTCTGGTGTATTCTAAGACTCCTAAAGAATATGACAAACATCTCAGGATAGTACTTCAGATTCTAAGGGATCGGCAACTGTATGCAAAGCTCAGTAAGTGTGAGTTTTGGCTTCAGAAAGTTGCATTTTTGGGACATATAGTATCTGTGCAAGGAATATCAGTGGATTCCAAGAAAGTACAGGCGATATTAGAGTGGAAAACTCCTGAAAATGTGACAGAAGTTAGAAGTTTTCTGGGTCTGGCTGGTTATTATAGAAGGTTTGTAAAGGGGTTTTCTACCATTGTTACTCCTTTGACCCGATTACTTCAGAAGAATGTTAGATTTGTATGGTTAGAGAAGTGTCAAGAGAGTTTTGAACAATTAAAGAAGATGTTGACTGAAGCACCTATTTTGACCCAACCAGTATCAGGAAAGGATTTTGTAATTTACAGCGATGCCTCTAGAAATGGATTAGGTTGTGTCTTGATGCAGGAGGGGAAAATGGTTGCTTATGCTTCCAGGCAACTGAAGACTCATGAGAGGAATTATCCCACACATGATTTGGAATTAGCAGCAATTGTATTTGCATTGAAAATTTGGAGGCATTATCTTTTTGGTGAAAAATGTTTTATCTTCACCGACCACAAGAGTTTGAAATACATGCCGACACAGAAGAAACTTAACTTGAGACAGAGGCATTGGTTAGAGTTGATTAAAGATTATGACTGTTACATTGACTACCATCCGGGTAAAGCCAATGTGGTAGCTGATGCACTCAGTAGGAAACATATGGCAGGTAATAAGTTAATTAAATATTTTATATATTTACCTTTCATATAGTATAAATGGTAACTGAGTGATGTTATGTAACAACTTTAAGAGCCATGAGTGTGAGATTATCCCTGACGGCTGATGGAGCACTTCTAGCTGAATTACAACTTAAGCCAGACTTGTTACAACAAGTAAAAGCCGTCTAGCTACATGATAAGAGGTTGGCTAAGGCTATAATGGATATCAGTGAGAGTAGAGATACTGAGTTCACTATAGCTCCAGATGATAGCTTATATTTCAAGGGAAGACTATGCGTGCCTGCTAATGAAGAGTTAAAGAAAAAGATTTTGACTGAGGCACATAGTAGCAGTTATGCAATGTATCCGGGTAGTACTAAAATGTACCAGAATTTGAAAACTCATTACTGGTGGCCTGGGATGAAAAGGGAGATTGCAGAGTTTGTGTCTAAGTGTTTGATTTGTCAACAAGTTAAGGCTGAGCATCAGGTTCATTTTGGATTACTTCAACCTATTTCCGTACCGGAGTGGAAATGGGATAGGATTACCATGGATTTTGTATCGGGTTTGCCACTCACCAGACATCAGCATGATACTATTTGGGTGATAGTCGATAGACTGACTAAATCTGCCCACTTTCTGCCTGTGAGATCAGACTTTTCTCTGGTGAGGTTAGCTGAGATTTACATTAATGAAATTGTTCGACTACATGGTGTTCCTATCTCCATAATTTCAGATCGAGATCCCCGATTTACTGCTATATTTTGGGAGAGACTACAAACATTATTGGGCACAAGATTGCATTTTAGTACAGCTTTTCACCCACAGACGGATGGACAGTCTGAAAGAGTTATACAAGTGCTAGAGGATATGTTGAGATGCTGTGTTCTAGATTTTGGTGGCAATTGGGAAAAATATCTTCCTTTAGCAGAATTTGCATATAACAATAGTTATCAATCTAGTATCAAAATGGCATAATATGAAACACTGTATGGGAGGAGATGTAGGACTTCATTATGCTGGACCGAGCTTGGTGAGAATAAATTAGTCGGACTCGATCTGATTAAAGAAACCGAAGATAAGGTCCGATTGATTAGAGATAATTTGAAGGCAGTAGTTGATAGACAAAAATCCTATGCTGACTTGAAGAGAAAAGATATTGAGTATCAAGTGGGTGAGAAAGTATTTTTGAAAGTATCTCCATAGAGGAAGATTGTGAGGTTTGGTAGGAAAGAAAAGTTGAGTCCCAGATTTATAGGTCCTTATGAGATTTTAGAAAGAATAGTGCCAGTGGCTTATAGATTGAATTTACCAGCAGAGTTACAAAAGATCCATGATGTGTTTCACGTGTCTATGCTTAGAAGATATCGATCAGACCCATCGCATGTGATCACGACACAGGACATTCAGCTGGAATCAAATTTATCTTATGATGAGGAACCAATGAAAATTCTGGATAGGAAAGTAAAACAATTGAGAAATAAGAAGATACCGTTGGTTAAAGTACTCTGGACTCGTCATAATGTCGAGGAAGCGACTTAGGAACCAGAGGAGACTATGTGATAGCAGTATCCGCAACTGTTTTCACCAAGTAAATTTCGAGGACAAAATTTTTTATTTAGTAGGGGAGAAATGTAACACCCCAAGAATTTCCGATCACGTGAATAGTACTTCCCGAGGTAAATAGTGCCACCCGGGGCCCACCGGACCCATAAAATTTTTTCTTCACCATTGGAAAGTATTATTCATAACGAATCTGGTGTTATAATTTGGGCTAAAATTGAGGTCAGATAGGTTTTCAAAAAGGGAAAAATAAAATAATTAACTGGACCGATATAGTTGACTGAAAACTTTGACTGGCTTAAAAATATTTCCTGGACTTCATAAAATTATTCTGATTGCACCAATTGACTAAAAATTATGTATATGAATTTTTGGAATGATAAAATAAAATTTTTGAAAACTTTAAAAATTCAGCTTTCGGACTGATTAAAATTTACATTCGGGGCTAGTTTGATATCGAAACGACCTCGGATTGACCCGAAATTTTAAGCATGACCTAATTAATATTTTTAGAAATTTTTTGTATAATTTTTATCAAAAATTGATAACTAAAAGTATATTGATCAATTAAATTGTGACATATGACATTGGACCCACTTAGAACTTTATTGTTTTTGTCCTAAAGTGGGTAGCCAATTAATTTGAATTAAGAGATTTTTATCTCTTGAGTTAGACGACCAAAAGGCCATTACTTTTCCCTTTGCCGTGGCTTCTTCTTCTTCTTCTCCTTCTTCATTTTGTTCTTTGTTTTTTAAGCCAAATTCACAAATTTCTTAACCCTCATCTAAAATTAAATTGTCTAATTTTGCTTCCCTTCACCTTTGGTTGCTTTGGGTGGTGAAAGAAGGTGAATAAAGTCTAATTCTTCAAGTGGTTAAATTGGTGAGTTGGAAAAAATTTAGTTTTATTTGATGATTAGAGTAATTAAGTGTTAATTATAGTATTGTGAGTATTATTTGAGCAAAAATTTAACTTAATCTATGGTGATTTTCGCCATGGAATTGCTGCCAATTGAAGAGCAAGGAGAGGAAAGCAAACCAACCAAAAATAAGGGGAAAGACAAAGCTGTTGTGTGATTTTGTAAGTGAATAATTTTAAATCCTTTAATTTCACAATAAATATGTTGTATATATAATTAGAGAAAATTTAGGTTAATTATTAATTACGAATTAATTATGAAATTGGACTTAGAATTGTGCAATTAGAAGATTTATTAGTGAAATTATGGTATTTAATTAAAATTTAGACCAGTTAAATTTTAGAAAAAATTTCGGTTACAAAAAAAATTAGGGACTAAAATGAAATTTTTCGGATTAAATTGAAATAAATGAAAAATAGATGATTTTATGTTTAGTGTGATTAATTTGAGTAGAAAATATAATTTATAAGGAAATTGAAATAAGGTAACCGAATAGCAACCTTAAGAAAATTTGTGAAATTTTGAGATATAAATTGGAATAAATGCAAAATAGAATATAATTAATTTATATAACATGTAAGGAGCATGTATTGAAAATGAAAGTAATAAATAAAATAAATAAATAAAATAATGATAATTGAATTGTATTATTTTAATTGAAAAACTGGTATATTCGAAATACTGAGACTATTTTCAATAATGAAAACTAATTATTACGATGAATCGGTAATAATGCATTATTGTAAATTGTATTTTGCCCTTAGTATTATGTGTGAAATCAGAAATTAGGATGTACATGGCTAGCCATAAGGACATTTCTGTAACCGCGGTAGCAAGTCATGGCGACTTGCATAGTGGTAACCTTGATATGGTTCCACGTCTGTATTGGAGTGTTTGGAAAAAATGAAAAAGAAAGAAAGGAAAAAAAATAATGATATGTGTGTAATTGATACTACCGGAGTACTGGGACCTATAGGGTCCGTAGTTCCGCTCATCCTAATTAGTGATATATTTCCATACTATACTAGGGGCAAGAGAATTAAAATACTGTATTGACTAAAGTATAAAAAGATACTGTACGAGCAATAATATTAAAATACCGTATTGACTAAAGATACTTTATGGGTAAAAATGTGAAACTTGAAAGGCGAGAATAAACTACTGTTGGGACAAAAGCATACTGAAAAATAAGGGTAAAAGTCTAAAAGAACGGATAAACAAAGAAAGTAGGACAAAAGTACATATTTGAAACTTTAGAAACTAAAGTGAAAATTTATCCCTATAGTGAAAATTTCAAGTTAAAGTGATAGAATTTGAGAATGAAACTTGAAAACTATAATTGAGAATGAATTTTTCAAGCAAGGGTAAAATAGTAATTTTGTCAATAAAAGTGACATTTAGAAATTAATCGAAAAATGTTTGTCTTATAATGAAATACAACTATGAAGAATATGTGAATGAACTGTAGTAAAATTCTGGGGTTTCAAGTTTATGTTCACCACTAAATACTTTTGTACTTAGCGTGTGGTTTTCTACTGCACGCAGGAGACAGAGACTGAGTTCGTGCTGGAAGAAAATCAGTATTAAAAGGATCCAGCATTTTGGTAGTTTTGTGGAGACTGTACATATAAATGTTGCCTTGTAGGACAACATGGCTAGTTTTTGGACTGTATATAGTTTTGGACTTATACATATGTTATGTATTGTATGTATGTACGGTTATATGTAAAATTATTGAAAATGACTGTTTTTATACATTTGGCTGATCTTGTGGAGTATATATTTAGATTGTGGAGGTTGGGTTGGATATTGTGAACCTTTTGCGAGTGTTTTGTGACTATTACAGGAAGGCAGAATTTGGATTTCAGCCGTTATACTGCCCGAATTTTTATATATTAATTAATAAGATATTTTAAAATGTGAGACCCACGGCTTAATGGTTAAAGTATTGAATGCTATCGATGGATAATTTAATAATAATTTATGGACCATCGCAATGTAGAGTGACACCGGTATTCGGACCAATGTCCGACTATCGGGCGTTACACCCTTTTCTCCTTGAGCACGCGTGGCCACTCACTCACTTTCTTGTGTTAACACATGGCCACGTGTGAGTTTGTTCTTCCTAACCCGTGGCCACGTGTGAGTTTGCTCTTCCTAACTCGTGGCCACGTGTATTGGTTCTTCATAACACACGGCCACGCATTGAATTACCTTTGAGGATGCATGGCCACGTGATGATGTCCTTCATCCCACACACGACCACTTGCATTTGTTCTTTCTCTCACACATGGCCACGCATGTGTTGCTCTTTGGGAACCTGCGGCCACGCATGTGTTTCTCCTTGGAAACACATGGCCACGCACCATGTATCTCCTTGATGTACATGGCTACGTGTGTGTCTTTTCTGTGTTTCTTCTTCAAAGCATGTGGCCACGCATGGAATGCTTTCTTTCCACACACAACCACGCATGGGTTCTCTCTTTAGAAACCCGTGGCCATGTGATGCTTCCCTTCCTCTCACCCACAGCCACGTGATGTCTATTTCCCCTTGGACACGGCTAATTATGCCTTTTATCTCCGAAAATACATGGCCAACCCTCTATTCTCTGTATGAAATGTTTGACCAGCCATACTTTATATATATACACTCTTTCATTCATTCGAGTATATGATCACCCCAAGATTTAAGCCATGTAATGATATATTGAACACAGTATTATGTGGTCCATAAGATCCTGACGAGAGCAAGAATTGAGATAATTGGATTAGTAATCAGTATGAGTGATGGTAAATAGTTATTAAATGGAGATGGATATGTTACTTGATTATTAAGGGAGTAATAGATTATGAAAGTTTTTTCTAATGCTAAAGTCTATAAAGATATGAGTCAGAAAAACATGAATATAGCATGAATTATTATAGAAATTAAAAGACATAAAAGCTATTATAATAGGATGAAGATTGATTTAAGCTGTAATTCATCCAAAGTCACCTACAAATGAATAAAGCATGATCGCTTAAAATGAAAGTGTATATATATATATATATACCTTGTTATACACAGATTAGATTGAAAGGCTTTAAAACAATAATCCTATCAAGATATGAGTTGGAGTCCACTTGAACTCTAATTAGGAAGACTTACATATGATAATGCTAAAATAATTAGGCTGCTAAAATGTGTTTTAGTACATAATGGCATGAAACCATGAAGAGTGAAAGGAAATATAAGAATCATAAGAGTATGCTAATTGATATGCCCTTTATAGTATAGTATAAAGTATACGCTCAGCCAAAGCAAACGGTTCTACCTAGATACTATACTTTGGTAATCCTTTTCAACGGCATGAGAATAATATGATTTAGCCTAGTTGATAAGAAGATATTTGTAATGTTGCATGTAATTTAGTAACTGTAAATATACATGCTAATTAATGTATTTTGTACAGGTATAAGGTATGTAATATGCCTAAGTTAAAAGAAAAGGAATGTTTTAAGGGATATTATAAAACTATAAAAGCTTAATTATACTTCAAGTCATAATGGGAATTGATGGTGAACTTTGATGTAAAGGATCATACTCATATGTTATTCATACTCTATGATGTAAAATGAAAGTTACAAGTCTGCAAATAATGTTCTAACAATTAAGATGATATAATCTTATACAACTCCTCTAAGAAAATAATGTTATAAAATAAAAAGTACAAATAAGATTATCATGATATATGTTATAACGTTAAGATAAATAATCTATTGCCTGTGATATAATAGACTATAAAAGTGAACTAAAGAGGCTATAGATGAAGAAGGCAAATAGTTTATATGTGTAATGATTTATTTATTTTTTTTTGTAGAATATACATTATGCGACTAAAATATAATGCATATACATATAAAGTATTTATATGATAACCAAGAATGATTTAGGTGTTAAAATGTCACATCATAGAATTTCAAAGTCAATAATATATTCAAACTTAATAAAGATGGCCAATGAAATTTCATAAAAAAAAGAATAGTGCTCGTCCATTTGATCCTTTTACTCCCTTTTTGTTTTTTTGTTGTTTCGTTTTTAAGAGAATAATGAGCGTGACCTTACAACTAGGTTCAAACATAAGTGAGCCGCAATTTTTTTTCCGACTTTTTTTAAATTTTTTTTTTTATTATTTGTGTATTCATAAAATAGTGAAACCTTTATAGAGTTCTGGCATTTAGAACTTTTTCATGTCATTTTTCTTAGTCCAAATTATACTCAAGTCCACCAATAAAATTTTTTATTGCGATTTACTGCAATAATCACCTAAGCAACATCCATATCTCATTGTGCATCATTATTTGTTATACCTAATATATAGAAAAGTAAAACCCATCTTTAGGTCCTTAAAATTTCAATATTTTTTTTATATTGAATTAGCAAACTAAAATAATTCTTTTAATTTTGGCTACACTAGATTTTCGATTGATGGCATGAACAAAAATAAAATACATATGTAATGTAAAATCGTGTGAATTTAAACTTAATTTTGCACAAATACTTGCCATTAGCTTAGGATCAATTTCATTTATGATAACTGAACTTATACCTAATCACCTAAAAGTAACCAACTTATTTTTTATGACTTAAATATCATTGAACTTATTACCTTTTTGTAAAAAAGTTATTTTGATCGATTTTCGGTGATTACTCTTGCTGGAATACTGACGTAGCACATCACGTCATGTCATATATCTGGACACATGTGATACGAAACATTAACAGTCACGTCACCATAAGAGGCCACGTGTATCCAAAAATATGACATGGTGTGTGTGATTGTCGTGTGATATGGCCTTTTTCGTTGACGTGATTGCTGACGTATCATATCATGTGTGTTCAGGTATATGGCGTGACATGTCACGTCAGCATTTCGGTAAGGATTATCGCTGAAAATTGGTTAAGATAATTTTTTTTTTTGCAAAAATATGATAATTTTAGTGATATTTAAGTCACAAAAAATAAGTTAGTTATTTTTGGACAATTAGACGTAAGTCCAGTGATCATAGGTGAAATTGACTCCATTAGCTTGGGTATGAATGAAAATTTGTTTTTGCAATACTCTAATGTGTCATTTTAGCACATTATTTTTAGTGTTATTAAAATCGGACCGGATCGACTGGTTGGATCGATTTAATCACAAACCGATAGCTGATCTGGTTGGTGTAATGTATAAAAATCGAAATGACTAAAAACCGGTATAACCGGATAAACTGGTAAAAATCAACTTGAAACTGAATAAAATCGAGTGTAACAAGAAAAAACTGTTTGAATCTATAAAAATTAAAATTTATCCAAAATATCCATATAACATTATTTTTTGCTGAAAAAATAAAATATAAATATAAATACAAAATAATTAAAATTTAGATAATTTTAATAAATTTTTTATGAATAAAATAAAAATTATAATTTATAATTGATAAAATTTTTTGAATATTTACAATTTTTTACTATATTCATCTTAAATATTGTTATAAATATTGAATAACTTGAAAATATTGATTTATGATTTATTTTTTATGATAAATGTGTTTTTCTAAAGTATTTTTAATTTTTTATATAATTATATTCTCATAATATTTATAAAAAATTTTAAAAATAATATTATTTAAAAAAAATACAAAATACGGTTGAACCTTGTTGAACCAAGAATTATATGTCTTTTTGATTTTTTATTCGGTTCGATTTTAATAACATTAATTATTTCGGATTTTGTAGGGTTTTTTTTTTTTACTAACGTGAGATTTTCAATACTGTAATGCATCATGATTATTTTAGTCTCGTTATGATTGCCTATAAATGACATAATGTGATCTAAATTAAAAATAAATTGCCTTAATGTAAAAAAATTAATTTGATAACTTGATAAAGAAAAATGTAAAAGTTCAGTTTTGTCTACGTGACTTCAAATTTTTGAAAATCTAATTTGATACTTAAGTTAATAATTTTACTAATTAATAAAACCAATTCAGACAATTATTTTTTTTAAATACTGTAATTAATTCATATTTCCTTTAATTGTACAAAATGAAATAATTTAATTTAATAAAAATATTTTTAGTATTTAAAACATCATTAAAAATAAAATTTGGTGCCATTTTACATACCAAAAGTGCTTGCAAACTAACAGTAAGTTTCTTTCAAATTTTACTGAGCACCTATCATCCTGTTGACGTATAAAAGGTCTTCATTGACAATTCCTCGCATTGCATTCCCATTCTCGGTAAATGCGAACCTTATCAATGTGCTGTCAACTAATACCAAAAAATCAAAAATCTCAATGTAGTAATAAATTTTGTGGAATAAAAAATGAAAGATGGTCCCCCTTGCCTCGGTTCCTGTGTGAATAATGTCCTATCAAATTCTGCTATCATTAAAATTTTCATTTTTGCTTCGCCATCGACCCTCTTTGACTCGCAATGGCTTTCTTCTTCTTCTTTTTTTTTTAACTTATTAATTTTTCCGTCGATACACGTATTTTTTTCATCTCTCTTCAAAATATTTTATTGAGGAAAAAGAAAAATAGTGACTCAAATTCTAAATTTTTTAGTATATTAAAATTAATATTTATTGCTAAAAGGCTTCTTGAAAACATCTTTCATTTACTAGTTCCTTTTATAAATTTTTATATTAGTAAAATGTATTAACGTTTCTATATTTGTAGCCATAATTGACAGAGTAGAATAGTAAAACCTTATTGACACGCAAGATGCACGCGATGTGCTTAGCCGATCGGCTATAAAGACCCAAGTGAATAGAAATTACGATTTGAATCTACAAAACAAACAGGATCAGAATCTCATTCGGAGCTATTGGGAATTCGGACGTCATACACTTAGGATTCACTTCATGCTTTTTAATGATAAATGAAGGCTAGTTATGATACCCCTTGTATATGAGTCTTGGACCCATTTCTATAAGACACATAGTCCTAATAGACTGGAATTCAAATAACTCCTTCATTAAGAGTTCTTCTTACTCCTAAGTTCTTTGTCTCTTTTGGATAGGATTTATATGTTATCTCTGTTTAAGAAGAATTGTAATTGTGTTATCAAGTTTCCCCCCGCAAGTCTAGGTAAGCTGGTCAGTTGCTCAGATTTTTGATATTAGACTAATGTCAATCGTTGAATGGGATTAAATGAAAACTAATTACCCATTTTTAACAAAGACATATCCTTGGTGTCATTCGGCTATAAAGAAAAAATTCAATTTGATTTCTTGATTTTAAAAGTGGCTCTTAATTACGTCTCCTATGCCATATTTACAATCCTACGATGTTGCTATGTTTTGTATTCCTTGTTCTTCCTATATATGTATTTTGGATGCTCTATTTTGATGTAGCTGGTCGGTCAGGCCTTTGTCTTGCTAATTTATGCCTTGTTATTATCAAATCGCAACTAACTCCAATCATGCTTGCAAATCTTTGTGTGACCTGCGCCGGAAACCCCCTCGATTCCGGTTTTATTTTTGAAGGCCTATTTTTAGCATCCAAGATCGGATGAAATTCACAAAACTCATAATTTGCCAACTTTACAATAGAAAAGGGTTTAAGCTCAATTTTATTGTCGATAATCAACTCATGAAAGCATCTAAGTGAGCTCAAAAATAGGTATCATGGAGTCGTCATCCAACAAAAAATTAGAAAAGTGAGTATAACTTTTGATGGCCAAGTAGAGATTGGTATTTGGGACATCACTTTTACTTTTACCCCTGTTAGGTATTGCTTATAATTAATTTTTTATCATTAGTCCATTACCTGCCTTCTCACACCATGTATTGCAATAAATTAAATAAATATATCAATCAAATAAAGAAAATGATAAATAAAGCAAAAAATAAATAAAGAATTAAATTAACTACCTAAACTATTATAGAAGCAAATCGTCCAATAGGAAGAATAAAATGACATACATAAATCTTGAAATTTATTTTGGGTTGGGAATATTGGTTCGCTTATCCATATTTATGAAAGGGTTTTTCTCATTTTGTGTTTTTTCCGCAAAAATTGGACATTGGTCCATTTTTATTGTAAAAATCTAATTAATTAAATAAAAAATGAGTTTGAATGAATTTTTTATTTAACGTGCCAAAAATTCATTTTTCCTAACTATTGCATCCCCAAAAAGTTGAATACATCCAAAATAAAATAAAGTACAAGCAAAATAACCAAATGAAAGAACTCATAAAGAAATTAAAAGAAAGGCATAATAAAAGAAAGGCATAAAATAAATGAAAGGGTCAAAAACAAAACTGTCCAAATGTTGTCTCTCCAAAGCCAATTACTTTCTAAAAGAACTCCTCAAATGCATAACAAATAATTGCTCAAACAAACACACATAAAACAAAACAATTAGCACATAAAATAGAATAAATCAAATAATAAATTAAAATGACATAAAAAATACATTATGGAACAAAATATTAAATGAACAGAATAACAATCATGTGAAAACAAAAGTAAAAATGGCATCAAGATGTGACTAAACATGTAAATAAGACATACATGCAAAATAATACAAGAAGAGGACTTAGAATATTGAATAAAAGGGGAATAGATGGCCAAAAGATCGGATAGATGGCCAGAAAACAAAGGAGGTATAGGACGGAATGAAGGCACTGAGACGTCCCATCAGTCTCTGTGATCAACGGCCGTTTATCGGGCCTTCTTCTTGTCTATCACTCGAAAATCACAAAAAGCTGAAAACAAGGAAATTAAAGCCAAACAGCAAGAAAGGTCACTTAAACCCTAAACATTCATATTTAACCCCTAAAACATGCCAAATCTAAACATAACACTAAAAAATACATCTAAATCATGCCATGACACTAAATAATCATGCAAGTACAGTAATTAAATTAAAACACTCATCATGCATTAATGGAAGAAAGCAAATCCTAACATGCCATTCTAGTATATCAAAAACTTCAGATCATCATGGCATTACAGATATCATAAAAAATGGATTGAATAACAAAAAATTGTAAACCATGGCATCATAAGATAACAAATACATTAATTTAATCATGTGATCATGATGTGAGTTAAAGAAAAAAAGCGAGGCTAAAGTTCAGAATATTACCCTTAGGAACTTGATTTTGTAACTCTAGAAATAGCAATATGAGCCTCGATTTTCGATTCACACATTCAATAAAATATGTGTGTTTTTGTGACTGTAGATTTTCTTAGAATAGAAAATTGTATTTTTTTCTCTCTTAAAAATCTACCTCCTTCTTTCCTAAGTCCGCCTTCCAATTCAAACCCTAATTTTGGTTTAAATACCTAAGAAAAAGTTTGAGATTGCTCCCAACTTTAATCCCTCCAAATCTTCAGGATCTAATCACCCAAGATTTGATCCTTATCCCAAATTTTAGAAGTAAAAAAACATGGAAAAACAGAAAACCCTCACAGACGCATTCGTCTATCAATGACAAAAGGCTATCACTCAAACGAACTTTCAAAAATCACGAAAATGCCTTTGAATCTGACTTGGATAGTTAAGGCCGTGACTTAATGATAGACGGCTATATGTCATCGAGCCACGATTAGTCCTAGATGGTCTAGACAGGTCATCTATTAGGAGACATCCTTGAAGAAAATAGCTATAGACGATCGTCCCTCCATAACAGACGGTTGTTTGCCACAAACAGGGGCTAGAATTCAAGGTTTTTTCTACGTTCTTTTTAAAACTCGGAAAAATAAGGTTAAACCCTCTAAAATACTTTATAAAAATGTGGAAACCTAGGATGAAACTTAAAATTTCATACTTTCTGTCAAAAATATGAGTGGTTCCTCATCATCGGATAACCTTGATCTGAGCTGTCTCGAATCACGGTGTTTATACTTTGCTAATTTCTTTCATTGAAACATGTTTCATGCTTAAATAAGGTGACCAAATTTTATAGATCTTATAATGATCGCTTATTGTTATAATTTTGACTCATGTTCCTTCCTCATTGGCATGGCTATTTTGCTAATTGGCTATGCTTTTAGCTTGGTTTTGAATTTAGCTTGATTCTTTTCTTTTTTAGCCATTGCTTATGCCTTTAAGGATAGATTTGTTTTGATTGAATTCATCTCATTTTATGGGATTATGCCAACTATTATTATTTAGCATTTGGCATAAAAATGCCCTTCCTCTTTGTAGTTTTTTTTTTTTGCTTTATGCATTAGCTGATCAGCAATATATTTGCATTGCTGGGATACATTTTTTATTCTTTAGTCAATAGGATATATTGTCATTTTGATCATATGTAGTTTTTTCAAATAGTAATTGTATTATTATCTGATAAGTATGAATTATAATATATTATTAGTGTGTTTTTAATGTGTTTATTATGTTAAATTAGGGGTAATTTGGTTAATTTAGTGTTTAATTTCTTAAGTAGCATTTTATGAGTTTAATTGGTTAATTTGGTGCTTTTAGGTGTATAATTCAAGAAAAAGAGAAATTACAATGGTAAAAGTGTAATTTCAGTACTTGAAGGATTTATAAGAAGCCAACTTTCATCGTGTTTGTCCAGTGCCTAGCCACTCGGTGGAGTGGATTCTCACTCTACCGAGTCACTTAAAAAGGAAAAGGAGAAGAAGGCTACTCGGTGGAATGAGTTTTTCACTCTACAGAGTAGGAAAAGGATAAAAGGGCACTTGGTGGAGTGAGTTTTTTACTTCACCGAGCCAGAGAATTGGAATTACGATCAAATTCTTCTGTTTTGCTGAAATAGAAAGGTTGAAGCCACCAAAACTCCCTCTTTGCAAGCTATAAAAATACACCTAAACATCACAATTAGGAGAAATAATTAATTACGAATTTTACTTTTAGTTTTGCCCTAGTTTTAGTTTTCTCAAGTGTACAGTACTTTTAGTTTAGTTTTCTTGTTTTTTATAGTTTGTAATTCTCTAAAGGATTTAAACTTTCTACTGCTATGCTGAGAAATCATCAAGAGCAAGTTTGAAGCTTCATGAGTATTTTATCTCTTTATTTTTATTTTTCATTCGTTTTAATCATGTTCAGTAAGTAGTTTTCTTTTACTTTTGCTGAGGAAAATTTGAACCCTCATACTTTTACTGTAAAAACTAGAGTTTGAGCTTAATTTTAATGTGATTTGTTATTTCTTAATTCATATGCTAAATCTTATCTTTGGTTATGGTTAGATTAGTGTTTAATGTTTTGAATAGATGGTTGAATGCTAATTTAGACTTTGACAAAGGATACACATATTCTTAGCTTATTCTTCTCATATCAATGTATTGTTGCATTCTGAGAATTGAGGCAGTGATTTATTGTTCATGAGTTTATTTAAATTTAAGAATGGGCTAGAGTTAGATCTCTCTCGAGAGGGTCTAATGAAGGTTTAAGAGTTTAAAATTGGATCTTTATGCTAAGTACTAAATCATTCCTAAACAGAGGATTTAATAATTGAAATGATAGTCTGAATAAGCTATTTGGTTTTATTTAACTGGTTTTTCCATAATCACTCGTATTACTTTTGATTTGAGTTATTGCAATGGAAGTTGAGGTGGATAGTTCCTTTACCAAAAGTGTTTTAGTTATTGTTCTACTTTTAATTTATGTTAGTCTAGTTTTAGTTTTAGTTTTGCTTTACCGTCCATTTAGTTTATTTTTTGCTTTCAATTCAAAAACTTAGGAAATAATCTTAGATACATTCAACTCAATTATAGATATTCTGCTTAGCAATCTATGTCCCTTTAGATACAATATTCAGAATCTTAATCTTGTTTCCCTATATTATTAGCTAATTTAATACATTTGCTAGACACTAGTCATTATGCATTGGTTATGTTTTACATCTTGGTCGATCGGACACATGCTCATCTTGAATTATATGCCTTGGCTAATTGGACATATAGTCATGGTACATTTTATGCCTTGGCCGATTAGGCATATATATAATAATCTTGCATTTACACCTTAGTTGATCTGACATATAGTCACTGTGCATTTTATGCCTTGGCAAATTAGACTAATATATAGTCATTTTGCATTTTATGCCGTCGCCAATTAAACAAATATATAATCATCTTACATTTTATGCCTTGGCCAATCAGATATATATATATAATCATCTTACTTTTTATTCCTTGGCTGATCAGACATATAATCACCGTGCATTTTATGCCTTGGCCGATTAGACACATATATAGTAATTTTGCATTTTATGCCTTAGTTGATCGGACATATAGTCATCGTGCATTTTGTTCCTTGGGCGATTAGACATGTATATATTCATATTGCATTTTATGCATTGGCTGATCAGATATATAGTCATCGTTGGCGTATCAAACATATAGAGGTTGTGCATTTTATCTCTTGGCCAATTAGACAAATATAATCATCTTGCATTTTATGCTTCGGTTATTCATCAAAAAGCCATTTGTTTGACCTATTAGAATATCTCATGTAGCACACTTTTATTACAGTGTAGCGCACTTTTAGTTATAATATTTTTTTTTTTAGATTTTCCATGATCTTTTTTGGATTAAACTTTAATTTTTTCATGATTCATTTGGATCTCACTGAATAAAAAAAGTTAAAACATAAAATGCATGAGAAAATTTTTTACATGGTTCAACAATCTGCTTACGTCCACGGAGAGATGCTTTCATTAATTTCTTTAGAAGTTACATTATGCCCCTCCCTTTTGGGCATCTACTTTTTGGAGTCCTTCTTACCGAACTGAAAGTATCTTCCTCTGTGTAGATCTTTTATGTATCTTCTAGAAGCATGACTGGCATTATCTCGAGTAATATGCTAACTTGTTCTCTCCATAAGCTCAGTAAAGTCCACTGGCTTTTTAATGACCAAATCATTATAAAGGAATAAATTATGCACTTTACTTATCATTGTCACATTTGCCACCATGGAGTTAAGGTTTGGGATATTGGACACCACTTCTTGGAACCTCTCCACAAAATTCCTTAATGTCTCATATTTTGTTGTAACACTGTATATAGATCTCGGCCAGTGGCCTCTTGACTTGCATCTGGATGATGAAACGTGTTTTGAATAGTTTGAATAATTGCTTAAAATTGCTAATGGAATTTGCAGGAAAATTGTGGAACCAATCTAATGTGTCATCCATCAGGGTAGATGGGAATACCTTACACATTACTGCATCATCAAAAGTTTGCATATTTACTATTGTTCTGAATTCCACAGATGCTTTCGAGGATCAGTTTTTCTTTGTCATTCCTTATTTCTATCTTTCTCCAATTCTGAGAGAATGGCACATCTCTAATAACCTTGACAAATGACAAGTCAAAACCTCCATTGTTATTGGGTTTTCGCGGGTGGCCCACTTTTAATATTTTCATAACTTCTATGAAGAGTTCATTGAATTCTCCATGCACATCGGCTTTTATTTGTTCAACCAAGTTTTCTTGTTTGGGCACACTCTAAGCTTCGCATGGCCTTACTCATTTTGACTTATGTGTGCCGATCGACACTTTGACTGGGCCATCCTTTGGGAATCCAGAGAAGCTTGCTTGTAGATTTCCTTTTTGAATGTTCTTCTTAATCTTGAGAGTTTTTCGATTTTGGCATCCATCTTTTCACGAAATCCCTACATCACTTGTTGAAGAAATTATAAAGTCGTGTTTTTCCAGTTTCACTACAAGAAAAATGCAAAATAGTTAGGACTTAAATGATGATTTTTTATCGCTAAATTAATTTAGCGAGGATAAAAATTTTATAACAAAAGCCATCCTAACTGAATTTAGTGAGTACTAAATCCTTGCTAACTTTTGCTAGGATTTAATACTCACTAATTTTTGCGAGGATTTAGATCTCGTGAAGTTTTACGAGGATTTAGTTCTCGCTAACTTTTGTGAGGATTAAAGTACTCGCTAAGTCTTGCGAGGATTTAATCCTCGTTAACTTTTACAAGGACTAAATTGTCGATAAATTATAGCGAGGACAAGTTTTTTGCTAAATTTTAGCATGCATTTTATGACAAATATTGTTTTTGCTAAATTTAGCATGAGATTTATCATTGCTAAATGTTGATATGAAATTTTTTTTTCTTAATTTAATATGGAAATTTTATTATTTAAATAATAAATAATAAACTAAAAAATAAATTTATATCCACTCAACATTTAATGTAAATATATATATATATTAATGAATAAATTGTTATTTACAAGTGTATAACATTGATATTAATATATCCAAAATAATACAATTCATATACAACAATAACAATGAAAAGTCCTAAATAGTTCATAAAATGTCAGTTGCTTTTAGTTCCTATAGTTGTGTATTGAATGATTGCAAATAACCAAGAACTCCACCCAGTGTCATTATTAGAACTTGATCTTCCAATTGTTGATCTTGAATATCTGACCAAATGTTCATGCAGATTTCGATCGATACAAAAAGGAATTAAAGAAGGGCTTGTTTCTGGAATTATTATGCAACCATAGGTAAGTATTATATGAGCTATTTAGATAATGAGAAAGTAGTTATAGAAGGATAATGAGAATAGCTTTCTAAGACCATGCTAATTTCTAAAACAAATTAAATTTCATGCTTATAACACTACAAGAAAATAGCAAAATAGCAATGGAAAAATAGCAACGAAATCGATTCCGTTGCTAATTTAGCAATGAAAATCAAATTCCGTTGCTATTTAGCAACAGAAAAATAATTTCGTTGCTATTTAGCAACGGAAAAATAATTCCGTTGCTAAAATTGGTTGAAGTTTTATTGAATTAGAAATGGAATACAAATGGTTGTACTCCGTTGCTAAAAAATATGTGAGATTTTTGTGCCAAAATTTAGCAACGGAAATTAGCAATGAAAACTCATTTCCATTTCTAAATATGGCAGCACTAGACGACTGAAAAATTTGGGATAAAAAATAGCAATGAAAATTAAATTTCGTTGCTAAAATAGAAACGAAATTTTGTTTTGTTGCTAAAATAGCAACGGAATTTTGTTTTCGTTGCTATTTAGCAACGGAATTAATTTCCATTGCTATTTTTCATCCCAAAATTTCCCTCCATCAAGTGCCGCCATATTTAGTAACAAAACTTTTTTCCGTTGCTAATTTAGCAATGAAAATCAAATTCCGTTGCTAAATATGTCACACTTGATAGAGGGAAATTTGGGGTGAAAAAGTAGCAACGAAAATTAATTCCGTTGATAAATAGCAACGGGAAAAAAATTTTGTTGCTATTTTAGCACCCAATTTATTTAGCAACCGAAACTATTCCGTTGCTAATTCCGTTACTAATTCCGTTACTATTTCACATAACCCTAGGTATAGAAAGCCCCACTTTCTGCATTTTATTTTCCTTTGCACCTCAACCATCCCCTTCTCTATCTCACGCTCTCTACTCCCAACCTTTCCTTGCCCTCTCCCTCCGATCTTCATGTATTTTTGAAGAAAAACTATTTTTTGGAGGAAAATCAAAGACTGCTTGGTTGATTTCACGCTTCTCTCTTGCAACTCATCCTTTCGTCTTCTCCTTCTCAACCATTCGTCGTTGTCCTTTGCATTTCTAAGTTTTCCGCTCATTTCCAGACAGAAAAAGTCACTTTCTTTCTATAGTTCCACGCTCCCACTTAGCTTCCGCCACCAGAGAAAGACAAAGTCGAGAAGAGCATTATAAAGCTTCGCTCACACACTTCTTGTCTCTGTTTCAACATGGTGGGGTAAGCTTCTCTTGTCTCTGCATTGATTATTTTTTATAATTGAAATTCATATTAGTTCCTCATAAATCCACCAAAAGTATGGACTTTTTAATGACTTAAAGATTTCTATTTTGTTGTGGGTTTTTGTTTAAGTTCGCGGTTAAGGATTATATATGCATTTTTTATCTAAAGATCGTTCCTTTGTGGAAATTTGTTGCGGGGTTCTTGTTGTTAATTCAAGGGAATGTCACATTTGAAGTTTCTCCAAATTGGGTTTTGAGGGATGGTTTTTGTTCATTTCTTGGTATAGGTTACAATGGTGATCGATGAAGATGGTTACGTTGAGTGTATGCCTTTTCGGACATAGGCAGATAAAGAAACTGCAGAATAGGGAATATTGTGGTTTTTCTGCTTGATATTTGGTAATCTTCATAAGAGCAGGTAGGCAGATGATGGATTCTGTAGAGCATTATAAGTTCAAGGGTTCATGACAATTTCTTTGCATAAAAATATAATAAATAAAATGCTAAAATGCAATTTATAATTTTCTGCTAAATGGGATGCTGAAATGCAATTAATAATTTTCGTCTTCGCATTTCACATGAATTAAAGACGAAAGGACCAAGATGACTTTGAATTAATATTAAGTACTTTAGATGCATTCTATAATTAATTTGTGGTTCTTATCAATGTTTATCGTAGATACAATCACTTATGTGCTTGAGATAAGAAAATTCTCATCTTTTTATTTCCTAGAAGAAACATGAATTTTGATCTTGCTATTTAGCGGACAGAAATTTGTGTGTGTGTGTATATATATTCTTTGCAAAGTATAGATTAACATTTAATCTCTAGCACAAATAGAATTTTATTATTCTCTTAATTTCAGTCAACTTCCATGCAAAAGACTACAAGTTTAATTCATGTGAAAGATTTTGAATTTTGATGGTTAATGGAAAATTTTATATTGCATTTGTGGCGTGACCTGAATTTCACCATATTTTATAATAATTATAATTTTTTGCTGTTTAAAGTCAATAATCTTTGTTTTATTACAATTAACTATTATTATTATTACAATAATAATAAATTTAATTAATTTGCAGATTATCAACTTATATCCTCTAACTAGGAAGATAGTAGCTCACAGCTACCTAGATACAAGGCTCCTGCACCCCAAGATGTTGTAAGAATTTTTCTCTCTATTTTTTGAAATATAATTTGTTTAAAATTTTAATTTAATGATTAAGTACAAATCACGTTCATTGATTCAGTCAATACTTTGTATTATTTTAGAAAATATAAATATTTAATCATTACAACATTAATTCTCTAACAAATAATTTTACTTAATTTTTCATCCTTGGTCAAAAATTTCAATCCACAAGGTGAGTAGCTATATCTGAGGTTCTTATCAATGGTGATATATAAGAGTGTTTATACATCTTTCCATCTGAATTTATAGTGTTCTCATGAGCCTTTTTATTATCTGTCATCTTTGGTGTTAGATTTGATGAATATTTTTTTCTACTATTTTCTATCATACTTGGTTTTAGATTTGATGAATATTTTTTTCTACTATTTTCTTGATCTTTTTTCATTCTTTCGTCTAGGGATTCGACCAGCAGTGAACCTTATAGTTTATTGCATACTATCCCACTGAATTGACTTAATTAATTGTTATAGTCTTTTACTTGGAATAAAGTAGTATTTTACATATCTGATTACTTTAACTCTTTGCTTCAATATCTGATTACTGGATTTTCAAATTTTTGATTCCTTTAACTCTATTGAGGTTCATTTTCGGCGGATTATTGCTCCTCATACTGATGTTAGTCAAGGGAACTATTCTTTTCTAGACACATGCCGTCACATGAAGGTGAGGTTTTTTATCCTCCAGCTCCATTTCAATGAATATAACATATACGTGTACTGGTGGTTTACCAAGTTCTTTGTGATTTGCATCCCATGCGATATCTCAAATCTTTGCTTCCCATGCAATATCTCAAATCTTTGCCTTTTGTCCTTTTCCTCTTTAACTTTTTACAGACAAGAGTGATATACTTCATGTCTTCTTTGATAGACAAGCAAGTTGCTTATTTGGTAAATCCCATTATTGTAGTAATACATGCAGTATTCAAGCTTATCTAAATTTACCTTTTTATATTCAGTTTGATAGTTAGCAAGAATGAAGATGTGCTAGAGAAGTTGTTGATTGAAAATCCCTTTGCTGGTAGATCCAGTATTCCAGCTGCTAATGCTGCTATTAGTATCATTAAGAAGCCTAAAATTGGTAGAAAGCTCTTTCCATTAAAGCAATTCAAGTAACTAATTAGTTTAAGTGAAACTATTTGGTGAGAGGTATGTACCTAGTGTTCATTTAATAAAGTCCTTTATGAACTTTTAATTTAATTTCTTCTTTTTTCCTACAAATCAACATTTATATTTCTATAACTAACCTCTTGTACTCTTTTGAATAAACTTACATGCAATAGATTATGTCATATTGAACTCTTCATATCTCTCTTTACACTATGAACACATAACAAGGATCTCATTAATTAGTTTAAGATTATAATGTTTTGGAAATAATGCTTTTAATTTTGTAAAACTTATTTTGTGTCACTGTTGTATCAAGGTATATAGGCTGAAACGATTCGACCTGCGGGCTACTAGTTTCCAAAGGATAACTCGGTTATCATGGTTGAGTGCCACGTATCTTGATGTAACTTAATTTTATGCCATGATGTTTTTAACCTATAAATCTAATTATGAAATTATCTTATTTGAATAATAGTTACGCAAGTATGTGTTAGTGTAAGCCCTAGCCCCAATACATTGTAACGAAACACTTGAAATTAATAAAATGAGGCATTTGTTTTATCCTTTGTATTCCTGTGCATATCAATTGATAAAACTATCCAAGAGTGTTGTTTCGGTTTAAGTTATCATGTGTGAGGCACATGGATTGTAAGACCTTGAAACAAATGAGACTTCATTCTAAATATCCCTAGTCAGTCATTGTTATGGGAATAACAAATGAATTAAGACTAGTATGCTCTCTCTGATGCTATGAGTCCTGTCTTACGGATCATTAGGACAAGAGTGTCAATCAGAGATCATAGATACATGTTAAAGAACATGGTATCTGGATTCGATCCGCTCATGAGAACACTACATGGTACAAGTCATAAGTGTTTCTCATATGCAAGTTTTGTATCGGAGTTCTTAGACCTGAAATCTCTATGAAACTCTTTATGAATTACTGTGTACTTTGACATACACCTAACGTGCTCGTAACAGAGTGACAAGTACGGGTATGATTGGGTATGCATTGATTTATGTTAGAGAGCATGAGAGAAGTGAAGGGATTACCCCTCTTGATAAGAGAGAAAATATCATCGGCCACTTGATCAGTGAACTGAGAAGTGTATGGCCATACCGAGATGAAATAATGAGTAATCATTATTTATCTGAGAGTTCAGTATCACTGGAATATCAAGAAAGGAATTAATATATATAAGGATGACTAGTTCCATGCCTTATATTAATTCTGATATTTAAGGGTAAGGGATTATGCAAAATTGCATTAGGTCACTAAATGCCATTTGCATTTTCGTTTAATTTGGAATGCTATAATATCTTGCTAGAGAATATATATAGCCTTTGAATTAATTTTTATTAATTCATTGCCAATATTAAATGGACCTATAGGATCGCACATAAAGCACTGGGCTTAAAATTGTATTGGAAATTAATTTAGACTTTTATTTAAAGTCAAATTAATGCATGCAATGGGTGAACAGATTTTTACTGTTAACAATTGGTCACGAGAGAAATTTACTGGCATGTGTTAGGTTTAATTTCAATTGATTAATTATCTATGTATAATTAAGTTAATTGAGTATTAAATCCTAAATTATATTTAATCAAAATATAATACTTGAGAGGGAATTAAAGTAACCAAAGTTTAAACTAGGAATCCTAGTTAAATTTGGCAACTAATTACCTTAGTTAAGTAAGTTTGTTTTGATTAGCTAAATGATGCCATTTGAATTTAAATTCTAATAGAATTTAAATTAAAATATATATCTCTTAATTATTAAGTGTTAGTGGCTGAAATTGCTACCTAATTTAAGGCACTCACACATGACTAAAGTAAGTGATATATATTAAATGAATTAAAGGAATAATGGTGGGTGCCACTTTTATTCTTCTTCTCTCTTTTAGCCATGAGACTATTAGTGGGATTGGTAGAGATTTCTTTTGCTCTTAATTCTCTCATGGAAAGTGACTAACATAGAAAACCAAAGAAGAAAGAACAAGATGAGTTCTTGTGTTTTTCAAACAATTCCATTGCCTAATACACAAATATAGAGCTAGCACTCTTGATTTTAAGCTATCTTTGCAAGTGTGTGTGAACATAGAGAGGAGTGGCATAAAGGCTGTTCCTTTGGCATTGGTGGTGAAGATCTAAGGTAAATAAATTCATCTTAGTTGCTGGTCATCATCAAAATCAAGTCTTGAAGTGCATCTAAAGTTGTAAGTTTCAAAACTCTAAAATTGCATGTTTTCGTTCCTAGTTTTGGATATGTATGGTATGCATGATAAAATTTTTGTTTTTCCGCTGTGCTATCATGATTATCATACCATGTCATATTCCTTCAGTGGTATCAGAGCCTAGACATGCTTATTTTAGTGCTTTAGATGCATGAAAAAATTAATTAAAAATCGTTATTTTGAAAACATGCAAATCTGAAATTTTCTGTTTTGAGTTTTTTGCATTGTTTTGGTGTAAAAACGATTTTAATTGATTAGATAGGTATTATAATTAATATGACATGTTAATATACTGTCCTAAGATGTTATTAGGGCTGGTAATGGTCGGATTTAATTATTTATACCTGATGGTACATGTTAATTATGAAACTAGGTGCTAGTTGGCATGTAAATTGCTAGTTTAACAACTAGTTTTCAAAATTAAATGTAAAATTGATTTTGGCATGTTTGTAAGTGATTTTTAAAGATTAAATATCAGGTCTGGACATATTTTAAATTTGGTTTTAATTCTGGTCCATGACAATTTAATTGATTAATTTTAAAATCACTTAAAACAATGACTAGTTTGTGTTTGTTACATGTTTAATCAACATTGTTTGCTTTGTTTTGATTAAAATGGTAAAAAACACATTTAGATTTAAATGGTACAGAATATTAAATCAATGTTTTTGGACTTATTTAGTTTTTAAATGACTCATAAAATTGATTTAAATGTTTGTGCATTTCATGGCATTACATAAGCATTAAACAACTAGTTTTTGTTGTTTGTTTGTTTTGCATGAATGCCGGGTATTATATATATATGTTCTTCATGATTTTATGTTTAATTCATGTTGGTACATATTATATGTATTTTTAATGTTTATGGGATGTATGACATAAAATTAAAAATGGCAAAATTGGAAATTATACTAGAGTTGATTTATGGCACAAATCTAACTAGTTTGTGTTTTGGGCTTTTAAGAGAACTTATTCAATAAGAGGATTTAGTCCATTGGGCTTCGGCCCAGGCCCATCACGGGGTCTTCTCTTAAAGGTTCAAGTACACAATTTCCATTAATGGGCTTGGCTAAATTGATTAAAATTGGACTTTGTCTGATCCATGAATGCTATGTATATTTATTTGCTTGTTTGGTGTGATGAATGGATATGCATGGTGCATTCATGGGCCCTGGGTTTTTGTAATTAAATATGGCCTGCGTGCCATTATATTTTATTGTAAAAGTTTCATTTATTTCTTAGAATAGAATTTATTTGAAGACTTTGTAAATCAAGACGAAGCCCACCGAAGTGGAGAAGCCCAACTCGAAGATTCTTATGTAATAGTATAGAATCTTAGTTGTAGGTTTTTGGGCCCATGTTTGTCACGCTTTACTTTATGCAATTATATATATATATATATGCATGCTATGTATGGATGACAAAGCGTATGCCATGTAAGCCGTAATAAAATGAATCCCTAAAAATAGTAAGTCACAAAGTTGCCTTCCTAATTCGAAACATGTCAAGGCATCGATCATCGGTCACGTAGACTAGGAGTCCTAGATGCGCCCGATTATCTTTGTGAGGCATGGGTTGTGAATGTAGGTTGGACTTAACATGGAATGGGATGCTCGGACCTAGGCAACTTATAAATGGGTTTGTGCTATAACATTGTTTGATGTTAGCCCATTTGATCCAAGAGTCATGTACGAGACATGATTGGAGTTTTTCCTACCTAAGTAACTTAACTTATTAGGTGTACAGGCTCAACTTGACTAATAAGTTGTTGTGAAAAGTGGATCTTGGCCCACATTAAATCACTAACACGAATTATTTATGGGGATATTAATTCGGTTTGTGGGATCATTAATAAGACCTCATTTAATCTTGCTAAATTTTATTGTAGATTGAAAATGGCATCTTCAAATAACAATTTCTCATTGCGATCGGTCCTTGAAAAGGACAAATTAAATGGCACCAATTTCATAGACTGGTCTCGAAACTTAAGAATAGTTCTTAAGCAAGAGAAGAAGTCGTATGTTTTGGATGCACCCTTGCCTGAAGAACCAGGAAGGAACGCCTCTGCGGTTCAAAAGGAAACTTTTGAGACCAAGAAGAGTGACTCTAATGATGTGACCTGTTTGATGCTAGCCACTATGGTGCCTGAATTGCAAAAGCAATTTATGGACCAAGAGGCCTATGCGATCATGGTGCACCTCAAGGAGATGTTCCAAGAACAAGCTCGTCACGAGAGGTTCGTGACAACAAAGGCTTTAATTTCTTGCAAGATGGCAGAGGGTACTCCTGTTAGTACCCATGTACTCAAGATGAAAGGGTATCTTGATACTCTTGAGAAGCTTGAGGTACAAGTGCCAAAGGAATTGGCCACTGACTTGATCTTAGGATCATTGCCTGCTGCTTATGATCCATTTGTGATGAATTATAACATGCATGCTATGAACAAGTCAGTCACTGAGCTTCATGGGATGCTTAAGAATGCTGAAGAGAACATTCGAAAGACCAATCCCGTGCTAATGGTTCAAAAGGGAATTAAGAAGGGACCTGCTAAGGGAAAGGGAAAAGGAAAGGGAAAACCCAAGACAGTTGGGAGTGCACCTCAAGCCCAATCCAAGCCCAAGGCACCAAAGCTCAAAGAGAGTGAGAGCACTTGCTTCCATTGCAACAAGATAGGGCATTGGAGGAAGAATTGCGCTCTCTTCAAGGAAGAACAAAAGAAGAATGGAGCCAAGGCGTCCAGTTCTGGTATTTTTGTTGTTGAAATTAACCTTTCTATTTCTACCACTTGGGTATTGGATACCGGTTGTGGTTCTCACATTTGTTCAAATGTGTAGGGGTTAAGAAATAGGCGGTTACTTGGGAAGAATGAAGTGGACCTCCGTGTGGGGAATGGAGCACGAGTTGCTGCCATGGAGATAGGCGACTATCACCTCACTTTACCTTCCGGACTTTGTATTGTTTTAAATAATTGTTATTATGTGCCTGCTATGAGCAGAAACATTATTTCAGTTTCATGTTTGGATAATGATGAATTTGATTTTGTTATTAAAAAGGGCAATGCTCATATTCGTCGCGAAGGCATTTCTTATGGCAATGCCATGTTGCAAAATGGCCTTTATATCCTTGATTTACAAAACAAAGAGTCTATATACAACATTAATACAAAGAGGGTTAAATCAAACGAATTAAACCCTACTTACTTCTGGCATTGTCGTTTAGGACATGCAAACGAAAAACGCATTTCAAGACTCCACAAAACTGGAGTGCTTGGGTCATTTGACTTAGAATCTTATGACACATGCGAGCCATGTTTGTATGGAAAAATGACAAAGAGTCCTTTTAACAAGAAAGGTGAAAGGACTAATGGCTTATTGGAACTAATACATACCGATGTATGTGGACCATTAAGTACACAAGCTAGAAGTGGTTTTAGCTACTTCGTGACTTTCACAGACGACTTCAGTAGATATGGCTATGTCTATCTAATGAAGTACAAGTCTGAAACTTTTGAGAAATTCAAAGAGTTTAAGAACGAAGTAGAAAACCAACTTGGCAAAAGTATAAAAGCCATTCGATCAGATCGAGGTGGCGAATACTTAAACCAAGAGTTTGATGATCATCTAAAAGAGTGTGGAATTATTTCACAGCTCACTCCTCCTGGAACACCGCAATGGAATGGTGTGTCCGAAAGGAGAAATCGAACTCTGTTGGACATGGTTCGATCTATGATGAGTCAAGCTAATCTTCCTATCTCTTTTTGGGGTTATGCATTAGAAACTGCTGCGTTTCTATTGAACCGTACTCCAACTAAAGCAGTTGAGAAGACACCATACGAGGTATGGACTGGGAAAAAACCCAATATGTCTTTTCTCAAGATTTGGGGCTGTGAAGCACATGTTAAGAAATTAACATCTGACAAACTAGAGTCCAAATCGACTGTCTGCTTGTTTGTGGGTTATCCCAAAGAAACAAAGGGATACTACTTTTACTCAAAAGTCGAGAACAAAGTATTTGTTGCTCGCAAGGCTGTTTTCTTGGAAAAGGAGTTCCTTCTCAAGAAAGACAGTGGGAGTAAAGTAGAACTTGGAGAAATTCAAATGCCACAAACTCCTATAGAGGATGAGTTGGAAATGGGATCAAGTTCACAACCAGTTGTGGAACAAGAACCCATTACACAAGTACCTAGAAGGTCTGGTAGGGTACGTCAGGAGATTGAGAGATATGGATTTCTAATCACTGACAGTGACACTATTGAGTTAGTAAATCGTGAGGATCCTACTACCTACCGAGAAGCTATTGAAAGCCCAAATTCGGATAATTGGCTTGAAGCCATGAAATCCGAGATGCGATCAATGTACGATAACCAGGTTTGGACCTTGGTTGATCCACCGGAAGGTGCTAAGGTAATTGAATGCAAGTGGTTATTCAAACTAAAAGCTGATAAGACCTACAAAGGTAGACTAGTAGCAAAAGGTTTTCGACAAACTCATGGCATAGACTATGACGAGACCTTTTCGCCTGTAGTCATGCTCAAGTCCATTAGGATCTTGCTTGACATAGCTGCATATCATGATTATGAGATATGGCAAATGGATGTCAAAACTGCTTTCCTCAACGGAAATTTACTTGAGGATGTGTATATGACACAGCCTGAAGGTTTTGTCAATCCCAAGCATCCTAAGAAGGTTTGCAAGCTTCAAAAATCCATTTATGGATTAAAGCAAGCATCCCGAAGTTGGAATCTTCGTTTTGATGAAGCAGTCAAAGATTTTGACTTCATCAAGAACGAAGATGAGCCTTGTGTGTACAAGAAGGTTAGTGGGAGCATAGTAGTGTTTCTAGTCCTATATGTGGACGACATCCTTCTCATTGGGAATGACATTCCAACATTGCAAAAGGTTAAGCAATGGTTGGGAAAATGTTTCTCAATGAAAGACTTAGGTGAAGCCGAGACAATACTTGGTATTCGAATCTATAGAGATAGATCGAATCGGCTTTTGGGACTAAGTCAAGAAAAGTACATAGACAAAGTACTAAAGCGTTTTAGTATGGGAGACTCAAAGAAAGGGTACATACCTTTGGCTTTGGGAGTTCCTTTGACTAAAGAACAGTGCCCTAAAACCAAAGAGGAAAGGGACAACATGAGTAGAATCCCATATGCATCTGCTATTGGATCTATCATGTACGCTATGTTATGTACTAGGCTGGATGTTGCTCATGCACTGAGTATAACCAGTAGGTTTCAGCAAGACCCTGGTGAGAAGCACTGGTCTGCTGTAAAAGGGATCCTTAAGTACCTGCGAAGGACAAAGGATCACTTCTTGGTGTATGGTGGTCAAGAAGAGCTCGTCATACAAGGTTATGCCGATGCTGCTTTTCAGACCAGCACTCAGGATTCTAGATCGCAATCTGGGTTTGTTTTTGTTTTGAACGGTGGTGCTGTCAGCTGGAGAAGCTCAAAGCAAGAAACCGTTGCCGACTCAACTACAGAATCTGAGTATATTGCAGCAAGTGAGGCTGCAAAAGAGGCTGTTTGGATTAAAAATTTCATTAATGGATTAGGAGTGGTCCCAAGCATCCTAGATCCATTAGAAATTTTCTGTGACAATAACGGGGCCATCGCACAGGCCAAGGAGCCCCGGTCACACCAGAAATCCAAACACATACTCAGGAGGTACCACCTGATCAGAGAAATCATTGATCGTGGGGACGTCAAGGTTAGCAAGATAGCAAGTGAAGACAATGTAGCAGATCCTTTGACGAAACAGTTACGTCCAAATCTGCACGAAGCTCATTTGAGAGCGTTCGGTCTTAAGGCTATGCCCAATTGGGACTAGTGCTAGTGGGAGATTGTTAGTGTAAGCCCTAGCCCCAATACATTGTAACGAAACACTTGAAATTAATAAAATGAGGCATTTGTTTTATCCTTTGTATTCCTGTGCATATCAATTGATAAAACTATCCAAGAGTGTTGTTTCGGTTTAAGTTATCATGTGTGAGGCACATGGATTGTAAGACCTTGAAACAAATGAGACTTCATTCTAAATATCCCTAGTCAGTCATTGTTATGGGAATAACAAATGAATTAAGACTAGTATGCTCTCTCTGATGCTATGAGTCCTGTCTTACGGATCATTAGGACAAGAGTGTCAATCAGAGATCATAGATACATGTTAAAGAACATGGTATCTGGATTCGATCCGCTCATGAGAACACTACATGGTACAAGTCATAAGTGTTTCTCATATGCAAGTTTTGTATCGGAGTTCTTAGACCTGAAATCTCTATGAAACTCTTTATGAATTACTGTGTACTTTGACATACACCTAACGTGCTCGTAACAGAGTGACAAGTACGGGTATGATTGGGTATGCATTGATTTATGTTAGAGAGCATGAGAGAAGTGAAGGGATTACCCCTCTTGATAAGAGAGAAAATATCATCGGCCACTTGATCAGTGAACTGAGAAGTGTATGGCCATACCGAAATGAAATAATGAGTAATCATTATTTATCTGAGAGTTCAGTATCACTGGAATATCAAGAAAGGAATTAATATATATAAGGATGACTAGTTCCATGCCTTATATTAATTCTGATATTTAAGGGTAAGGGATTATGCAAAATTGCATTAGGTCACTAAATGCCATTTGCATTTTCGTTTAATTTGGAATGCTATAATATCTTGCTAGAGAATATATATAGCCTTTGAATTAATTTTTATTAATTCATTGCCAATATTAAATGGACCTATAGGATCGCACATAAAGCACTGGGCTTAAAATTGTATTGGAAATTAATTTAGACTTTTATTTAAAGTCAAATTAATGCATGCAATGGGTGAACAGATTTTTACTGTTAACAATTGGTCACGAGAGAAATTTACTGGCATGTGTTAGGTTTAATTTCAATTGATTAATTATCTATGTATAATTAAGTTAATTGAGTATTAAATCCTAAATTATATTTAATCAAAATATAATACTTGAGAGGGAATTAAAGTAACCAAAGTTTAAACTAGGAATCCTAGTTAAATTTGGCAACTAATTACCTTAGTTAAGTAAGTTTGTTTTGATTAGCTAAATGATGCCATTTGAATTTAAATTCTAATAGAATTTAAATTAAAATATATATCTCTTAATTATTAAGTGTTAGTGGCTGAAATTGCTACCTAATTTAAGGCACTCACACATGACTAAAGTAAGTGATATATATTAAATGAATTAAAGGAATAATGGTGGGTGCCACTTTTATTCTTCTTCTCTCTTTTAGCCATGAGACTATTAGTGGGATTGGTAGAGATTCCTTTTGCTCTTAATTCTCTCATGGAAAGTGACTAACATAGAAAACCAAAGAAGAAAGAACAAGATGAGTTCTTGTGTTTTTCAAACAATTCCATTGCCTAATACACAAATATAGAGCTAGCACTCTTGATTTTAAGCTATCTTTGCAAGTGTGTGTGAACATAGAGAGGAGTGGCATAAAGGCTGTTCCTTTGGCATTGGTGGTGAAGATCTAAGGTAAATAAATTCATCTTAGTTGCTGGTCATCATCAAAATCAAGTCTTGAAGTGCATCTAAAGTTGTAAGTTTCAAAACTCTAAAATTGCATGTTTTCGTTCCTAGTTTTGGATATGTATGGTATGCATGATAAAATTTTTGTTTTTCCGCTGTGCTATCATGATTATCATACCATGTCATATTCCTTCAGTATGAATAATGTTGATAGATCTTGGATGTATAGGCGATTAATGCCAGATGGTTGCATTAATATTGAGTTTGCCGAGGGAGTTTAATCATTCATTGAATATGCAAGTTTGCATCCTGCATATATGGATGGTCCAAAAATTAGATGTCCATGTAAAAAGTGCAAATATATTCATTTCCTCCCTACTGATGAAGTACATCTACATTTATTAAGAAAGGGGTTTGTACCAAATTATTTTGAATGGACACGACAAGGGGAGCCAATAATTTGTAGCACCTCTAGGGGTAATCAAGTATATTCACCAATAAATATAGATGGATTTGCAGGGGAAGCTGGTAATTGACCAAATAATCTTGATGTAAATGAAAATCTTTACGCACAAATGGTTTATGACGCAGCTGGTTATTCCTTTCAAGAAAATATTCAGAATATTGAAGAGGAACCAAACTCGAATGCAAAAAGATTTTTTTGACTTACTAGAGTCAGCTGACCAAGAATTATGGCCAAACTATGAGAAAATGACTCAACTGTCTGCCATTATCCGAATATTGAACATAAAGTCTGAAGGTCATATTTCTGAACGAAGTTTAGATAACATTCTTACATGGTACAATGATTGAGAATTTTTATGAAATAAATAAGCTTATTCGGGGTCTTGGTTTGCCTGTTGAATGAATAGATTGTTACAGGTTGGGATGTATGTTGTTTTGGGAAGAAGATATGAAATTAGAAGAGTGCAAATACTGTATTCAACCTAGGTTCAAACCAAGAACACGTACTAGGAAACAAAAATTAGTTTCTTGGAAACAGATGTATTATTTTCCGCTAACTCTGAGGCTGCAAAGACTGTATGCCTCTGATGTTACTGCAGTTCACATGAGATGGCATAATGAACATGAACAAATTGATGGAAGTATGACCCATCCATCGGATGGGCTCGCATGGAAATATTTCAATGACACATATACTGAGTTTGCAGCAAAAAGTCAAAATATCAGGTTGGGATTATCCACAGATGGGTTTCAGCCTTTTGGTCAATCGGGGCAACAATATTCCTCATGGCTAATTATAATTACTCCTTATAATTTAACTCCATGGATGGGTATGAATGAGGCATATATGTTCTTGACAGTGATTGTGCTAGGACCTAAAAATCCAAAGCATAAAATTGATGTATTCTTACAACCATTGATATCTGAATTGAATCATCTGTGGGAAATTGGTGTTGAAACTTATGATGTGTTCCTTAAACAAAATTTTCAGATGAAAGCAGCATTGATGTGGACTGTTAGTGATTTTCCTGCCTATGCTATGTTGTCTGGATGGAGCACAGCAGGGAAAATGGCTTGCTATAACAGATTGATATTTGAATTGAATCATCTGGGAAGCTATAACATAATTAAGTTTATTTTTCAAAAACTTAACTTCATCTGGAATTCAAATGTCTGATATAGAAAGACTAGAAATAGACATACCGGTTACGTTGTGCAAGTTAGAGAGTATTTTTCCTCCTAGCTTCTTTAATTGTATAGAGCATCTACCCATACATTTAATACACGAGGCTAAACTTGCAGGTCCAGTTCAATACCAATGAATGTATCCATTTGAGAGGTAATTAAATACATTTTTGAGCTAAAACTGACATAGATTTATATCAAATGAGTAAATTAATTAATTGTCCGATTTGTGATGTAGGAATTTGCATCACTTGAAGAAAAATGTTAAAAATAAGGCAAGAGTTGAAGGCTCTATATGCAATGCATATTTAGTAGAGGAAGCAAGTATATTTTGTTCACATTATTTTGAGCCGCATGTGATTACTCGAGAAAGAAAAGTTTCTCGTAATGATGATGGGGGTGCAAGGATTAATGATGATAACTTATCTATTTTTACATAGCCTGGCCGAACACATGAAAGATCAACAAGTAGAATGTTGATAGACAAAGAAATGGAGGCTGCCCATGGTTACATTTTATTGAATTGCCAAGAAATTCAACCCTTCGTGCAGTAAGTTTAAGTTATATTTAAAATTGGTTAAGTTCTTATTCTTGGTGATTAAAGTTTATAGCTAAGATAATTTTTAATGTTTTTAGTGAATACGAGAAATTGTTAAGTGAGCTAATGCCAGAAAAATCACAAGATGACATCAAGAAAGAAGTGAAAAGAAACTTTTCGCTTTGGTTTGCAAATTATGTAAGTTTTAACTTGCAATACGAGGAATATTTTAATAAAGTACTATTGAACTTACAAATTATTATATTTATTGATTATGATTCCTTTTTTAAATTATGTAGGCTTTTGAAAATAGAATAGAGAACAAGCTCATATGTGATCTTGCGAAAGGACCTTTGCGAACTGCTAAATCATATCCAGTCTATTTCGTTAATGGATACAAATTTCATACATAAAATTATGGGCATAGCATGGTAACAGCAAATAGCGGGGTTTGCATACAAGAGGAACTGATGGATTATTTTGGAAAAATTATTGAGATACTTGAAATTGAATATCTCGCATTGCCGATAAAATGCTTTGTACTTTTTATGTATGAATGGTTTGATCCTACTCCTAATGTTGGAACAAAAGTACATAACCGATATAATCTTATTGAAATCAACCAACGGAGAAGATTTAAACAATTTGAACCATTCGCGTTGGCAATGCAAGCGACGGAGGTGTATTATGTCCCTTATCCTAGTTTAAGACGGGACAAGTCAGATTGGTTGGCAGCCTGTAAAGTAAAACCAAGAGGTATTTTTGAAGGACAGTCAAAAGGAGAAAGCAAGACAAATGAAAGTGAAGCATTTTAGGAAGAAGAATCAGATGCCTATGAAATAAATGCATGTTTTGAGAACGAACCTTTAAATGATCCAAATAATGAATTTGTGAAAATTTTATCTGGAGATGATGACGAATTCGTAGATGGACCAAATTCTGAAGATGAGCCAGACTTTAATTTTGAATATTCTGAAACAAAGGATGATTTTGATGTGCAATTAAGTGATGAAAGCGATTAATTTGAGTATGTTTTATTTTATTATATCATAATCTAAATATGTTATTATTGCATCAATTAATTATTATTATATATGATGTAATTATATTTAAATTTTTTATGCTGTTGGATAATAATGATTAAATATATGTAAATTTCTATGTCACAGGAGGTAATGATATTGTTTGATAATGTTGGACAATGATAATGTTTCATAATGTTCGACAATGATAATGTTGGATAATGATGATGTTTGATAATGATAATGTTTGATAACTAATGATGCGTTTTTTAGATAAATTTTTCATTTCACAGGAGGTAAATGTCATAAATTTGAAGGAAATTCTGTTGAATTTTTTATAAACTTTAGTTTATTCGGTTATGCAGGAAAAGTCATTGGGTAAGAGGCCAACATATCCTAAAATTTTTATGTACACCCATATAAAAAGCATGATAGTCAGACATTTGTTAATGCCCGTTGTAGACAACTTAATGTACGTTAAATTTATATTTGTATATTAATTATTTAATAAAATATAATTAATTCACTGTAACTATTGTAATTATAGGATCAATTACAAGAGACTCTCACTCAACAGCGACAAAATTCTGAAAATATCGATGAGAGTCAGATATTTCTTAATGTAGTTGGTGGTAAGAATAACCAAGGAAGGATTTTTGGCTTAGGATCTATTTCAAATACATTCCATTCGCATTCCTCTGCATCATCCACAGCTGCTTGTAGTAGGCATTCTGAACCTTCTGAGAGAGTCATTCAGCTTGAGAATACTGTTAGTATGTTGCTCAATACTGTAATCCAACTAAAGAATGAGGTGAAAGAATTGAAAAACAAGAACACCTCTCAACAGCCAGATCGTATGCCTTTACCAACTACATAGTTTATATTTGTAATATTTAGGTTTTCGTACTGATTTTGAGTTGCATTTCTATATATTATAGTTTTTATGGATTCTACTATATTATTTAGGTATCGATACTGAATTTATGTTATGTTTCTATGGATTCTTATTCAGACTATGGATTATACTATGTTATAATTAATTGCATTATATTGTTTTTAAATGACTATCAATTTAGATTGAAATTGAAATTTTATTCAGATCCTCAAAATTTTAATGATTTCAATGGCTACATTTAGTAACGATAATTATCGAAATATTGCTAAAATTAGCTACGAAATGGAAAATGTAAAATTTATGTTGCTAAAATTAGCAACGGAATTTAAATTCCGTTGCTTCCCTTGCTAATTTTAGCAACGGAGATGCATATTCCGTTGCTAAATTTAGTAACGAAATTATATTTCTGTTGCTAAAATTTACCATTTCACCAAAAATGAATTCGTTGAATTTAGCAACGGAATAATTTTCCGTTGCTAAATTTACCAACGGAATATGTTTTCCGTTGCTAAATTTAGCAACAGAATTAAATTTCGGTTCTAAAAATAGCAACCACCGGATTAGCAACCGAATTTTTCGTTGCTAATTTTCGTTGCTATTTGTTTTTAGCAAAGGAAAATTGGTATTTTCCGTTGGTAAATTGTATTTTTCTTATAGTTTAAATTAATAGTTGCATGAATTAATTCTTCCAAAAGTTTAGGATAAAGTATGAAGATGATGTACCGTTAAAGCTTCAGATAGCCCTTTTGTAATTGTAGCATCATTGAAGCCACCACCATCAATTATGAAAACTAATTAGCATTACTGAAGCCATCACCAGCAATTTTGAAAACTAAGTACTGCCAACTTTCCATCATTATCTTTAACATCGTTACCATTAGCATCCTGCAAATGATTCGCGCCATGAATTAAAAGTTAGCAAGGACTTTGTGCTCGTAAATTTGTCGTTTTTTTTTACGCCAAAATTTTGATACCAAAAATTAGCTACAACAAAATTTATTTTTTTCTAAATTGTCGCAATATCTGTTTTTTCACTGGCCCCTAACAATATTTGCGAGAAAAATCATTTTTTATCGTAATGTTTGTTGCTAAATGGTGTATTTAACAATAAATTTCATTATTTTTGCTATTTTTTATTGCTATTTTGTATTTTTTGTAGTGTTTGTATCGAATCTTGTTATTCTCTAAAGAAAATAGGCTTCTTTTTTGCCGGTTGCAGTTTTTTTTTTCTTGATGATTGCTCAATATGTTTCCAGAAAATTCTGCTATTGTCTCTCAATAAAAAGCATCAAATGATAAATAGTAGAATGATAAAACCTGATTGACACGTAGGATATACATGCTGTGCTTAGCTGATCAGATCCAAAGGCCAAATGGATAGAAATTAAGATTTGAATTTGCAACACAAGCAAGATCAAAATCTCATTCCGAGCTATCCGGGATTTGGACTTTGATGATTAAGTTAGATACTTAGAATTTATTTCATAATTTTTAGTGATGAATAAAAGCTAGATTAGGATACTCTTTGTATATGAGTTGCGGACCGCTTTTTATAAGATACATAGTCCGATTTAGATTGGAATTCAAATAACTCATTCATTATGAGTTATTCTTACTTCAAAGTTTTTATCTCTTTGGATATGATTTATACATTATCCCTAGTTAAGAAGAATTGTAATTTCATGTGTTACCAATAATTTTAGGTTTATATTAACACACTTTTTTTTTTCTATCTATTAATAATATATGTTTAAAAAATCAATAAAATTATAATAACACCACTAAAGAAATTGTTTAATTTCAAAATCAAGCAGCGTTAAAATTTAAAACTCCTCCGAAGTCCAATAAAATCAAATAATTATTTTTGACTTGCAAGAAACCAAATCAGACCGATCAATGACTTTCAGTTGCACTATACTCTTTTTGTGATAAAATAATCATTGCATTCTTTTGGCAAAACACCAGCAAATAATGATGAGAGCAAAATAACTTCTATCAGTATAATTCATTTTCAGATTAAAAATCTAAATCATATCGTTCACTTGAGTCGGTTTAGGACAGCAATGGCTGAAACATCTAAACCCGTTATATTATAGTAGCAATATTTTCTAAAATCTGAAAATATTTATAAAATTTAAGAATTTTAGTTCAAACTTTAAATAAACATATTATATTTTATAATAAATTAGTTATTTTTTAATATTTTTTTTGGGACAACCATATGGTATTTAAAGCATATTAGATCTAACAAAATCAGATCCATATCAGATAACTCCAAAAACAGGAACAAAACGTTCCATTTTAAACATTTAATAATATTTTATTTTTAAGATTCAAATCAGAAATTTCTGATTAACGGAGAAAAAAAATAGTTTCAGCAATTTTATGTCATTTCTTGAAGATAGTTTATGTTATAATAATTTTAATTTAATTTTACTTGGATATAGCAGAATTATTACTTAAAGTGTGGGCATCATACAGCTGATATTCTTGATGAATAAGGACAGACTTTGGAAAGAAATAAATATTGAAATTTCGATCCAACTACTACAACCCTTTCTATTAATTATATGCATATATACCTAACTACCTTCACCTTCCCCACCAAATTAATTATAATATTTTTGTATCCATGCAAGTTTGGATCTTGTTAATTATAATAGTTGCTATCAAATAAATAAGCCTTTCCTTTTCAAGCCAGTCAATGATAAATTCACAATTGATGTATGATATGGATAATTTTTGTCTCTTAAAAAAATGAACCACCTTAGTAAAGATTTTTGGACATAAATGGTTCATAATATGCATTGACCAAAATACTCTTTTAAAATAATGGGTAGAGCAAATAAATTAAGGACAGTATAATTACTATATTTGATTATATCCAACTTCATTATTTCCATGAGATTACATCATAGCATCTTTTATTTATTCTAGAACTTACTGAAGCTAAACCTTTTCACCCAATAAATCTCAACTAATGGTTCAAAGATGGAAACTTCCAACCCTAAATTGCGATGTTTCAACTCCCTAAAAATTTCACCAAAAAACAAAGGAACATTTCATCATGGTATTTGTAGGGACTTGGTTTGGCGATATGATGTTA
>CM075820.1:4916996-4929496 GCA_037975025.1 Excoecaria agallocha | reverse complement strand
ATAACAATCAACCAATTAATATTTATATTAATCAAATAATAATAACATAAATCAATATTAAGGAAAAAATGATAACAAAAACTCTTACCACCACTTGGAAGGAAAAAATTATTTTCTTCCCTTATTAATGCATAAAGAAATACTCTAGAATCATTTGTTATCCCTTCCCATCCAGTGTACATGAGTGTAACATGTCGTGAAAGCATACAACTATAACATTTTGTGTCACAAGTATTGCCTTTTTACTGCTAAAGGTCTTTTGTTTAGAAGCTGGTGACCAAGCTGCCACATGAGTACCATATATTGCACCTATGCATTTTTTACCAACCAAAAGCAAAATATTTTACTTACAGTTAATATTATATATATGTAGTGTTATTATATGCAATAAAATAATAAATTATAATATCTTAATAATATATTTTCTTACCTCAAAATATAGATACCATCTAGGATTGCTTTGAATTTTTGGTTGCACAGAAAATCTATTCACATGCTTAATCAAGTGAGCACCTAAAGTAGCCAATGCTCTAATTATCATCTTACACCATTTATGAACAGTAGCAAGCGAATGTTGATAAAGTTTTGCTATAATCTTTTGATGAAGATTATGACACACAATTGACAAACTTACGGCCATACCTTCTTCCATACTGAAATCTCTTTTATCTCTTAATAAACCCATCAATTTTAATCTTTCACATAAATTTATAAACACATTTTATGCCATACGAAACCTTTCATAACATCCAGTTGGATCTTCTACAAGAACTTCAAGAATGTAATTTTTTCACTAATTATTAAAGTTCTGTAAGGAATCCATTATATGAAATCCCTTTCACGAATCATAAAAAATCTAATTAAAAGTAAATCTAAAATCTTATCATCCTCATCAATACTAGAACTATTAGTACTTGATGAATACATTAATACTTGATTTTGATGTAAATTTTGATCCATAAATCCTGTATAAATCACTACAAAAAAATAGAAAATTAGAAACGACGAATTCAATTGCTACAAGGCTAAATTCTGTCATAATTTTATTATAACAACAAAATGACAAAAGGTCGCAACATTGATAGTCACTGGCATACTAACGACCAAGACAAAAAAGCCTCGCTATATACAACAATGTAAAATATGTTGCTATAGGAAAAAATTCTACCGCTTAATAACCCCTAAAATTAGTTGCCATAAAATTAGAAAAATTATTAGCGATGAACTGGTTTGTTGCTATTGTAGCACAAGATTGCGTCAATTTTTACCATCACTAAATTTTTAAGATGAAATATAATTACCCTTTTTCTATCACTAATAATTTTCTTATTTATAGATTTAATATATTTTAGACTAAAATTGTTGTCACTAATTCTGTCGCTAAATGTAAAAATTTTATTTATGTATTTATATATAATTGATTGATGAATTTATTTGTTATGTGGACAACATTGAATGAAGACAATACATAAGTATATAAATGCAAATTACAATCTAATTTATAAATTTATAATATAAAACATAATATCATTACATATATATAGTATATGTAACTAAAAATTACTTGAAATACTAAATGAATTTATCATCCCACATAGTATCATCCTAAACAATAAACCATACTATTAATAATATCATCCTAGATAATAGTAGTAATAATGTTTACATAAAACACTTAAGAAATATTGGCGATGTAATTTACGGTAGAATAGAATGCGAGTCACTTACCCGGAGTATCATGCTATAATTCAAGCATCAAACTGACTAGGAAATAAGGCTATTTTTACCTCTTTATAGAAGAGCCTCTAACTAACTTAACATAAAAAGAATTGTTTGCACAAAAAAATGTTCATTTTTCATCCCTTATTTCTTAACGTAGACAATAAATGATGAAAAGCTCAGACTAAGCAGAGGTTTTGTAAAAATATCTATAATTTGTTTACAATAAATGTTCTAAGGAGGAAGCATATTAGCCTTGGAACTTTCTTTCGAACTAACAATCAATTCCACATGCTATGTTCATTCATGAAATTTAATTCATAAAACCAAATTTTGTTGTCACACCAAAAATTTACAGTTGGAGAAATTGAAAGCTTAAAATCTCGCATCAGATTTGTAGGCCATTACAAACTGCCAAACATTTATACTCAGTTTTAGCTGAGCTGAGGATCTTGATACTTTAGGCTATTTTTTTTTTGCTAGGACACCAGTGCATTTCCAAAGAAGACACGATACTGTTATAAAGCTCTTAAAGCTAAGGATTTTGATATTATAGTTTGTTTATTTTATTTAAATTTTTAGGATCCCATTTGTTCATGACCAACCCTCTCTAGCATATGTGTCTCTCCTTTTTAGATGTTTTGAAAAATCTAGATGCGATAGGCCTTTTTGACAAATGACAAAATCGGTGCCCTCAAGGGTGACAACAAGCAGGACTAGAGGATTAACGGCTAATCTATAGAAAACAATTTCAAGTAAATCTATAAAAATGGATCAATAGTTGATCAACTCAAATCTAAGATTTGATATTAAAATTTGAAAGAAAAGAAACTGTTGAAACCTAGGAAAATGTAAAGTATTGATGTGGAGCATAACTTACCCTTTTCTGTGGTAGATTTTGATTGAAAGATCTGATAGAAAAAAAATAGATCACTTCTCCTTCCTCTTCTTTTCTCCTATCCAATGTCACTAGAAACCTATACAAAGAATAAATTTTACATGAAAACCACCTCATATGAACATATTTATTCAAACAGACCCATAAATGCATTTAACTTACACTAAAATTAGAGTGACAAAATGGGGGGATTTACTACTATCAACTATGCTGCTGGTGGTTATCGACGACTATGCTATCGGTGGTTATTGGTAGCGACACTAGATGTAGGGGGATTTGGGAATTAGGTTTTCATTTTTTGGTTTTAAAGAATAGAATGAGAGTTATGAAATGGGTTTCCTAAAAATATAAATTCTTAAACATATTTTTTTCAACAACGTCTAAATCAGCGACAACATCCACCCCATCGCTAAATATACTAAAGCACATGAAAACTGTTAGCGAATTGTAAGAAATTTGTTGGTACAAAGCTGCGAAAAATGAAAAATACGACTGCTTTATTTCTCAATATTCCATTGTAAAAATTTCCATGCATTTAGCCAAAATAGTTGCTATACTTCAATAAATAAATTTCCTGAATAAAAATAAGTGAAAAAATATAGTGACCAAAATTTAGTCGCAAAATCAGTTGCAAAAAAGGCATCATTTTTTCCCATTATATTTAGCGACTGTTTCCTAATTACTATCGCTATTTAGTTGCAAAACTAAAAAAAAAAAATTCATGACTGGTTATGAATTTTATTGCTATTCCGTTGCTATTTGGCAACTGAATTTTGTCTATTGCTAAAATTGGTCGCTCATTCATGTTTTTTTTTGTAGTGAATTTAACGAAAAAAATGAGTTTATCAAATTTAAAGGAAAAATAAAAAATAAAAATAAATGACTATATATATATTAAAAAAATGAAAACAAATAAGTCTAACTATAAAACATAATCTAATTTAAAAAATATCATAGATTTAATTACATAAACTTTGAATCCAACCTCTTATTCTATTGGCATGCATCAAAATGAACATTTTTCTCTATTATGGACCAACAAACTTTTCTAGTTCTTCTTTATATGCAACATTAGAAATAACTTATATTCCTTCTAAAATATCCATACATGCCTCTATAATATATAGATTAGATTCAACACTTGTAGCTTGATTGCTTTTCAATTTATATTTTTGTGCTTTTGCTAATTCTTTCTCTACTCTAACACTTAAACAAGATGCCCAATTTTCCAAACATGAATCTAATTTTTCAAAATTTAATTCTTTTTTAGTTCTATTAAAGCTAGGAATGTAATCGATAGGAACTCGCTTATCTTTTGAACTATAAACACCCTTTTTTTCATTATCTGATACATGATGGATGCTCTTTTGAAGGAATTCTTCTTCAATTTGGCGCTTTTCCTTTGAATCATAAGGTAATTGTGTAGAAGTATGGTGTAAATTCCCAGTAGCAGTAGATTTACTGAAAATTTGTCCAAATAGGTTGTAATGCCTGTAACAATTTTCTTAAATGATTTGAAATTCTTGTGCTTCTCCAATTTAAAAGGAATAATAGTTTAGATATTGATATTTGAAATATGTACCTTAATGTAAAAAATTAGTAATAAAAAATTAAATTACTGATAACTTTACCTTGTAAAACATTTGCCAAATGTCTTTCACAACAAATATAGTGTTTGAGTTTGAACATAAGTTACTCCAATATGCTCTAATAATTCAGTAAACTATTAATGCTTTAACTGAAGATGATTATATTTTCCCTTCAATTTTTTATACCATATCTCTCCCCCACTTCTACAAATAATTCATCATCACATTTCTTGCCAATTAGTTATTTTAAAAGATGGCATTCTATTCGGATCATTTTTTACTCTCTCATATAATATATTTAAAAAAGCAAGTTTATTATTGTCAGTGCTCTCTTTTTATTTTTCACCATTTCCATTCTTTCCTCCCATCTAATTATCTATATATAACAAAAGTTTATATTATATGAAGCAAAAAAAAAATAAAAAAAATTTTAAGCACATATTTAGGAATTTAGAAAAATAACAATAAATATAATGAAAAATCCAATCAAACATTATATATAGCCTTTGATGTGCGTTACCAATACACATGAACAAATGTGCATTTTAGAGTGCTGCAATCAACCAAGCTCAAACATTCAACAAAAAGAAATTAGCAACTAAATTTGGTAATTTTCCCTTTATAATTTGTTTACTTTTTTCTTGTGGCTAACCATAAAGTTTGAACTTCCAATTGCAAAGTTGTAAAATAATTTTTAATTTATGCATATGATGAATAGGTGGAAGTGATTATAAGTGGAATAAGTTGTTTACCTCAAACAATTTGACTAGCTCAAGTGAAAATCCTTTAATTACTTTAAAACCTAACTTGTATGAAAACCAAAAAGCTCATAGTTATCTTTTATTAGTATTCACCAGCTTTGCACTGAGAGTAGAAGCAAAAAAAATGGATTACACTGAGAGCAACATCCATTCTTAGTTAATACCAAATGCAATATAATCTATAATCATTCATAAAAACTAATGGCATATGGCAACTTTGGGAGCTATACAAAGAGAAGTATGAATTAAGAGGAAAAAAAACTAAAGTTCGAAAAATTCATAATGGGTTTTGTAAAGTTAATTAATAGTTGTAGAAAAATTCACACTACCATATGAAAAAAAAGAAAACAAGGGCTAACGATTATAGAAAATCTAATTTTAAAATTAATTCACACTAAATATCAAGCTCAATAAATTTTCAATTCATAATAAATATGCCCAAATGGATTAATGACAAGGAATAGTTAGTTAATTGATGTCATGCAATATAACATAGCTATTTTGACTACTTATGCCTCATTTTGTTAGTTTTATGCACGTGTTTTGCTAATTTTGTTGTGTTATGTTTTACCTTTATTTTTTCTTTATTTTTGTTGGCTCTTTTTAAACAATTGAGTGATTTAAAGTACAATTGGTTGCTTAGGATTAAAGAATTGAAGGAAAAAGAACATAAAAGGAGGAGTAGGCTTGTCTCGACTCGTGTCCTGATGTGCCGATTCATTACAGGGATTGAATATGCAGACTCGTGCCTTATTGTGTTGAGTTATAACAAAGTAAAGGCTGTGTTGACTTGTTCTCCCTGTGTTGACTCATTAAAGAACCAGCTTGTGCCGACTCACCTAACTTGGTAGTACTAGTGTGCCAAGTCATCATTAATGCCAAGCAATATAACCCTTTAAGCACCCTTTTATATTTACACCCCTTTCCAAAAAGTCACTAATTGGAACACTGTGAGGCCTATAAATACATGAAGTTAACCATATTTTAGGCATGGAAAAACTACTGATTAACTACCAATTCAATTCAAAAATATTATGAGAAAAAAAACATACACCAAGGAAGAGAAAATATTCAAATAGGTTCTTCAACATTCAAGTACTTTTTTGAAGAAGCATCGAGGAGTCATTAAACATTTTCTTTCTTTTTCTCTTTAGATTATTTGCATGATGTTATTGATTTTCTTTGTATTTTATTTGCTTTAAACACAATGTATTTGGCTAAATTTTTTAATTAGAATTGCAAGTATGAATTGATCTTTTATAACAAGATTTTATTTAATATATGAATGATTTAAGTTCAATTGGGTGTTAAATATGTTACCCCTCAAAGTGAAACCTTTGTCTCTAAGTGATTCCTATCCCTTAATTAAATTCAATTGCTTTTTCACCAATTTGTTCACAATGAGAATTGGGGCATATTGGTGGAAAAGCAATTGAATTTACTTAAGGGATAGGAATCATTTAGAGACAAGGGTTTCACTTTGAGGGGTAAAAGAATAGGCATAAAACTTTATGGTTTTCATCTATCTTCTCAATGTTATGAGAGTGCTTGTAGACTCTGGATGGGAATTCCCTTATTTGGTAATGAGAATTGCACTTAGGGAGAGTAGCCCATATTCTCTAATCATTTACATACATATGTGTTAATTGATGAAACTCTTACTTGACCAATTCGTTATTGCAATTCCAATACCATAATTGAATTGTATTGTTTAATTAGAGTTCAAGTTTAGTTTTCTATAGTTTGATAATTTTAGGATTTTAGTATAACCAACTTTATCATTTTATAATTGCTTATCTATATAAGTATTTACTCAATTAATATAAAGAAACTCTAAGATTCCCTGTGTTTGACACCCTACCATTTTATCTAAATTTTAGAGACTAGGGTAATAAATTTACACTACAACAAATTTTTAGTGCCATAATTGGGGAATCATATTAAAATGTTTTCATTAATTTAGGGTAGAGAAAGGTTGTTTAAGGGCTTCTATTTATCTTTATTTAGTATTATTAAAACTGTAGTAGTAATAGTTTCTATTTTGTTTGTTTTTTTTCTTTATGCATAGAAGCAGTAGTGCTAATAATATTCTTCATTTTGATCCTAAAATTGAAAGAACTTTTCGTGCTATGTGTAGGGAACAAAGATAATAAGAAGTGGAGGAGCAAAGTTCAAACAATATGGTTGATCAAGATAGGTGTACATTAGGTGATTTGGTTATGCTCGACATATTGGAAAGTTTTGAAGGGATTGTGGCACCATTAGTTGCCAAAAATAACTTTGAAATATGACAAACATTATTCAAATGGTGCAAAACAGTCAATTTGGAGGCTTGCAAGGAGCCGATCCATATGCCTACATATTGACTTTCCTCAATGTGTGTACAATCTTCAAGATCAATAGAGTGACGGATGATACAATAAGGCTTTTATTTCCATTTTCTCTCAAGGAAAAAACATAACTTTGGCTTGCTAGTTTGCCTCGTGAGTTAATCACAACATAGGATTAATTGAAGCAAGCATTTCTTCACAAGTACTTTCCACCCCACAAAATTGAGTTTAAAATGAAATCACAATGTTTAGGCAAAATGTAAGTGAGATAATACATGTGGCTTGGAAATGTTAAAGGAACTTTAAAGACAATGCCCTTATTATGGTTTGTCGAATTGGATTATTCCTCAAATATTTTACAATGTATTAATGGATGAGAATAAGAACATTGTCAATGCAACCTCAAGTGGGAAGTGGATGGATAAAAGAACCAAGGAGGCAGCCACTTTGCTTGAGGAACTTGTATCTCAGGGGTACGTAGGTGATAAACCAATAATGGCAAAAGCAAGGGGAGTCTTAAAACTTAACACAATCAATATTTTAACTTCAAAGGTAGATGCTCTCACCAAAATGGTAAGTAAATCTCAATTTAATTCTCTTGAAAGTTCAAATATTGTTTGTGAATTGTGTAGAGGATGTCATTCCTATGCACAATGCAATGTGAGTTCTAATGAGGAGGCTAACTATGTTCAAGGGGGTTTTAACAAATGGGTAGGGTTAAATTCCAACTCATATAACCCTCAGTGGAGGAACCACCTTGAATTTTCATGGTCCAATATATCTTCTAAACTCAACCCCCAAATAACCCAATAACTAGAACATAAAATCCATCGAGATTTCTTATGAAGCAACTGTTTAACCCTTCATAACCTAAATTAAATATTGAGACTCTTATGGAGCAATTCATCAACTAACAAATAACCACCAATAAACACAATGAAGAGTAATTCAAGCAAATTAATGCAAAGCTCGAGTAGCTTGCTACTTATAATCAAATCCTTAAAATACAAATTTCCTAACAAGCCTCTTCTAGTTCTCAACCTTTGGAAAAGCTACCTAGGCAACCCGAATTACCATATAAAGAGACTTTTCATGCAATTACCTTAAGGAGTGGTAAGGAGGTTAAGAAAAGTGGCAAAGTGTAAGGAAGTGGTTAATAGTGATGGTGAGATAGGGGATAAGTCTAGTAAAGTTAATAAAAATGTGATTGATAATGGTGGCAATCATGTTGTAGAGGTTAATCAAGATAACAAAAAGAATGCTCAACTAAATAAAAATGATGAACCTAAGGTAGATCTTAAAACCTTACCTTTTACACAGAGGTTCATAAGATGTAGTTTAGATAAGCAATTTGGTAAATTTCTTAATGATCATAAAGATATAACTATTATTATACCACTCATTGATGCCATTAGAGGTAACCAGCATGGGGTAAATTTCTAAAAGATATCACTGCCCACAAGAGCAAATTAGAGATTTATGGCTTAGTTTCTTTAATGGAAAAGTCTAAAGCTATGTACTCTAAGTCACTTGGTTATTTTATGGTTCCTTGTGTTATTGTGGTATTCACTTTGATAAATTTTTTTGTGATATTGGTGCTAGTGTTAGTCTTATACCTTATTCTATTTATTAGTGTCTTGATCTAGGTTAAATTAAACACACTAACTTGTGTTTATCTATGGCTAACAAATCTATTGCCTATCCTCTTGGCATTCTTGAGAATGTGCCCATTAAGCTAGGTAAATTTGTTATCCCTACTGATTTTGTTGTTTTGGACACAGAAGAGGACCTTTAAATCCCAAATTTATTTAGGAGACCCTTCTTGGTTACAGCTGGTGTTATAATTGACATGAAGAGAGGTAAGATCACATTAGAGGTTAATAATGAAAGTATTGAATTTGATGTTTTTAAGATGATGATATCTTCACCAATTGAAAGTGTAAGTAGAATTAATTCTTTTGATATTATTGATGAGTGTATTGATGATTTAATACATGATTTCTTAAGGCAAGAGCCTATTGAGCCATATGCTAATGAAAAAGTTCAAGTGCATTAATTGGAGGTTAATTCATATCCTTTAATAGGCCTTTAAGGTTTGAACACTTGAGAAAGGATGATGACCCAAAAGCCAATTCACCAAAAAAAGAGGCAAAGCTAAAGCTTAAGCCTTTATCAACCAATCTAAGATATGTGTTTCTTGACTCAAATTTTAAATTTCCTTTTATTGTTAATTTATCTTTTCCAAATGATCATGTAAATGCTTTACATGATGTATTGCTTAAGCATATAAATGCTATAGGTTATTCCATTAATGACTTCAAAGGGATTAGTCCTAAGATTTGTATACATAAGATTTTATTGAAAGATGTTGCCAAGCCTTCCATTGAAGCCTAAAGACAATTAAATCCCACTTTTAGGGAAGTGGTGAGAAAAAAGTGATTAAGTTGTTAGATAATGAGATTGTATACTTTATTGGTGATAGTAAATGGGCGAGCTATTAGGAAATGAGATAAGTCTCATAGCGCGTTACATTATTGTACACATGGTATCCATTAGTAAGGTCAAAGACTCCCCTAAGAATGTTATTTATGAAATGATTAATATAATAGACTCATATGTTATCCTTTGTTATTGTGAAAGTTTATAGGAAATGAGATGAATTGTGAAAAGAGGTTATATATATATAGAGAGTTTTGTTTCCCACTAAGCTTTATAGCTTAGCACGGGTTTATTTATCTATGTAGGTTTCAAGTTAAGAACCAGAGGATCGGGCAAGATGCAATTGCCTTAAGGATTTCAAGATTCTTGAAGGCCATTTATGTTATGATTATTTATATATAAGCTTGATTATTAATTTTTGGCATGTAATTGGCCTGTCTTATTATTATTATTGCCTGGTCTTTACTAGGTTTATGTCTATGATTGATGATTATCCATGGTTAGTGGATTAGGGTGTTACAAAAATGGACAATCATACATATCTTGGTGAATAGTTATGCCCCTAGATGGTTGAGAAGAACTCCCAGCAGCCTTCCCTTTGCCCTTGTCTCTGTTGGCTAGTGTCTACAATCTCACCATTGTAACCTAATAGAAAGAGTGCAACCACACAAAGTAACAAGTGAAAACTGAAACCTTGAAAAAAATAAAGCACAAGGTGAAAGAAATTAGAAATAAAAGATGAAAAAGAAAGAAAAATTGAGAGAAAGTTAAAGAAAAAGGGGCAAAACTGCTGAAAATGGCAGTTTAGGGTTCTAAAAACAATTTATATGGAGAGATTTAACACTTGCAACGGTTGAAAACCTCCACAAAAATTCAAAATCCATGTTTTGTCGCACTCGTGATAGAAGACCATCTAGTATTCATCGCGTTTGCGTTAATGGTCGCGCTTGCGACAAAACCACCCTAAAATTTTCTTCTTACTGGGTTGCACTTATGACAATTTCACGCTCGTGACAGACATCAATTTTTCAAAACTTTTGAAAAGCAAAAAAGAACAAAAATTGAAAACTACCACATTTTAACATCAAGAAATATGCAAGACACACCACTACATAAATTTTAAACAACAAACATTAAAAAATTAAAAAAAAAGTATATAAAACAAATACTAATGTGTGTGTGTATATGTATGTATATATATATATATATATATATATATATATATATATATATATATATATATATATATATATATATATATATATATATATAATTAGAAATATTTATTAAGTATTACTAAGAGATTCACCTTCAACCATATTGCGATAAACACAAGAAACCTCTCTATTAGGAAAATTGCTCTCCAAATATACTTTAAACCTTTGACCATTAGCTTTAAATAATTTACCCTTATCGTGTTTTAGCTCTAAATACCTATGGTCAAAAACTTAGGTTACAAGAAATGGCCTACTCCAACGAGATCATAATTTTCTGGGAAATAACTTCAATTTAGAATTAAAGAGAAGTATTTTGTCCCCTACTTTAAAAATCTTATATTTTATGTGAGCGTCATGCCACTTTTTTGTCTTTTCTTTATAAATTCTAGCATTCTCATAAGCACTAAGGCGGAACTCATCCAATTCATTCTATTGCAAACACCTCTGCATGCCAACTTGTTTACGATTAAAATTTAGGGCTCTAATAGCCCAATAAGCTTTATGTTCCAACTTAATAGTTAAATGACATGCTTTACCATACACTACCTTATATGGAGTCATGCCAATAGGTGTTTTAAAAGCTATCCTATATGTCTAAAGTGCATCATCCAATTTATGTGCCCAATCTTTACGTGAACGATAGACACTCTTCTCTAAAATCCATTTTAGCTCTCTATTAAAAATCTCTACTTGACCACTAGATTGTAGATGGTAAGGTGTGGTCACCCTATGATGCACCCCATACTTATGCAACAATGACTCAAAAGATTGATTTATAAAATGCATACCTCCATCACTTATATTGGCACGAGGCACTCTAAACCTTGAAAATAATTTCTTCAAGAACTTAACAACTACTTTGGAATCATTGGTTGGGGTAGCTTTGTCTTCCACCTTCTTGGACACGTAATCCACTCCAACCAATATATAATTTTAGCCAAATGATGTAGGGAAAGGACCCATGAAGTCTACACCTCATACATCAAAGACCTCCACTTCCAAAATATTTGTTAAGGGCATTTCATCCCTCTTACCTAAATTTCCTATCCTTTGGCATTTGTCACATTGAGCAATGAAATTATTTGCATCTTTAAACGACATTAGCTAATAGAATCCACATTCAAGAACATGAGCCACCGTTTTCTCACTACCATTATGTCTTACATACAAAGCAAAATGGCAATGAGATAAAATATCAAGATATTCATTCTCACCTACACATCGACGTAAAAATCCATCTCCACAAATTTTGAACAAATAAGGCTCCTCCTATAGATAATGTTTGATGTCATAGAAGAACTTCTTCCACTGTTGAGAAGACAAATCGTAAGGCATAACCCCTGCAGCAATATAGTTAGCATAATCTGCATACCATAGAGTATTAAGGTGACTAAGTAGCATTAAACACTCATTAGGAAACTCTTCATTTATCTCATCATTATCGCTTATAGGTTCGTCCTCATTCTATAATCTCAATAAATGATCAGCCACTAAGTTCTCACTACCTTTTTTTTATCTCGTATTTCTATGTCAAAATCTTGTAATAA
>CM075820.1:4804496-4911996 GCA_037975025.1 Excoecaria agallocha | reverse complement strand
GATGGGCATTTTGAGGGATCTCTCTCTCTTTCTCTCTATGGTCACAGTTTGGAGAAAGGGAGCAAGGGTTTATGAGCTAACATTAAAGGTAATGTTTCTCTTGAAGATTTCTTCTTTCTTTTCTTTTAATTTATGATTTTGGGGAGGGATTACAAGATCTTATTGTTATCACCATGTGTAAGGAGAAGAGAGAGAAGTAGATGGATCAAGTATAGGAAAAGGAAGAAATTATGAGCAAAGGAGATGGAACAAGAGGATCAAAGGAAGAGTTGAAGCTTCAATGAGGTATGGGACTATTATGATGATTTTGTTAATGAGAGTGCGGTTGATAAGTGTTGCCTGTAGATAAAATTAAAGGAATTAGGGTTAGGTTTTCTGGATACGTAAATCAGGATGAAAATGGAAGACTGTTGCTTTAAGATGTCGAGTCGTGAACTCCTTCACGAGTCATGAACTTTTGCCTTATTTTTCTCTCATGACTCATGATTTTGGCCTTCGTTACCTGTTGACTCGTGAATGCCTTCATGAGTCATGTATTATTGTCCAACTCGTGAATGCCTTCATGAGTCGTGAACTATTTACCCCTAGGTCACTCATAAATGTGCTATTCTTTCTTGGTCTTCGAGTCGTGAATTCTTGTTCGAGTCGTGAGCCCTTTCACGAGTCGTGAATTCTTGTTCGAGTCGTGAGTCCATTCAGAAGTCATGAAATTTAGCCCATTTGCTTCACTCGTGAATCCCTTCACGAGTAGTGAATTCTGTTCGAGTCATGAGCCCCTTCACGAGTCATGAACTTCACCCTTTTTCTTCACTCGTGAATCCTTTCACGAGTCGTGAATTTATTCCTTTGGCATGCACAACCACTTAAGGCCATTCCTCCTCTCCTCGCATGGCCAAGTAAAGCCTATTGATACACATGTTTTCTTCTCTACTTTTCATGGCCATAAGTACTCCTTGATTCATCCGAGCCAGCTCTCACCCAAAGATTAAATCATGTAGAAAGATATTGAAGTTAGTATTGTTTGGTCTATAAGATTAATAAGCAAACAAGATTTAAGGAGAATTGTTTATAGTAAGTAAAACTAATGATAATGTTTAATGAGTGTTGATTGTTATGTGATTTAATATCAATGGACTAATAGAATATGGAAGTCTCTTTCTCTAATGTTAAAGTCCCTAAAAATATGATTTAGAAAGGCATGAGTATAAGATGAAGTATTGTAGAATTTTAAAAGATACAAAATGCATTTATGAGAGGAGAAGATTGAGTTAAGCTGTAATTCATCCGAAGTCACCTGTAAGGTGAATTAAAGCATAATCGCTTAATATGAAAACCTGTACATATATATAGATACAGAGTAGAGTGAAAAGCTTTAGGACAATATTCCTATAAAGTTATGTTTTGGAGTCCACTTGAAGTCTAAGTTAGAAGGACTTATAGGTGATAATGGTAAAATAGTAAGGTCTCTAAAATGTGTTTTGTGCCTAACAGCTAGAAAACTAAGAAGAGTGAGAAGAAATAAAGTAATCACAAGGGTATATGCTATTTGATATGTCCTTTATAGTATGGTATAAAGTATATGCTCGACCAAAGCAAACGGTTCTACTTAGATACTATACTTTAGTAATCCTTTTCAATGACACAGGAATAATATGATGTAGCCTAGTATTGAAAATAATATAGTTGCAATGTTACATGAAACCTAGTAACTTTAAATGTACATGCTAATTAGTATATCTTATATGTTGGTATAAGGTAAATAATCTGTCTAAGTTAAAAAGAGAAGGAATATCATAATGGACACTTAATTATAAAATCATAAAAGCTTAATTATACTTCAAGTTATAATGGGAATTGATGGTTAGCCTTGATATAAAGAAACATGCTTATTTGTTTGATCATGTCATGTGGTTTATTATGAAAATCTTATAATCGCAAGTAGTGGGATAACATATATGATAGAATAATCTTGCATAAACATACCTGACAGTAAGGCACTATAAGATAAAAGAACAACTAAGATGAATTAGTACATATATGATCATGTTAGGGTATATAACTTGATGTATATAATTTGATAGACCATTGAAGTGAATCAGGGGATTGAATATGAATAAGTGTTTACCTTTAAAAGTGTAAGAGAACCTACACATGTTACTACTATATAGATCATAAATGCATGAGTATTGCTTTAAATAATTAAGTTTTGATGTGAGTTATGATAATGTGGGAAAGTTGCTCGCGGCAAATGGTAACAAGGTACGTCATCAAGAATTATCAAGGAGATAGGCGATTCAATATTTTATAATTTATGCTACCATGCTATGATGAATAGTTGACTCATTATGTGATCAAATATAAGTACCTATAGGGTATATTCTGCTATGATTCAAGTGGTCTTTACATGCTCTCTCTCTCTCTCTCACACACACACACACACACACACACACATATATATATGGACAAGCATATAATACAATAAAGATTTTCAGTTGTAAGAACTATACTTCTAAAACCGCCTCATTAGCTTCATGCAAAATATTAAATATGATGAGATGGATCGATGAAAGAAAAATTTATTGTGTTTGCATTATTATGTAATTCAATATGATATGTATGAATGATGTTGAGGCAACTATGTGATGATATGATTGGCATTCATGTGTAACAGAGCCTAAAGCTTAACATTGATGTATGATAAGAATGATATGCATTCTTTATGAATTGTGGCTTGAAGCCAAATAATGTATTAAGTAACGAAGAATATGATAAATCAAAGATGTTCTTAAAGGGTTAAGCCTACGGGTCTTAGTTCAGTTATGGATTAGATAGGCATGCTTAGAGGGATACAGTCGCAGCTGCCATAGTTGACCTTGTTTGGGTCTTGTTCCTTAATGGAATCATTGTTTGACTACATTTGGGTCTATAGTTTGTTCCTTTCTGGAACCATTGTTTGACCCCATTTGGGTCCATTGTTTGATATCTTCAAATATCCATTATTTGATACCTTCAGGTATCCATTGCTCCCGTTATCCACCTTTTGAACTAGTACTTAGGTAGGCTATTAATGATGATAAAGTGTACACAAAATGAAGTAAAACATGCATTAATTGCTTCTTTTACGTACTATAAGCATGATAAATGGCATATTATATCGCTTACCATGATTTCATTTGGCTATAAACTGTTGCAATGAAATAAAGTTATCAGAATGTAAATCTATGAGATTTAAATTGCCATGCTATGAAAGAATGCGTACAATATTATAATAAGAACTATATGGGTTATAGCATATACAATAAATTTCACATGCTTGAGAATTATGAACGTATGTATGAAATTATTGGACCTTCGCAGTAACCATGACAGGTAAGGTTGTTCTCTGTGATTGCATGCAAAGTTGATTAGTTAATACCTATATGTATTTACATCTATTTGTGCACTCCAATAACTTTGATATAAGCCAAAGGACGGTGTGTGACATAATATGATGTTGGTTGACATTTAGTTACCATACTAGGACAATATTAAGGTATATATGGTTGTGAATAGAAGTTGTGAGTTATAATATTATTTCATAATTATATTTGTATGATAAATATATATATGAAGTAATCATGCCTAGCAATAACTTTATAGAAGTTACATTACACATACACTTCTTATGCTTTGAATGAACATTAAATGCATATTTTATGTAACTAATGAGATTAAATCCATATGGTATTGGAGGTTGTACCATCAGTAATAACGAGCTTAGAATTCACGAATGAAAGGATTAAAAGGTCTATAAATTATGCTAGTTTATCATGAAAGAGTTTTAATTATCAAAGTAAATTGAAAAGCCTTTAGGAACTAGCCAAGTTCATGCCACGCTTTACATATATGTAAGTATATTAGTATTGTTAAGTTGAAGATCCCTTTGAAATATTCATTATGAAATAATTAATACTGCAGACCTATATTTACTTTATTTATGAAGGTTGTAGTGTATTACTGATAATTCGGTAAGATCTTGTCCATAGAGTTTTGGTTCCCATTAAGATTTATAGCTTAGCATGAGTTTGTTTATCCGTGTAGGTTCAAGTTAAGCTCTAGAGGATTGGGTAGGATGCAGTTGCCTTGGGAATTTCAGGATACATGAAGGCCATTTACGTTATGATTATTTATCTATAAGCTTGTTTATCTTATTATGGCATGTAATTATGGTCTGTCTTATTATTATTATTATTATTATTATTTCATCCTGAGCAATACTAGGTTTATGATGATGATGATGATGATGCTTGATGATTATCCATGGTTAGTGGATTAGGGTGTTACAGTTAGATAGGGTGTTACATTTTTGGCCAGAAATTGTGTAAGCTCTGGGCCTTGTTTGATGAGACCTTAGGCTTGAATATAACGATCTCAACATCGGATTAGCCGTCAACAATATTTTCTGACAATGAATAGTATTTCCCGAGCTAAAAAGTACATCCGAAAGTGAAAAATATTTTATTTGACCATCGGAAAGTATTGGTCACGGTTAGTCCGGGGTTGAAATTTGAAGTAAAATTGAGGTTAGATGGGCCTCTAAAAGTCAAAAATACGAAAAAGGTAGTGAGTCAATTTTCCTGGTAGGGAATGAGACTTAGTTTTGCACAAATTATTAAAAATAGTAAACGAACTTTAAAAATTACCAAATTTTGCAGGTCTTAATGAATTTTTATGTAGAATATTTTGGTAGTAAAAATTGAATTTTTTGATGATACCGGCAGTTGTTGAATCGGACCGATAATGAATTCCGATTAAGCCAAATATTTGCGTACTACTTTTTTTGATATGATAAAAATAATGAAATCACTATTGGAGTGATTTAAAGTAAGAAAGTGAGATAAATTAAATTGGGCTTTAAATGGTCCAAAATGGGCCATTTAATTAAGTTGGGTTAAGCCTACTTATTAGGCCCAATTTTTAGCCCAAAAAGAGAGATATTTAAGCTGAAAAATCTGAGATAAATCCAAAATTTTCCCAGCCATTCTCTTTCCTCCCTTGTGGCCGACTCATCTCCATTTCCTTCTTTCTTTGATCTTTCAACTTTCTACTTCAAATCTCCATGTAATTCCAACATAAGAAAGGCAAATCCATCTCTCTTGTTCCCATATAAGCTCTCTAACCTTTAATAGGAGCAAAGAAAGCAAATGAATCAAAATAGTATAATCTGACAATGAATAGTATTTTTTGAGCAGAAAAGAACATTCGGAAGTGAAAAATATTTTATTGAACCATCAGGAAGTATTGGTCACGGTTAGTTCGGGGTTGAAATTTGAAGTGAAATTGAGGTCAAATGGGCCTCCAAAAGTCAAAAATATGAAAAAAGTAGCGAGTCAATTTTCCTGGTAGGTAATGTGACTTAGTTTTGCACAAATTATTAAAAATAGTAAACGAACTTTAAAAATTACCAAATTTTATAGGTCTGCATGAATTTTTATGTAGAATATTTTGGTACTAAAAATTGAATTTTTCGGTGATACCAGCAGTTATTGAATCGAACTGACAAGTTTGAATCAGACTGATAATGAATTCCACTTGAGCCAAAAATTTGCGTACTGCCTATTTTTGATATGATAAAAATAATGAAATCACTTGGAGTGATTTGAACTAAGGAAGTGAGAGAAACTAACTTGGGCTTTAAATGGTCCAAATGGGCCATTTAATTAAGTTGGGTTAAGCCCACTTATTAGGCCTAAAGAGAGAGATATTTAAGCTGGAAAATCTAAGAAAAATTTAGATTTTTCCTAGCCATTCTCCTTCCTCCCTTGTGGCCAATTCATCTCCATTTCCTTCTCTTTTTGATCTTTCAACTTTCTACTTCAAATCTCCATGTAATTCCAACATAAGAAAGGCAATTCCATCTCTCTAGTTCCCATATAAGCTCTCTAACCTTTGATAGGACTAAAGAAAGCAAAGAAATCAAGGTTTGAAAGTTTGAGGGTTCAAGGTAAGCCTTTAAAATTAGTTGATTTAAATTGATTTTTAAATTTTTCTAATAGTTTTTGGGGTTTAGAACTCATTTTTTTATGTTAATTTCAGCAAAAGAAATTATTCTCATGTGGTTTTCTTTGAGAAAAATTTCGGCCCCTTTTGAGATTCTTTGAGGAAGGATGATTTTCATTGGTTCAAGAAAGAAAAAGGAAGTTCAAGGGAAGAGTATGCATGAAAAAAGGTTAGTGACTACTAAATCTTTATAATTTTCATTTAATTTAATGATTTTCCTTAGTGTTTATTAAGGAAAAATTTGTATAATTGATTAAAATTGAATTTAATTGCATAATAGTGAAATTGGTCGTTAGTTTAGCATGATAGACTACTTAATTGGAATTAAGAAAATTTATAAGGTAATTTTATTAAGGTGGTCGAAATTCATTGTGAAGAACTAAAATTTATGTTAAGTAATTAAATGAATTTTGGCCCTAAATTGATAGTAAATGTGAAATTATGCATCTATAAATTTTTGTAAAATTTATAGAAATTATGTGAATATTTTCGAAATATTTATCGAATATGTTATTAAGAAAAAAATTGAAAAATGTATGTATAATGAAATTGTCCTTAAAATAATGCAATTGAATCTTAATTAAGCTTAAATGTAAGCTTAATTAAATTGAAATAAATTTTTAAGGAAAAATTCTTTAATGGCTAAATCACATTCTTAAAAAGAAAGAATGCGTACATTAAGTATTTTGATGAAATAAGCTGTAAAATAAGGTAAAATAGGAAATATAATGTCCATGAATTTTTAGAAAATTTTTGAAATTTATTCAAGAATTTTTAAGTTAAGTATAAGTGTATGTATACAGTGTATATGATGAATTATAGTGAAATAATTCATAAAATGAGTAAATATGATAATAATTAAAGAAATATGTTCGCATAAATTTTATAGAATTTATGTGATATATGAGAATATGTTTGAAAATAAATATTGAATATGCTCAATTGAAAATATTGAATTATTGAAAAATAATTCAATAAGCACGTAAAAGTTGGTAAATTAATGTAAATTAATTTACATTCCGTATAAAGGAAATAAAAAAGTCAAGTAACGGATTTTCGAAAAATAAAAGTACATCTAGTAAATTAAATATATTGAATGATTACAAAATAATTCATAATTCGAATAAAATGGTGAATTATTATAAATAATTCATAATCTGTTTTAAAAGTAATTCAAATTCTGAACCACCGTAAATTCAGGCCGAAAAAGTAAGAAATTAATTAGAAGTAAAAAAAGGAATAAATGAAAAAAAATTATTGAATTATACCGAAATAATTCAATAAGTGCCAAGAAAAAAAGTGAATTATCCTGATATAATTCACAATGTATGTAAAAATGTACCGAAAGAATATTTGACTAAGTATTGAATTGAAAAGACTCTGAAAAAAAGAGTGTATGATAATCGTAATGACTTATAATGACATAATTTACCCACTGTATAAAAATACTGAAAAATAAGTGAATGACAAAATGTACTGATCTGAAAAGGGAATTATGAAAGTTAAAAATCTCTAAAAAGTTTTAGTGAAAAATGCTTATGGTGAATTATTGTAGAATAATTCATAAAAAGTGATTGAAACGAAACAAAGATAAAGTGATTGGAAATTAATAATTTGAATAGTCAAAGTTCTGAAAAGAATGACTGATAAATTGTACCGATTCAAAGAAAAGATTTTACAACTGTCTATACTTGAAAAGCATTTTAAAAGTTCTATCAAAAGATTAAAAAGTGACTGAATAGTCAACAGCACTAAAACGAGTGTGATTGACAAAAATATACCTTTTAAGAAAAAAAAGAAAGTAAAATGCATTTGACAGTCTGAAAAGTATTATGAAAATAATTGATTGATTTATTTTTCCCTTAGCAATAATCAGGTAGTAATAGTCTTGCACAGGATATAAATGGCTAGCCATAGGGACATCTTATACTGCGGTGCAAGTCATGGCGACTTGCTATGCTATGGACTGGATCTTTGATCACCATGGCATTCTCTTTCTCTATTATCTGCTTTGTGAGAAATAGTCCCGTGGGGGTCTTTTCTCTCTCTATTGTGGTCCTGTGGGATCCACGTCCCGCATATCCTATCTGAGAGTCCTGTCATATTGTACTAGGGGCATATTGAAAGGATAAATTAGTATTGTTAAAGTAAATTGAATGTAAAAGTTTTAAATGAAAAAGAACTTATGTGAGGAAAATAAAAAGTTTTTGGGGCAAGAGTGTAATTTTTTCCAAAACTTTTAATTAATAAGTAAAAGTGGAAAGAAATTATTTTACAAGGTAAAATAGTAATTTAATGATTAAATAACCCAAAAATATGATTCTATAAGAGAAAAAGTTATTAGTCATAATTAAAAATTTTGGATTAAAATAATAATATGTTATATGAAAAATTCAAACAAAATCTGATTTGAACTTTTGTAAGTCAAAAGTTAATTGAAGGTAAAAATAAGTAAATAGATGATAATTCTGTAATTAGAAATAAAATGTGTCAAGTTTGCTATAAGTAGGTAAAAGAACCTTTGTATAGAAAAAGGAAAGAATTAAAGATTTATTTGCAAAGTGTTTCTAATTAAGTACATCACTTTGCATTAAATGTTAAAAATTTTTGATAATTGAAATCTGACAAGTAGTTCAAAAAGTTCGAGTAGAATAAAAGAATAAATAGCAAAATTGAAATTTTTGCTATTAAAAGAATAATGTTGCAATTAATGAAGACATAAAGCACTGCATTGAAAATCTGCCATAATTGTGGCAATTAATTATGTAAATCGTTTCATCAAAATAAGATTATACTGAATTAATTAAGTAGAAAATTTTACTTGAAAAGTTAAGTCATACGTAAAAGTTAAGTAAAAGTAAAAATAAGAAAACAAAAATGTCAATTTTATCATTGATCGGCAAAAAGAGAATATTATGAATTAAGTGAAAAATTTAAATCAAAGTAAAATGTTTACCAAAGTTTTGGTAATGATCTGAAAAGTCTGTGAAAATGATTAAAAGAAATTTTTGATAAGACAACGTAATAATTGGCATAAATATGATAATTATGCTTAATTTGAAAATTCTAGAATTGGTAGTCACCACTTAGCATATTTAGTGCTCAACATGTAGTTTTTACTACTTGCAAGTTTCGAAGGATAGCTAGAGCATAGTACACAGTAGAGTGAAGTCTAAAAAAGAGAATTGTCTGTATTTTTAGGTATTTTGGCATGTATATACTCAGCTTATAGTGGTGAGATTTGAATGTATTTGACCAACTGTTATTCTGTGGTAGCAATTACTGATATGTCAATAAATAAATCTGATTGATATATGAATGATTGAATGATATGTATTTTGTTATCTATGTTAAACTATTGTTCCTTTCGGAGACTGTGTTATTATTTTACTTTTCTTGTGGTCAATAGTAGGTGGTCGTTATGCTGCCGAAATGTTAATACATTGATGATTTGAATTTGAATAAGTTTGGTAATTGATATATATGCAAAAGTAAATAAAAAATTTATATAAAAAAAATTTCAGCCAAATTGCATAGTTCTTTATCGAAAATGACTGTTTCGTTAAGGGTGTTACATTGAAGCCATTATTTGACACCAGGTTTTTTGATACTGACGGGAACTGAGAACTTTATCCACTAGCGGGTTTTGAATCTCCTGACCAAAACCATTGAAGCATCTTTTCGTTGGTATTCTAAACACCAATAGGATATCTATGGTAAATAGAATTTTGTAGCAAAAAGAAGCAAGGGATGAAATCTTCTTTCCCATTTAGTTGGTTTGTAGGAGGTTTTAAAGAGAAGGTAGCCTTCCTGGACTGAGGGTTTTAGGATTTCAGGAACGGTACCATAGAGTTTCCACTAATGGTTGAACCAAAAAGGAATTTTTAAAGGGTCGGATTTGAGGAGGAAGAAGAATAGCCAAGTGTGGCTAAACTTTTGGTTTTATAGTAGGAATGCATTATACCAAGCTTGTTGATAATCCCAATAATTGAATATCCTACAATGGTTAATGGTGATTTTGAAGTCAAGGGAAAAGTGTTTGGGAGTGTGTAATGCCTGTCCTCATTCAAGTGAAAAAAGGATTTTTTGGATTTTTATAGTGAAATAAAGGATTTTGGGTCCTTTTTTAGGGTTATAAGTAACCATCACAGAACCTGTTGATTCCAATATTGCCATATAATAAGACTGGGGTTTTGTTAAATCCCAAGGTTTAAAATACCAGTCTTTTGGGAAGATTTTTGAAATGGTATGTTGAGCATTTTGAAAATAAAATCCTTCCTCAACAGTCCATATATATTGAAAATCATTCTTCAAAAAATAATATAACTTTGGTAGTTTTGATTGAGATAATACTAAACCAGAGTTTTTTTGAGAGAAAACGATTTGAGAAAATTCCTCTTTAGAGGATTTTGAAGAAACTTTATCACAAGAGATTTCTTGTGATTTTTTTGAAATAATGATTTTGGAAGAATCCTCTTTTGAGGATTTTAAAAGATTTTGACAAAGGGTTTTTAGAGAAGACTATTCTCCTTTCTCAATTTTTGGAAGAGTAGAAAAGGTTTAACCTATATAGGCTTTTTTGCTTTCTATATTTGCCTATAGTTTTTCAATTTCTGCAAATGCCTCAAATGTTTGATGACATTCACTTTTTGCTTCTTCTGCTTTTAAAGCCTGCTGGAATTAGTGTTTAAGTTCAGGTTCCTTTTGAACTGCTTGTACCCATTCGTGGATACGATCGACATTTTTCTTTGCCTTTTCTTCATCTTCTTCGATTGTTTGAGCCCAAGATTTTATTGGAACAGTAGAGGATATTGCTGATTTTGCTTATTGTTGGTCCTTTTGGACCTCTTTGCCCTTTTCTTTTATCTTGGATTTTCTGGGCATTTTTGAAAGTTACTCAATACCTGGTTTGGAGAAACTCTTTGGTCAAAAAATCAAGAATTGAGTTTTGTTCTCCCTTAATAAATTCAACTTCAAAATCGAAAATACTAAGGATTTCTTGCCATCTGGCAAAAATATATTTTGATACAATGTTTTGAACATCCTTTTGCAAAACTTCTTTTGTTGATTTACAATCAATACGATGTAAAAAATTTTGATTGAGTAAATCACTTTGAAATTTTGTAATGCACAAGACAATTGAAAGAATTTCTTTTTTAATAGTAGAATAATTCTTTTGACAATCATTCCAATATATAGATATGAATTGTACAATGCATTCTTTATCATTGACTTTTTGCTTAAGAATTCCCCTAAATCCTATGTCTGAAGCATCCGTTTCAATTATTTTGAATGCTAAAGGATCAGCTAAATGTAGACAGGGAATTTTTTTGACCTGGGTTTTTATCTGTTGGACAGCTCTAGTATGCTCATCAGTCCAAGAAACTAGATTTGTTTTCAACCTATCATGTAATGGTTTTGCTAATAGGTTAATGTTAGGACAAAAATCTAGGACATAATTTAAACTACCCAAAAACCTTTGTAACTGTTTGTCCAAAATTTTGTCAGGAAATTTGTAAGCAAAACCTATGGTTCTCTCAATTGGAGTAATCGTTCCTTGAAAAATGTAATGCCCCAAAAATCGATTTCTCATTTGGACAAGAGAGATTTTTGATTTGGAAACAACTAAACCATTTTTTTGGCAACCATGAAAAATGTTTTCAGGTGTTTGAAATGTTGTTCCAATGTTTCCGAAAAGATGAGGATATCATCAATATATATAATGCAAAATTTTGAATAAGGAGCGAAAATATCATTCATTATTCTTTGAAGGTTTGAGGGAGCATTTTTTAATCCTAATGGCATTACCTTCCATTCACGTTGACCAAAAGGAACAGTAAAAGCCATTTATAACTATCTTTTGGTTAGATTTAGATCTACCAAAAATCTAATTTCAAATCAAATTTTCAAAATATTAAGGCAGAGTGGAGTCCTGATAATAGATTTTTTTTGTTGGGAAATGATATCGAATCCGTTTTGAAGCTTTGTTTAAAGGCTTATAATTTATCACAAGTCTTAGGGTACCCCTTTCTATTTTTGAATGTTTGTTAACATAGAAAGTTGCACAACTCCAAGGAGATCTGGATTTTTGAATAAGGCCTTTAGATAATAAATCATGAATTTCATTTTGGCAATGAGTTTTAAGTTCATGAATCATTTGAATTGGTTGAGCTTTAGTGGGAATTATTTTTTCTGAAAAATCATTTTCATATGGTAAATCTACCATATGCTGTTTTCTTTTCCAAAAAGCGTTTGGTAAATTAGAGCAGATTTCTTTTTCAAGAAATGTTTGGAAATCCAAAATCCTTTGTTTGACAAACTTTTCTTGTAAAAGGTTTTGATTTTTGATAAAAGAAACATCTTGTTTTAATAAATTTAGATGTTTTGTTTTTCATTGAATTATGATATTTACTCATTTTTGTAAACAAAACAAGCTTTTAAAAGTTTAAATGTCTTATTCTGGGTTTTTCAATAAAAGGGAAAATGATTTTATTTCCTTGTGAATTAAAAGAAGTACTATCATAGTTAACAGAATAGGGAGTTATCATGTTGATAAATGGAGTCCCTAAAATGACATTATGATTTATATTTTCTAATAAAACAAAAGGAGTTTTGATAGAAATACTACCGTTCTGGATGGTAGCTTCTGCTTTGCTTTTGATAATCATTTTTGAATTATTTGCTGTAGAAATTGTTTCATTGGTTTCTTGAGAAAATCTTTGGGGAATGATACAGCTTTTTAAGCAGTTTAAATTTGCACCTATATCAAATAGAGCAACAATTTCGAATTGAAAATCATTAAAGAAAACAAGTTTGATTTTGATCAAATATTTTCTCGTAGTGACTATTCTTAAAACAAACAGAAAATCTTCTGGAACTATTTCTAAAGTTTTAATTTCATATGTTGTTTTAAGGTCTGTTTCGTTTTCTTCTTTAGATTGTTTTTCTACTTTAGCAACTTGTGAGACTAATCTGTAAAGAAGTTTAGAATCAAATTCATTTTTTTGTTTAAGAGCTTTTGACTCTTGTTTGACTATCGTTATTTCTTCTTGAAGTGTCTGGATAGTAACAGGATTTTTAGGTTTTGACTTAACACCTAAAATTTTTGTCAAATCATTGGTATTATGTTTAAGCAAAGGTGAAGTAAAAGAAGATGAGGATTCTTTGGGTTCAAAGGATGTTAAAAGTTTTTTAATAATATCTTTTTGAAGATTTTATCCTTTACTTGTTTTACAATTTCAAGCATTAATTCTTGATCTTTTGTTAGGACATTGACAGATTTGTATGATTCTAAAGAATCACTGTCAGAGGAGCTGGAAGTGGCTAATTCATCGTATTATAAAGACTTTTGGTGTTTTGATGAATCGGTTTGTGTTTCATCTTCAGAGGTTTTTATTAAAAGAGAAGAGACTTTTTGGATAATTTTTTCATCTTTAATTTGTAACTCATTATGTTTTTTAGCTAGTCTACAATATTTCGAAATGTATCCTGGTTAACCACAATTGAAACAAGTGACTGATTTTTTACTTTCTTTTTTGAAATTTTTTCTCGATCCTTTATGTTTCCTATAGGTTTTAATAGGTTTAGACCTTTTATAGAAATCATGTTTGTTGGGTTTTAAGAAAGATTTTCTTCGAGATTTCTTATAAAGCTTTAAACAAGAGCCGCCACAATCTTTAGATGGGTACCTGTAGGTATTTCAAAATGTTTGCAAAAAGATCCTAATTCTTGTTTTGTTTGCTTCATTTCTCTTTTCAAATGTTTTTCGAGTCGTAAATCTTGACAGATTTTTAATCATTCCTTTTGTGTGAAACTAACCAACTCACCATATGTTAAATGATCATAAGGGATTCGATTAATTCCGAAAATCTCTTTAATTTTATTTATAACCTTTTCTCCTAAGAGTGTTGGTAAACCTACTAAGAATTTTTCTTTCCAAAATGGTTGATTGAAATCTTCTCTAAGCATTTAGAAATGTATTTTTATAAGTTTGGAATTCAGAAAGCTTTTTACACCTAAGGTTTGAAAGAAATTCTGCATTTTTGTCTTTCAAGTGAGATGGGTCTCCTATGAAGTGCAAACAAATCGTGTGGATTAAGGTTGCTACTGCATCTGGAATAGGGTTTCCTATCTCTTTTAGGATAGGAGTTCCTTCCTCTATGGTTTGGATAGCACCTAGGATTTCTAGTTGCTGTTGTTGTGTAAGGTGGTAATCTGACCAACCTTTTAATTGTCCTGAGAACCCAGCTATTAAGAGTTCAGCTATGGCTCTATCAGATGTGTTGGTTTGGGTTTTGTAAGTATTAGAAGCCATAGTCATCTATTGTAAAAGACTAAGGATATTGTGCTCAGACATACCATCTATGTTCCATTCATAGATAGTTGAGGCATTAACTTATACTAGAACAAAATGTTTGGTCTATTTTCTATGCCTAAATCTGGAGCAGCGGTAATGGCAAGAGGTGTATTTGAACTTCTTGGCCAATGGAGTCTAGACAACTCCAGGGTTTTGGGTTTCTTATTGGTTTTCTTCAGAGTCAGAGATATGATTTAGAATACTAACCGTCTTGTTTTTGTTAAGGGTATCCTGTGCGACCACGGGAGTAGAGGTAAAGGAGGTATTCTCTATCTTACTTAGATAGTCTCGTAAGGCTTGAGTAAATTCTGATTTACTACCCTTAAGGAGTTTTGACCCATTTTAGAAATCTAGAAAGGTTTAAAAATAAGGGGTTTTAATTTTGAATCCGTTGTTTCAACAGGGGTAACAACAGAGGTTTTTTTGGTGTTCCTCTATCCTAGTCAATCATTTTGCAATTGTACTAAGGTAAGTGTTTGTGAAATTATTTTGTTGAATGATGTTTTTTAAATCCTTATCTGTATTTTCCTTTGAAGTTTTATAAGGACTGGCATCAACAGTTTGACTCAAGTGGGTGAGTTTTATATGTCTTAGTGGTGGATGTTTAGATTGAATTTTTTTACCGTCAGACATTTCCCATTCTGTAACCTTATTTCTAGAAGTTATAGGGTTAACAGTTTTTGTGTGAAATTTTTTGAAATTTCCCATTCGGATATGAAATTTTTTTTTGAGATGCATAAATTTCAAGCCAATCAAAGAATAAAATATGAGTTTTGTTTGCAAAAACATATTCATAATATTCTTTTTGAATTTCTTTTCTCTTTTCTAGAAAATTTTTAAAGAACCATGTCCTTTTTTCTAGATTTTCTGGTGAATAAAAATCCTTATGTAAAAGGGTTTTATCAACTTTAAATGTTTTTTCAATGAAATTTAATTCATTAATAACATTTTTTGTTATTACTGAAAAAGATGGTGAAGTTGGAGGAGAAAAATTTTGTTCTTCGTTTGAAACCTGAGGTTGTGTGTAAACCTGGTGAGGAACAGTTGTTGAATAATCAATATTTGGAAAGAAACACTAGGAATGCTTGAACAAGAAAATATTGGTTTATGAAAATGTTCTATCTTATCAGGAAGGTGAATCACAGAAGGTAGATTTAAGGCTCTGCCCATATCTATAGTACTCGTGGAGGAACCAACAACAGAATATCGGTGATTGAAAGTTTTTGAGAAACTCATTTTTACCAGTCCATCATTGTACTGAACAATTTCCTTCAGATGAGTGTTTGGTAAAGATTTTTCAGGAGTTTTTGGTTTTACAGAGCCTTCTAAAATCCATTCTTCAGGAATATCAATATCTCTCCAAAGGATGGTTTTTGGAATTACTGTATTTGCTCGAGATAAATATATTTGGAAAAACAAAGTTTTAACTTTTTTTGTTATAATTTTTACTTATGTAAATGCAGAAAACATCGCTTTGTAATGTATACAAAAAATGATGGCCACTGGAATAGATCCTTCCAGCATTTTGTAATTATGAGTTTTGATTTGTAAAGTCAAAGACTTCAAGATGTTTTTATCATTAAGAGCTAGTGAAATGTTCGGTGCATATTAAAAAGAGATGGGTCCTTGAAAAAGACTCAACTCAATTGAACTGATAATGGAATCTTGAAAATCTAAAACCTTGCATCCCTTAGAAAATAGAGAATTGAGGTGTTTAATCCTTCCCTTGTTAGGGGTTTTATGCCCACCTGGACAAAATCGATATGCATGTATTCAAATTTCTTGTCACGGTGTTTTTGTAGGGTTTTTTTTTTTTTGTGAAAGAAGATGGAGTTTTTCAATTGGTTTTGAAATTTGAATACCCCTTTCTTCTATTTTGATTACGAAACTAGTTTTTATGAGATTTTGGAAAAGACTTTTCTCATATATCTGATCTCGTTTAATTTTGGGAATTTTTTAATTATTTATAGATTTTTAAAAATCTTCAATAGAGATTTCTTCACTATTAACGATGTTTGTTTTTTGAGATCTTAGATCTATAAAGTTTGAGGTAGAAGAACTTGAAAAAGAAGTAGTTCTGCTAAATAAAATATTCATAATTTAAAATTTTAATTAATGTCTGAAAAATTATATTTCTTTCTTGGATAACTTGGCAAAGGATTTACTACCCTAAACGCCTGTCCGTCGGCTAACACAGGCTTTACTACCTGGCAACTAAACATTACCAAGAAAATATCTACAAATTTTTCAAAAAGTAATTAAAATTTTAAATTATAAACAGTTTACTTCTCAGATCTACTATTCCCCTATGGCTCTAATACCAACAACACCCATGGATCTAAGGATGGAAAGTAGATATGAGAAGTAAACTGCTTATAATTTAAGGGTAGAAAGTCTGTATATATATATATATATATATACACACACACACACACACACACACATACATATATATATGTACATATATGTATGTATACATACATACATACATATATGCATGTATACATACATACAAACATACATACATACATACTTACATACATATATATATATATATTTATATATGTATATATGTACATACATACATACATACATACATATATATATATATATATATATATATAGGTATATATATATATATATACATACATACATATATATATATATATATATGTATGTATGTATGTATGTATATATATATGTATGTATATATATATATATATGTATGTATGTATGTATGTATGTATATATATGTATATGTATATGTATGAATGTATGTATGTATATGTATTTATGTATGTATGTATATATACATACGTATGTATATATATATATATATATATCTATGTATGTATGTATGTATGTATATGTATTTATGTATGTATGTATATATAGATATATATGTATATGTATACATACATACATACATATATATGTATATATGTATGTATGTATGTATACATATACATATATATGTATATATAGATAGATATATACATACATACACACACACACACACACTCTCACACACACACACACAAACACACACTCACACACACACATATATATATATATGTGTGTGTGTGTGTGTGTATGTATATATGTATATATGTATTTTTATATACATACATACATACATACATATACATATATATATATATATATATATATATATATATATACATATATATATATATATATCTATATACATACATACATACATATATACATTTATATATGTTTGTGTGTTTTTGTGTATGTATATAAGGCATAGTCATTAATTTAGTATGAACTTATATGATTAGGCTTCAATCCTAGAACATAATTGAAAAACATAATTGTGTAACTTTACTTGTTGTAATATTGAGATAATATATGTTTACCATGTTAAACTATTTGGAACATGTGATGATGTGTTTTAAATGTATAAATACATGGGCATTAGATTTAGTGAATCATAAATGTATGTAATGTTGAAAAGATAACATGGACATATGATGTTTCTATGCATTCATACTCATCTGATTACATCTTATAAGTATGGTATTATAGTGCTTGAGTATACATGAATAGTTTAGGCATGCTTGACATGTGATCTTAAAGCCATGTTGTATGTTTTGAAGAAATGTGAAATATAGACATGTATATACATATCTTATAAATAGCAAAACTCATGATGGCATGATGATAAATGTCATTGTCATACACATGTGACCGAGCTATATGCATTTGAATTGATTACAAGTATCGAGTATTTATACTCAAACATGCACATGATAATATGCTTACAGAAAGTTTATACATGAATATGGGTATAATTACTCTGCACATAGTTATACATGAGTGTACAAGTACATATAGTGTATGATTGAATAGAGTAAAGTAATGTTAAGAAAGATAAAGTAAAGAGATTTAATTGTGTATGTTGTGTCTAGTTTGTGGATAGATATACATGCCTATAAGGGTAATTTATAGTTGCGATAGTATAGTTTCAACCCCGTTTGGGTCATAAGGTATATAAATGGTATCGTTTGGATCATAAATAGCCCTGTTTGGGTTATTAACCGACCCTGTTTGGGTCTGCTCGATCAATCAATAGTATAGTTTCAGCCCCATTTGGGTATAAAGTTTAATACCTTTGGGTGCTATAGTTTAACCCATTATCCACTTCTTTAGAAAAGTGCAGGTTTAATTCAAAGTATAATAAAGTAACCTACAATACTAAATAATAAAGAAGCATTATAGTTTTTAATTTGATCTTCATATTATCTTTATATGACATCCCTTTATCACATATGGCAAACATGATATAAAAAAGAGGCTACATTATATACATATATATACATGGTAGTTTAGTATCACATGTGCATACTAGATAATAAGTTATGCATTGGAACTTGTATACTATTGTTGTCTTCGCCATAAGCATATTGGTGAATGTATGTTCAATATGGACACATGCTACATACTTGATATTGTTAAGCGATTTATTTAACTCCTTGTGTATGAATGTTATGAAATTATTGATCTAAATTCAAAGAGCTCCCTATACTTAGGAATATAAGATATATATGTATTTGTATTTGTGTATAGTAATGTCTTTCAATAATGGTATTGCCTAATATGGAGAAATGATATGTGTAACTTCTTGCATGTAAACCTAAATGAATTATAAACTTATAGCTAATGTTTTTCGATAGCTATATGGACTAATATGTATTCTTTATAACTACATGTTTCTTATTTAGCATTGCGTAATGATATGTGAGATATGTGTGACTTCTTACATGTAAATATAAGTGAATTATGAACTCACAACATGTGAACTCAATATATGTTTGAGATATAAGTAAAATAATGTTGCAATGCATTAGGAAAATAGAATTGTAACTAAGAAAATGATAAAATGGCACAATTGAGATAATAATTAATTAAGCGGGAGAATGTACATCTTGATACATGGAATATGTTGCACATCTTAATATGACATGGAAATAATAAGTATCTAATAACGTATAGAAATCTAATTTATTAACTTAAAGTTCTAACATTCATAATGGCTTTTCTATAAACACAGATTAATGTTATCATGCCTTTAAGAAAGTTGAGTAAATCAAAGTGATTAATTATGATTGAAATATAGAAATTTAAGAATTATAGTTGAGGTATGTAATTAATTGATAAGTAAGTGATAATTAAGTGGAATCTTATAAGTGCTTGGTATTGGATATAAGAAAATATGAGAATGTAAACATTACAAAAAAACCTAAATTAGCAATGGAAATTAGCGACAACACATTTTCCATTTCTAATCAGCGATTGCTTTTAATTGCAGTCGTGAAACTGTATTGGTCATAATTATAACGACGAAAAATTGAAAATAATCGATAAATTTGGTGGCAGAGAATGGTACCAGTTTTTGTGACGAAATTAGCAATGGGATCTTTGTCACAAAATCAATTTCAATATTTTAATTTAAGAAATTAATTTCCTAAAAAATGGCAAAGGAAATGTAGTCGCTAATTAATATGAAATTTGGTAACAATCTTAGCTCAAACATTAGCAACTAATTTAGCGATGAATATTTTGGTCGCTAAAATTATGTTTAGTTATGTGTCTTCATTAGTGACAAAATGGTAATTTGTTGCAAAAGTTGTTGCTACAGTTTTTTATATTATATTAATTGTTTATTTTTGATCAATTTTTTTTAAGAAATTATAATTATAATTATTTATTTTACCAAACATTATAATATTAACAAAAAATATACATACATATTTATTCTTTCTAATTATATATAATAATTTTGTTTTGCAATGAAATTATATGGAAATTTAATCTTTTTACTAATTTCGATAAAATTCACATTTAATCTCGAAATTATATAATTAGACAATTATAACCAAAATTTAATAATTGTTTTTTAATACATTCATTGATTGAAATAAATTATTTAGTTTTATTTTTTTTACAATCATATTATATTATATTAAATTATATTTTTTTGCTTGTAATCTTATTATACTATAAATTTAACCAAGTATAATTTACTTCTAAAACTAGTGAAATTGGCCATTTTCTTCTTTTTAATATGATTTTCAATTATTTTTCTCAATCAATCTATCTTTATTGATTTCTAAATCATCCCATATAAATTTAATATAATTTTGTTTTTTTAGAATTTTAATAATATTGGATAGACATTAATTATAAAAGTAATTTTTATGGTTAACATGTATTCATTATGTGTACATATTATATTTATGGATACAAATAAAAAACTCTATATAAATTATTTTACAAAATTATCCCCTATTTAATAGATATTATACATATGAAATTATAGATATTTTTGTTTTTTAATAAACCTTAACTACCCTTTCTCTCTTTGCCTCTTTCTTCTTATGAAAAAAGAAAAAGGAGAGTAAGGCAGAAAGATGAGAAAGCTTTTGGTTCTCTTTAACCCAAAAGCTTCTGCTTGAGATTTTGGGCTCCTCTAGCTTTCTACGATGACACGAGAAGCACCAATGATATGCTAAGGGCAAGGTAATCATTCGAATGTCCTCCATTCCTCCCCACTTGCCAGCAATGGGTAGATTGAAAAAGGGGTAAGTTGGTTGCTTCTGTATGGATTTTGACCAGACCACGAGGCATTGAAGCATGTGAACGCTTTTGGGAGATTATCAGTAGCCCTAACTTTAGTTAAATAGGAGTGGTGCATCTCCCGCAAAGTTTTAGCGACCTTATTTTCTTCGGTAAGAACTATCCACTATTGATTTTTGTTGTTTTGGAAAAAAGAGAATATGATATTGTTTTATTTCTTTGGGTAGGAAGGTGGTTAGCTCATCAGCTTTTTTAGTTAGGATTCGATCCATAAATTGTCTACGTCAAAAAGATTGATCTTCTAAAAGCTTTATTGAAATAGAGGGAAGTATAAAGTTTAAAAACTCTTTTAGTAAAGTTGAGGATTTTAGTTGCTATTTTCTGTGCTAACAATTGTTACAATCTCACCTAAACTTGGTTGTTTAGTCCTCCTTCAAAGGTAATTTCTTTCTCTCTCTGTATTTTTATATCTATACATGGGCATTAATGTTTTATCAATTTATGTAATTTTGTTGGATGGTAGTAGGATTAGTTCAAACTTTTAGTGATCTTTTGCTCCTCAAGGATGAAATTGATTATGTTGTTAAAAGGGGATGTGTAACTTGGTTAAAAGATTCTTTTTTATTTGATTGCATTGCTTTCTAATGTGTTTGGTAACTGAGATTTATGTGGCTTGATGAAGGTTTGTAGTTGAGTTAATTGTTGTACTAATAGTGAAGCATTTATTGAAAGAAAATGTAAGAGTTGATTATTGGAACCAAAGACTCTGTGTATCCCCTTAAGATTGAAAACACATCCTTGTTTTCTATGAATCATTAAGACCAAGTAACTGTTTACTTTTTCAAACTAAAAAACTAACAGTTTCCATCTTTGAATTTCAAAGGGTTAAAAAATCCCTTTTTTTTTGCTTGTGTACTATTTCACTATTATCATATTAAGTGTAGATCTTTTGACTTCTATAGAGGGAATTTATAATGAAGATAACTTGCCTTAATCTTTGTAATTTTGATTGTCCTAATCAAACATGCTATTTCTTTAGATTGTTAGTTTAATCTAAACATGAACTTTGGTGAGTGAATTATGATGTACATTTTGATTGTTATTGAGTTAATTAAACATGACATAATAATATTCTCATGTTTATTGAAGGAAAATGCCCTATGGCTATCAGTACCATAGTTTGGGAATTTGGATCAAAAGGGAGAATTGCCAGATTATTCAATGGATTTCTCAAAAATTAGGGAAATGAGGAAGCAGAATAAGAGAGATCCATCAAAAGCAAGTCTTGGGAATGAAAAAGACTTCATCAACCCAACATGTACTACTGCTAAATCAACCACTAATGATCATCATTATCATCAGACCTACCATCACTCTCTTAATGTAAGATGCCTTTTATTTCTCCTTTTAGAAAGTTGTTTTGGGCATTATATATGTAGTAGATTCATAATTATGATGTGGCTATGTTCAAGATTATATATGTAACTAGCAGTTGGTAGTTATTAATTAGGAAGAACATTATTATAAATATTTATGGTTGGGAAATGTCTTAGTTGTTTAAATTAAACACTTTTTATATTATTTGCAGAAGATTGTCCAGCTTTAAGTTTATCAGCTTCTTCTTTTTGTCTTTTCTTGCTTTTATTATTGTTATTGTTTATTTATTTGGTCAAAGCTTTATTGTTTATTTATTTAGTTGCTAGTTTACTACTAACAAGATTTATTTGCTATTCTAAACAATATAGAAATGTTAGAGATGTAATTTGTCCACTTTTACTAGTTGACAATTTTGTTTCATTAGGCATTGATTTGTCCACTTAAACTTCATAAAGATCTTTGAGAAACAAAATAAATTGTTGATTTCTTTACATTATATAAATACTGAAAATCATTAGAGTGAATGGTCCCTTCACTTATATATATATATATATATATATATTGTTTCATCTACTTGAAATTAATAATTGACTTTTTCAATGCAGATTTTGCTGCTACAGTAAATGGCATGTTTGCTAATGCCTTTAGAAGTGAGGTTATCATCAGTTCAGATAGACCTCAAATTGATTTGCCAGGTACTTGCCCTTTGATATTCTTTTTCTTTTTTACTTATAGCTTTTCTATATTTTAGATGGAAACTTTCTCATGAAATTCCAAAATTGTGTTTGACACTTGTATTTTTATGATTTGCAAAAAGTAGAAAAGGAATTTTTTACAAGTCTCTTGACTTTGTTCCACAATTGTAGAAGTGCAATAGAAATGTATGAAGATCTTTTGCAACCTTCATAAGGACCTGCATATCTGGTAAGTGAATTGATTACCCTTTTTGCTTTTGAAAAAGGTTTATGAAACTTTAATAATAAAAAATGAAACCCCTAATATGTATTTTTGTTAGGATTCAAGGATTTTGATATGATTTGTGTTCATTAAAATTGGTGCCTAGTCTTTTGTTTTTATGTTCGAAAATTGTTAACTTGGGAGAGACATGGTAAAATGGCTAAAACAAGTAAATAGAAGAGAAAAATAAATTTAAGTTTGTTAGATCTTTGATTGATTTTACATGGGTTTTTAAGTTTGTTAACTTACAGTGGTTATTCTCAAAAGTTTATAAAGAAAGAAAATAGAGAGTAAAGTTATTAGGTTGGATAGCAGTAATAGGTAGATAGAAAGTATGATCAATAAATCATCATTTTTTAAATAATTAATGTTGTTGAGCTTATTGTTTATATTTCTAGTTAACTATTTTTAACTGCTATTTTTTTTACAGTTGGTGATTTTCAAGACTAATCTATATTAAAGTACAAAAAAGAAGAAAATGTTTGAAAAATAATAATTAGTAATTTATAATTAACAGTTAATTTAAATTAAAGTGGTAAAAGAGATGATATATTACAATTTCAATATATCAATGCTAATTGAAAAGAAAGGCAACTACCAATAATATGGCTTATTATAATTTGCAGAAGAAATGTATAAGGTGAAACAATATGCAGTTTGTCACTAGTGCCTCATTCTTGACTCCAGTTTATAGTGATTCTTATGTTAGTGAAGTTTTATTTATTTTGGATTAGTTTTTTTAGTTTGGCATTTTGAGTTTTGACCTCTAATATTATGTATGCATCATTAGTCATTGCAATGATCAAGAAGAAATGGAAAAAAGTATGCACATAAATAAAGTAATTTTGGTTATTCTGTGTTGATTAGTTAGCCATTAATTAGTTATTATGCTCTCTCAAACCCTTTTCTTTCTCTTCATGTTTTACTTCTTTTATTATCTCGAATTCCTTAATTGTAGGTTTCATATTCCAATTTTAAATATATATAACTTCATTTTTAATACTTGCAATTAAGCATTTTTGCCACTTTTAACTACTTGGGGTCCAATTTTTCTTAATATCAAATTTCAATTTATTTTATATGTTCACCATTAAAATGGTTTTTAAGGGATTAGTATCATGTATTCACCTGGTGTAATGTTTTATTCTGTATATATGTTGTGTCTTGTTGCTTGCATATTTTTAATGTATAGATCTGTAAAAATAGGAAAGCATGGATAAATCATTATGCGTAAAAGTGAATGGATAGAGATAATCAAGTCAAAGGGAGCTATTGGATTAAAAGAAAGGCAATTGGAGAGCAGTCTGTATGTATAATTGGGCATGCCCTTAGATGTCGATACTTTGTAGTGCAGAATTTTTTAATAGTGAATGTGGATATTGGATCTTCTGTTGTTGTAAGTGTAATAGTACATTATTTAGTTTTTGTGTGTTTTTGGTTAGGTTTAATTTTTTAAGTATTATGCAATTTAATCTACTTGTGTGATATTATATTTTTTAAATCAATAGTATTTGAGAATTTTTATTTATAGAAATTAAATTATGATTTGCTTATATAATAAATTAATTTAAATTATGATTTTGTATAGAATAAATTAATTTGTTGATTATATAGGCTATAAATTAATAAATACAAAATAAAAAAATTAAATTATATTATAATTTCGTGACGGATCTGCGACAACAAAATATTTCACTAATATGCAATAAACTAAAAATTGACACAATCAGTATTAGTGATGGATTTCGCGATGAAAAAATGTGTCGCTAATAATTAATATTATATTTAAGGTGATTAAATTAAAATTCATTTAGCGACAGTTATATCCCTTTTCGTGACTACTTTTCTATTGTAAATTTAGCGATTGTTTTTTGTTTCAATCGTAAATAATTTTACAACTGCTCATCTCACCATCACTAAGAATTATTCTCGATGGAAAATGGTGATTTAGCGACGGAAATTGTCATCATGAATTGACAGTTTTTTTGTAGTGAAATAATTTAACAGGTTATGATCATGAACCTTTTATTTTAAAAGATTGGTTTATATGCTTAAAGATATGCTTTTATGTGTTTGCCTTTTTGACGACCTTTAAAATGAGTCGTCCACATGTTTTATGTTCCCCACTAAGCTATATAGCTTAGCACGAGTTTTTTTATCTGTGTGGGTTACCAAGATAGGACTTCTTCTCGGGGATAATATCTACGGTGGGACGGTCAACACAAGTCATAGGAGAGACTGAAAGTATGGTTTTCATTTTGGGTTCTTTTTGGTTGAGAGGTTTTAATATGTGTTGACAACTTTGTAATGTAAAGATGTTTTGATAGTCATAAATATTGTAATGTTTAAAGAGGCTCATATGGAAGTTATGTTTTAACAATAAAGTCTATATGTTATGTTTCTAAATTTCTTATAAGTTTCTCGTACAATGTTGTTAAGGAAAGATTAGGTAATTGATTATAGTACATGTATGAAATATGTTAGAAGATAAAAATATGGTATAGAGAAGGGCACTATAATTTGTGGTATCAGAGCATATGATTAGTCATTTTTGGTCAATGAGAGCCTCGGTTAGGCGATTTTATTCAATAAGAGTCTAGAAATTAGTTATCGTATGAAGTTTTTATGTGTTGGCCTAGTACAGATATCCTTGTTTCGCTTTATTATAGATGGAAAGATGGATGATTTGAAAGAAACTAGAAAAGAGATTGGTAAAGTTAGCAACTCATGAGCTTCTAACTCTTCTGCCCCTAATTCTACGGATGTAACCCGTGTTAAGATACTGGCTTCATTACTAGAAGGATTAATGGAAATGAACCGCAATTTAACTCAAATTTTACAAGAGTCAGCTCAGCATAGGATAATAAGAGTTGTTGAAAGGAAATATAAGATTAAACAAAATAGAAATGAGAGGGCAAAAAAGGTGAAAACAAGTAAAAGAAAAGGAAAAAGGAGCAAGATTCTTCTAGCAATCTTTCACAAACTATGCAAGGATTAGCATGGTAAGGTAAAAGAGCTCAAGCTCCTAAATGCTTGTATTGCTCTAGAAACCGTTGGAGTATGTGTAGAGTTGCAAAAAGGGTTTGTTTTAATTATGGTCGTAGGGGTAATTTTGTTATGAATTGCCCAAAATTGCAAAAAAAAAGTAATACATCATTAATGAGTGAAAATAAGCTTATCACTTCTGATATACCTTAGATAGAAGAGATAGATCATAGTGAAAGTGACAAGTTTATACATTTAACTATATCGATACAGACCAGCAAGACTGAGGCTGTAATGAAGCGAGATGTCATCGAAGGAGCTTCTAGTATTTATCTTCTCCTCTTTTGATATTTATTTATATGTAGTGATAGATTTTGATAATGGAATGCATATATGCACTATTGGAATATTTGATGAGATGAAAGCTTCGAAGGTGACCTGTATGTATGATAGTATATGTAATAGGACCTTAACTCTGGATTGAAAAGTAAATGATATACATATATAATTAGTGTTCGAATCATGGTAGAAGTGGATGTTAATAGAGCATATAGAGATTTTTACAATAAGGTATATGAGAAAGAGTTATCTATAATTGATTGTTGAGATGACAAGTTAAGGTTGTTTACAATGCTTAGTATACCTATTAGTGATACCTTAACCAGTGTGGGCAGCTGATTAAACATTTCATAGCATGGGATATAGCAAAATTTGTGTATTACATGAGAATAAGCATATGCATTCTATTGCATACATGAAATCATCATTCTCTCAGATCATAGCATCAAATATCATATGAAAAGACATGACATGCATAAATCGGGCCATTATTATTATTATTATTATTATTATTATTTTGTGCTAATTTTATTATTGTTGATATTATTATTAATGTTTTTATTGTTTAATGATAATATTTATAATTTATAAATATTATCTTTAATATTATTATTTACTTTTATTGTCATTTTTCATTATTATGCAGTAATTATTTTTTCTTTTGTCATATTTTTTATATATGTATAATTCCCTTTCGAGTCGGGCTGGAGAACCGATGAAGGGTAGTTTAGGATTTATTTTTGCCCTATTTATTTTTGGATTTGTATTACTTAATAACTTTTATTGGGTTGTAATAGTTAGTAAAAACATTTTTTTTGCATGCTTTAACTAAAAATAATACCTAAAATATTTTTACCTAATTAATTGGATTTTTCTCATAAAATGGACCTATGTCCTATTTTATTCCAAAAACCACATAAAAGAGTTTCATAAATATGCATGAGGGAACCGATGTTCCTAACTCAATTAATGGCCCGATTTATGCATGTCATCATTTATTTTAGTGCCTTTTCTGTTGTAAATAAATACATTTTCGAACAATAAATTAAAATCTCACAAAATAATTTCTACTTTAAATTAATCAAGTAACACGATTCTCTATTTCAAAGCCACGAGGGATTAATTATCCCATTTTTATCAAAATATGCCCAAAATGCTACATTTTGTAAAATGTGCGTGTGAGGACCAATGTCCTAATCTAAATAAACTTAATAAATTCTCCGATTTATGTATGATTTATCTCGGTATGCACTCTTTAATGCTTTCCATGCCATGCTTTACAGCTGTCCAATATGCTTGAGTGCACTTTTATTTCCTAAGATAATAACCCATGTGAGAAAAGAGATGAAATATATTAATCACTCAAACTTATTTATATAACATTAACTAAAGGTATAAATAGGAGTGGAATCTGGACTCTCTTTAGTTTCTGTATCAAAAAGTGTTAAGCAAAATCACTTTCCCAATGTTCTATTGGGTGGCGGGTCTTAAATGTAAGCCTTGTGATGTTCAGTAGACGCCTCGTAAGTTGGTCTTTAGTAAATGGGCAATGTTACTCCAATGCGCTGTCTCATACCTTTTGGAGACCTTGAGTGCACTGTGTATTGGTAAAACCTTATTCATTACGAAGCGACTGGCTTTCATGAGTTAAATGAACCTCATTTGGTCTCAAGCCCTAAAAGCAAACTTTTGAGGGTAAGCTGAATGCCTATGGCGTTCGACATGCATCACAATATTAAATTTTTATTGTTTTTGAAGTTACTTTTTGAAAAATTTCTTGAAAAGGTGTGGGAAATCCCAAAGGTCATGACCTTTCCCATTTCAAGTAATCTCCTTTCCTACTATTTCTCATCCCTATTCAAATTTTCCTTCCATATAATTATTAGTCTTTATGTTAATTTATTGCTGTAGCATTTTCCCTTTCCTTATGAGTTATTTCCATATATATACCCCTCAATTTCCATCTTTTCACTCTTTCTTAGTTTCTCTCTTTAAAAATCGAGTTTCATCTTCTTTCCCTCCAAAACTCTATTAAAACAAATTTCTATTTTCTTCTTCTCTTTCACATGTTCTACATATTAGCAAGTTTTTCTCTCTTTTTCTTTCATCACTTATCATTATAAATAATGCCAACGACAAGGGGATCTACATCTTCAAGGCAACAAAAGAAAGCTTCACAAGTAAGAGACTTGACTTCAGTCTATAAGAGCCCATTTCCACTCTTCAATGATGAGGAGGGTGCAAGGTTCATTTCTCTTAAACCTAGAGAAATAGTGCCTTGTAAGTACCTTTCTACTACTCTTTTAAGAGACCTTGGTATTTTATAATCCTTTACCAATCTTTTAAATTCTTGTGGCCTTGGTAGATTTGTTTCAATGCATAAGCTTACCAGTATTAACTTGGCTATGGAATTTTACACTACTTTAGAAGCGAATAAAAATGATTCTATGGTGTTAGAATTTCATATGTTAGGGGACAAACATACACTCACTTATTCCTTTATGCATATAGTCTTTGGTTTTAAGAGGGATCGAATGTGTGATCCTCCTAAGAATTTCAAAGTTAATGAGTTTTGGACATTTTTGACTAATTTGAGAACACTATTTCAACCAAAGAAAGGAAAAGCAATGTTTAATAAAGATTTGAAGTTTTGGCTATTACATAAAGTTCTTACATATGTTATTTTTCATAAGTCTAAATTTAATAAGGTTTCTTATCAATAACTATTCCTTATATGGTGTATTCATAATCAAAAGGAACTGTATTAGGCCTATTGGATTATTAACCAAATGTTAACATGTGCCTTTAGGAAAGATAGCCTTATTACTCATAGTTATGTAGTAACCATAATAAGTAGGCTTTGGAAGTTAGTTTGGATGATTTTACCCATGTGTTTGAGTGTACTTATTTCATTAGGCAAACATTGATTCATGGTGAGGTGGTTGATGCCTCTGTGAGATTGATACCAGCCCACCCTCATTTTTATTAGAAAGGGTTGGCACCACTACCACCACCATAAGAGGAGGATGAGAGTTGATGAAGAAGAGGCTTTTGGTGTGCCTCAAGAGGGGGAATCTCATAGAGCATTAGTTATCCACTTCTTATAAAGGTGCACGTGGCCTAACATATGGTACAACTTGTGGTTCCTCTAGTAGGTCATCAAAGGTTTGGGAGAATATTAGAAAATCAACAAATAATAGAGCATCAGTTAAATTCGATAGAGACAATGACTCGTAATCTTACTAGGAGGCAATGGAGCATAAAGCATAAAACTGATACTTTTATTGCTCAAGCTAGCTATATGGTTGATTCGTCTCTACCTTCTCCTTCAGATGAATGAGGGAAGTATTTTTTTTCCCTCTTCTTTTTATCTTTTTGGGTTCACATTTGGGACAATGTGAAATTTTAAGGGTGAAGGAAGGGATGTTTTAGTTTTTAGTTTCTTTTTATGTTTGTGTTTGGATGTTTAGCATGTTTTTTCTTTATTTTGTTTGCATGTATTATGCTATGCTATATTTATGCATAATCATTTATCTTCTTTATCTTAATATTAGTTTTCTTTATCTTTATCTTGCTATGATTGAGTGCATGTTAACGCTATGTTAGTAGCTTATTTTTGATGCTTAAGTGGTAAAATCTTAAGTATCATGTAGAATATGCTTTAAGTTTTTCTTACTATCTTTTGTTGTTATTTTCAAAGTCTATAAAATGTTTAGTCATTTTTCTAACTGTACGTAAGGCTAAGATGGCATGATTTAAGTTCATTTTTTAAAAACATATATAGCTTTAGGGAAACTATAGCCATAATATGCATAACTCACTTTTTAATAATGGATGAGGACACTACTATTATAAAAAAGACAAAAGAAAAGAAAAAAAAGAAGAAGAGAAATAAATATCATATTTTGGGATGGAGCATAAAATGCACCCATTAAGATTGATCAAATAAAAGTGTGGAATAGAGCATAAAATGCACCCACCAAATTGCAAAGTACTTAGAAAATCTATAAGTGTCTAAAAATGCCATGAGAATTGTGAGATAATATGTGAGCTTAACCATGTCCCAATGGCTAGATTTTTTTCTTGAACTTCTAAGTTTGAAGATTGTCCACCCTAGTTGTACAGTTTTGTTAGGTTATTCACTCTATGTTCTCGATTTTGATTTTAGTAACTTGAGATAGTATGTTAAATTTATTGAATATGCTATGCAACTTGTTTACTCTATCATTATTGAGCATTGGAAGTTAGCTATTAGCTATTTTATTTCAAGTACTCATTCATATTTAAGATGATCTTAGGAGAGCTATTTTCATTCTTAAAAGATAAATTTTTGTTAGCTTTTTCATTTGAATTGTTGAATTCTTGCTTGAGGGCAAGCAAGTGATCAGTTAGTGGCAAGTGTATTGAATCGACAAGTAATAGAGTGGGATATTTTTAAGACCATAAGTATCGAACCCAAGGAGAATGAATTGGTGCAACAATTGTTGATTGATTACTTAGATGTGTTTAAAGAATTTCCCAATTGTTGTTGGTTAAGTGTAATTATCAATAAAAATAATTAACAGTAAAGGTGAATAAATTGCAAAATGTATATTAACAAGGAATTGGAAAATAGAAAATGTAAGATGTGTGAATCAAGAATTACTAAAAGCGTTGTTCAGAGATCTAATCCTCCCCATTCCCATGTAAGGTTTATTTTGACATAAAATTTATTCATTTCAGATGTGGACAACCCATCTAAACTCCTTAGTATCCCATTTCAGAGCCTATTACTCTAACTACCTGGTATCCCATTCCGGAGCTTACTCGATAGCCAGTATAAGCACGGGTTCCAAGACCTAGGTATGACCTGATATCCCATTTCGGTGCCTATTAGTTCAAAACCTATTCATTTTCCTCTCTTTTTCTGAAGTTACAACACATAAACCCTAGATCTAACAGCTCTCATTTTGGAAATGCCATTAAAACTACATCAAATATGAAGTAAAATAGAGCATACATGATATAAACACTAAACAAGCATTCATTTATCAACTTGAATAATATTGACAAAATAAATCCTCGTAAAACATACATATCAAGACAAGCACAAGGGAAAAGAAACATATGAAATATATATAAGGTAACTAAGTTCATATCCCTTATATGGTTGAGGAGATTCAAAGATCCCCAAACAACAAAATAACTAATCACTATTTATAATGTAAATGCCAAAGAAAAGAGGAAAATAAATCATGAAACCCATTTGAGAGTCTGGATCTAATGTACAACAACTTCTCTTCTTCTTCTCCAAGCCTTCTCTCGATTCAAAACTTGAACTTTAAATTGTAACACTAACTACAACTGTGTATCTTTGTATTTTAAAAGTAAACCTATAATGAAAGTGTGATTTTTATAAGTAAATCTATGTGAACTAAGTGTAAAAACCCTAAATTATGAAAAATTATGAACTAAACTATAGAGAATACTCTTAAAAACATAAAAACCTAAAAATCTCCCCTTTAAAACTAGACCGAAAGTAGCTTTTATAGTGGTTTAGGATAGCACTCACTCGAGACAAAATGGTCTTAGCCAAGTCCTATCGGTTAAAAAAGTACTATAGCTCATCACACGACTGAGACAAAATGGTATTAGCCGAGTGTATCCTTCTAGACTAAATCATCTTTGAACTCTACATTGGACACAGAAGAGAAAAATGGTATTAGCTAAGTCCTTTGGTGAAACGGTGCATTTTGCTGAATTATAGGGCACATGGCTGAGACAAATGGTCCTAGCCGAGTGCTAACCCTTTTTTCTACACAAAATTCAAAAAACACACCATTAAACCCTTAAAAAATTGATAATTATCAAAATAATCCTATTTAGCATAAAAAGAGAAATTTAATACTTAAAACTAGCAAAACATGTAAAATAAGACACAAACACAGACAAAAATATACTAAAAATACACACTAATTTGGCATTATCAACTACCCCACACTTAGCTTTTGCTCGCCCTCGAGCAATTGGACAACCAAATTCCTGCATACCTAAACTCAGAAAAAGAAAAAGACAATTTCAAGGAGAGTTGAACAACACTATAGCAGAAGTCACTAATTGTTGCCCTAAACCAAAAAAATTCAACTTAAATCATACTAGCTAGTCTCCCTATATGTGTGTGCTAGTCTCATGATACTTCTAAATATAAAATTCCAGTGCAATTAGAGAACCGATAAGAGAATTCATATGCAAAATTGCACACACAATTTTGAGCTGAAACTTAAGGGATGCCATAGGCCTTTCCTTTAGCACCGGAACCTGAGGGTCATCTCTACGAACAATTCTAAACAAAACAAGATCATTAGGTCTTGACAGGTTGCAAAATTTTTGGGATAAGGCTAATAAAAAGTGTATAAAATAATCAAAATAAAACAACCATTCAATTACTCCACTCAATCTTGATAGTGATCTAAAACTTTTTCAGCCTACATTCTACCCTTTTTCTCAATTCACAAAAGATTTTAAATGGAAGACTACCTAGAATGCATAGTGGTTTCTCATATCTTAGATTCCTAAGAGAAAGATTATGCTGAAGTGTTTGATTAATAGTGTCGCTGGTTGATCAACTTACAAACTTTAAAGTCCCTTCTCTTATTTCAGCTAGCTACCCCACACTTATTACAGGCTTCTACTTTATTTCATTCTTTTTTTTAATGAATGGGGGCATGCTCATAATGCCACTATACCTGACTACATTATGGAGATAATTCTTATAGTCAAACATTAATCCCGATCTAAAATTTTCCTTGATATTCAACCTTTTTCCCCTTCTTCTAGCTCAACTCTCTTGTAGTCCCAAAAAAATTTCCTCTTACTCACTCTAAGAATGGCCAGTTCAAAAAAGGCAAGAAAAAAATTTTAGTATACAATTAACATACCTTAATAGGCTCAAATGGGGTTATACAAGGAAATAATTCAATACTAGGTAGGTATAAAGTCTTTCTAGAGGCTTACAAAGAACACTTGCCTAAATCATTTCAAGTTCTGCATTTGAATTGCTATAAATGATTTAAAGGGTGATGAGGAAGGTTTTAACACTCTAGAATTCCTATTCGATCACCTTCATTCATTGATTTTGTTTTTGATTTTCCTAAGAATAGGCCTAAAGTACACATTATTTTAGGAGACCTATAAGTATTAATCAAATTGAACCTAATAAAAAAAAGCAAACAATCAACAACTAACTACTCTTCGGTCATACAACTACCCTAAGCATGCTTTTCTCAAACTAAGTTTGGAGTGTCCATAATAGGAACAACCAAGGGAAAACTAAGTAAAAATACAAAAGTCTTTGGTAACAATTGAAATTAATAACCTAAAAAATAACAGCTAATGCAAATTCAAAACAATTAACTAAGGTGAAAATTAAAACTAAAATGTGAATAATAGATACCAACATAAAAAAAATTTGACAAAACATTGGACACAACCAAAATAAGGCTTAAATATAAATTACAAGCTATAACACATAAATACACAAAAACTTAAGACATGAACAAAATAACTAGCATTAAAGAAACTTAAGCAACTAAGTTAACAAGGTACCATTAAGAACTTAAAATTAACAACTTAACTAAAACGATAAACAGAAATATTAAAGCAGTAACTATTGTGGTGCAAAAATTAACAATCTAAGTGTCCAACATTTTAAAAATAAATAGGAGTTCCAAAAAAACATCTCCAACTATACCCTCATCCCACAGTTAAAATTTTGTTGCCCTTAGAAAAATACATATAAAAGGTCACAAAATAACGGGGTTGAGGAAAATCCATGAAAAATTTTTCATTCATAAGCAGGTGATGGTGGAAACTAGGCATCAAACCAGGATTGTAAAGTCCCTAATGCACAGACAATGTCATCCATCCTAGCTGTCATGGTGTCAATGCAGGAAGTGATGGTAGTGTACTGTTCATTTAAAAGGATGATAGTTCCTAACTCCAGTCTTTGAAGTTCTGTAGCTCCCATTTTCACAGTGTCCCTATACTACAGCCTGGTGGAAACTACAGTGTATCCTTGCCTTGGAAATCCCTGGTCATCAATAAGAACCGACATATTCTTCAGCATTTTCCTATCAATGATGATTGGATTGCCAACAGACCTCCTAAGGTTGGTGTAGTTGAAAAAATGGGCTAAAGTGGTTACAAAACATCCAAAGACTAGTTTTAAATCCCTCTTCTTATAATTGCGCAAGTCATCAATTTTGGCTGATAGGAAGAAGGCTCTATTTATACGAATTTCGTGCTCCATAGTGTAGAGGATGGTAGCTTCATTTGCATTCACATTTCCCAATCCTCCATGATGACTAAAGAATGCCAAAGCCAGGAACCTATATATGATCCTCAATGACTGGTTCTTTAAATGGCCTTAGTGTTGCTGGAATCAAAGATGGTGGGTTCTTCTTCATCACAAATGCCATTCCATATCTCCTGCTTGTTCAAATTCTCAATTTCTCTTTCAGGTAGTGGATCAAACCCTAACACTATACAAAAATGACGGAAACTCATTTGATGGGAGGGGCCATTAAGCCGAAAGCTTACATGACCCTCATCAGCAAAGTGATCCTTCCCTAACAAAATTCTGACAGTAGCTAGGAAATCCCTTACCAGATTGGGGTAAACCTGCTCCTTGCATTCTATAAAAGTTCTCCAGCCAACACCATTAGTGACACGATTGATCTCATCCTTCATCCTTAGCTCTTGCATCAAGTCCATATCGATGGAAGGAGAAGCAAGATAGTCTTGGCGGTTGAATAGTACCCATTCATTCTTGAATGCATTTGTAACCCATGCTCAAGTCCTTGGTTTTGGAGGTTCTTGTGGAGCAAATGATGATGATCTCAGCTTGGTTCTAGTTCTCTTAGGTGCCACTACAAAAGGAAGACATTCTGCATTAACATTTGACACATGAAGGTTAACTTACAAGGACAGAGAGAATTGAACCATAAAGCATAAGAATACACAAATAAAGTTGCTCATTAGGAATGAGACCACACATAATTAGGTGTACCAATAGCAACAGGCAATGAACAAGGGAACATAACTTTTACTATAAGGTCCACAATGCCTAAAATAGGGAAGAAGTTTGATGCCTCCTAGAACAATAAACAACAAAATCCTAACTAAACAGTAAAGTTTACAATTAAAACATTATGCTAACACAATAACCAAAATCAAAGACAAGAAAATTCAAAAATCGAAGAAATAACAAGCAATAATAAGCACCTCTAAATACACACATGGTACTAAAATATGGAAAAATAACTAGCATGCAAACTCTACCTTAGCACTATAACATCAAAGACATCAACTTTAAACCTATATGTGACAGCGTTGCACACAAGTGACCAAATTACACGTAGCATACCCACTTGCTCCAAAGCAAAATTATGAATTTTTAGAAAGAGATTAAGGCCTACCACCATATCTACTTCTTTGAGGCAAATTAACATGCATAAACAAGATTTAAACTACCATGCATATATTCACATGAAGCACAACCCACTTGGTCATAAAAATTCATCAAAAGGACAAGGGATAAACACGCCTTTAAGAAAAAGAAGTAGATTGAGACAAATTTAAACTAAACATGACTTTACATATTTAGTAGTCATTTAGACACTCAAAACACATAACATGCATAAACAAACTCTAAATGCTCATCAAAAGAAGGATTCTTAATTCAAACAAGTGCAACAAAAACAACAAAACTTAATGGAGATGAACTATAAAAGAAAAAAGTATTGGATACTTACTTGGTTGTTCCTTAAACACAAGGAGAAGAGCACATACAAGGAGAGAAATGCAGAGAAAATGCTAGATTGCATAAAAATTTTAAGGGAGAAATGAAATAGGGGGTGAAAAGTCATGTCTTTTGGATTTATTTATAAGTGGACACGGCAGAGTGCCCTAAACACACAACTGAGACCAATTGGTCTTGGCCGAGTTAGACACAATACATTAAATGCATAGTCTTGAAAAATTACTCGACACAGCTGATACCAATTGGTCCCAATCGAGTCGAACACACAAATTTGAAAAACCCCGATAGCAGTCGGCTGAGACCAATTTGTCTCGGATGAGTAACCCCTTTTGTATCATAATGATTTTTGAAGCACATGATTAAGACCAATTAGTCTCAGCTGAGTGGTCTGAAAGTACGTAATTCACTCTTCAATACACTCGGCTAAGACCAATTTGTCTCGGTTGAATGACCCTTAGTTGACTAAAAATTTAGTGAGCACACGACTGAGACCAATTGGTCTCGGCTAAGTGGTAACTTATATCCAGCCTATATTATTGCACACGGCTGAGACCAATTGGTCTCAATTGAGTGCCCTATTTTGGAACACTTATTTTAAAGGGGACACGGTTGAGACCAATTGGTCTCGACCGAGTCCAACAAAAATCTTAGACTATCTTTAAAAATTTTCTCCACTCTCATGCATGCACAATGTCAAGGCAACATTAGTAATGTAGAAACAACATTCACACCACTTGATTACTAAAAAAGAGATATAAAACAATAGTAAACAAGAATTAAAAACAACATATTTAAAATAATTAATTATTGAGGTTTAAGGAGACAGGTGAAGTTCTTGTTTTAATAAGTCGCCCACTCGACTTTTGAAGTTCTCATGGCACTTCCTCTAATGTAATGACCATTGATGCCACTTCAAATCTAGAATCAAACTAAGGTTTGAGATGGTGACCATTGACCATGAATTCTCGACCATCTCCCAGATGTCTAATGGTGACTACTCTATAATGGGTAACGTGCATAACTTCGTAGGGTCCCTTCCATCTAGATTTGAGCTTTCCTGGAAAGAGTTTAAGACAGCTATCATATACCCGCACTTTCATTTTTGGGACAAATTCCTTAGGTATTAGCTTGTGATTATGCCATTTCTTTGTTTGTCCTTGTAGCCTTTCGCATTGTTATATGCCCATAGACGGAATTCCTCTAGCTTATTTACCTACAAAAGACGTTTTTCTCTAGCACTTCTTAGATCAAAGTTCAGAAATTTAGTCGCCCAAAAAGCCTTTTGCTCTAATTCTATAGGTAAATGACATGACTTCCCATAGACAAGCCTAAATGGGGACATCGTTCTATAGGCCCAAAGTGCCTTATCTAACCTCAGGAACCAATCCTTTCTAGACCCATTAAGAGTTTTTTCCAATATTGCCTTCAATTCCCTATTAGAGACCTCTACTTACCCATTAGCCTGAGGGTTATAGGGTGTTGTGATTTTGTGCCTTATGCCAAATTTCTTTAGCAATGCCTTAAATTGGTGATTCACAAAATATTTTCCACCATCACTAATGATGGCCCTAGGTGTACCAAATCTGGTGAAAATATTTCTATGCAAAAATTCTAGCACTACTTTAGAATCACAGCTCCTAGTAGCTATGCTACCTACTTACTTATGTACTCAACTACTACTAGGATGTATTTGAATCCGAATGAAACTAGGATGCATTTGATCTATGAATGCTAAAGGAAAATGGTCCTTCCTAGTTACACTATTCAGCTTCCTATCGTCAATACATACCCTTCAACCTGTAATTGTACGAGTTTGAATGAGTTTATTTTTCTCATTCTTTATCACTGTCATCCCCCTTTTCTTAGGAACACACTAAACTAGACTTACCCAACTACTATCAGATAGAAAAGATTAAACCTATGTCGAGTAATTTCAAAACTTCCTTCTTTACTACCTTTTGCATTGTTGGATTCAATCTCCTTTGGGGTTGAACAACTGGTTTGCAATCTTCCTTCATTGGGATGCGGTAAGTGCAATAACTTTGATTATTTCCCTTTAGATCTGCTGTCTCCCATCCAATGGCCCCTTTATGCTTTCTTAGCATTGCTACAAGTAATTCCTCTTCAATACCCATCAAAATAGAAGATATAATTACATATTTTGATCCATTCTCTAAAATTACATACTTTAAATGAGATGGAAGGGGCTTAAGTTCAGTTTTTAATTCTCCCTTTTGTAACTCTACCCTTTTCTTGGTGCCAACTTCCTCTTTGTACTCTTTCTCTAGCTCTTCCACAGCTTATTTCTCCCTTTTGATCAAATCTTCCTCTTTAATGTCATTCACCAAACAATGTTGCAATGGATCATTAAGCAGGATTTTCTCTTGCATTTCCTCCTTACAATCCTTTATTACATCTACGAAACATATTAACTCCTCAAACTCATAAGATGGGTGTTTCATCACTTTGTTAACATCAAATACCATTTCCTTATCGTTGAACCTTAGAGTTACAGTCTACCCTTGCACATCTATAAGAGCTTTGGCTATATTTAAGAATGGTCTTCCCATAATTAATAGGACCTTCTTGTCCTCATCCATGTCAATCACCATAAAGTCAACTGGAAAAATGAAGTTGCCCACTTTAACTAACAAGTCTTCTATAATCCTTTTGGAATGCTTGATTGAGTGATCTACTAGCAGAAGTGTCATCCTTGTTTCCTTGATATCCTCTACCTTCAACATCATGCATATTGAGTATGGCATCAAATTTATACTTTCCCCTAGATCACATAGTGCATTACCAATAAAATTACCTCCCAATTCACAAGGTAATATAAAATTACCTGGGTCTTCTGATTTTTTAGGTATTTTATTAGTGATAATAGCACTACAATTTTTAAAAAGTTGGACAGTGCCTACCCCTTCAAGCTTCTTTTTGTTTGAGCAAAGATCTTTCATAAATTTGGCATATTTTGGCATGTGCAGTATAGCCTCAGCAAATGGCAAATTTACATGCAATTTCTTAAACATATTCAAAAATATCTCTAATTGCTCGATGTTTTTTTCTTTCCTAGCTATTGATGGATATGGCAAATATGACGCATCAAAAGGCAAATTAGAGTTTATAATGTTTTTGTGAGGACCCAATCATGACCCTGAATGCATTATTGTTAATTAATAAGTACTATCGTTAATTAAGGCAAAATTTGGATTACTTTGCAATTATCAAGGTTAAGTCTCAAGAGGGGTATTTTTATAATTTCAGTATGTAAGTATATGAGTTAAGTTAAATTATAATTAAAGACAAGGATATAATTAAAGTAAATTAAAAAGTCTTGGGGTTAAGTTGAAAGAAATTTAAATAATGGGGGTTTAATTGTGTATAAGGGTATAGTGGGAATTTCCTTTGGTGAGATCTTTATCCCACTATAAACTAGGGTTTTGAGGGAGATGGAGATTGGGATTTAAAGGATCTCTCTCTCTTTCTCTCTCTATGGTCACGGTTTGGAGAAGGATGCTAGGGTTTGGGAGTTAACATAAAAGGTAATGTTTTTCCTTTAAAGATATGTTTTTTATTTTCTTTTAATTTGTGATTTCTTTGGTGATGAAGATTACAAGATCTTGTTGTCATCATATGAAAGGAAATGAGAGATAAGCATGTAAATCAAGTGAAAGAGAAGAAAGGAATCATGTGTAAAGAAGGTGAAGCTTGAATAAAAGGTACGGGAGAATTAATTATGAGTGGTTACTGTACATGTTTTCCCTCACTTGCTATATGTGTTTTCTTAGTTGAGATTAAAGATTTAAGATATTAAATAAGATGAGTTTTAAGGATTGATAAATTAGAGGAGCATTTAAGGAAGATGGGATATGAGATCTAGGGTTTTAATGCATGCTCTATTTAATTGGGGTCTCTGGGTTTCATGGCATTCTCTCATACATGGCCATGTGTGTGTTTCTTCTTCAAAACACACGACCACGTGTGTTTCTTCTTCAAAGCATGCGACCACGTGTGTGTTTGAAGAAGAAAACACACGGCCACATGTGCTTCTTCTTCAAAACACATGGCTATGCAGGTTTGCTTCATTTCTTGTACACGGCCATGTGTGTGTCTTTTCTGTGTTTCTTCTTTAAAGCATGTGGCCATGCATGGAATGCTTTCTTTCCACACACTACCATGCATGGATTTTCTCTTTAGAAAACTGTGGCCACGTGATGCTTCCCTTCCTCTTACCCACGGCCACGTGATGTCTATCTTCCCCTTATACACGACCAATTATGCATTTATCTCCAAAAATACATGGCCAACCCACCTTTCTCTGTATGAAATGCTTGACCAGCCGTGCTTTATATATACTCTTTCATTCATTTGAGTATATTCTCACCCCAAGATTTAAGCCATGTAATTAGATATTGGACACAGTATTATATGGTCCATAAGTTCCTAATGAGAGCAAGAATTGAGATAATTGGATTAGTAATCAGTATGAGTGATGGCAAATAGTTATTAAATGGAGATGGATATGTTACTTGATTACAAAGGGAGCAATAGTTTATGAAAGTTTGTTCTAATGCTAAAGTCTATAAAGATATGATTCAGAAAGACATGAATATAGCATGAATTATTATAGAAATTAAAAGTCATAAAAAGCTATTATAATAGGATGAAGATTGATTTAAGTTGTAATTCATCCAAAGTCACCTACAAATGAATAAAGCATGATCGCATAATATGGAAGTCTATACATATATATATATATATATATATATATATATATATATATATATATATATATATATATATATATATATATATACACACCTTGTTATACACATATTAGATTGAAAGGCTTTAAAATAATAATCCTATAAAGATATGAATTGGAGTCCACTTGAACTCTAATTAGAAGAAGTTATAGGTAATGATGCTAAAATAATTAGGTTTCTAAAATATGTTTTAGTGCCTAATAGCCAGAAACTAAGAAGAGTGAGAAGAAATACAGTAATCACACGAGTTTATGCTATTTGATTAGTCCTTTATAGTATGGTATAATGTATGTACTAGGCCAAAGCAATTGGTTCTACCCAAATACTATTTTTATAATCCTTTGCAGCGACACGAGAGTATTATGATTTAACCTTGTAATGAGAATAATATAGTTGCCATGTTACAGGTAACCTAGTAACTTTAAATGTACATGCTAATTGATGTATTTTACATACAGGTATAAGGTATGTAATATGCCTAAGTTAAAAAGAGAAGGAATGTTTTAAGGGATATTAAAAAAAACTATAGAAGCTTGATTATACTTCAAGTCTTCATGGGAATTGATGTTGAACCTTGATGTAAAGGATCATACTTGTCTGTTATTCATACCCTATGATGTAAAATGAAAGTTACGAGTTTTCAAGAACTGTTCTATTGTTTAAGATGAGATAATCTTATACAACTCACCTAAGAAACTAATGTTATAAAATAGAAAGTACAAATAAAATGATCATAATATATGTGATAATGTTAAGGTAGGTAATCTATTGCCTATGATATAATAGACTATAAAAGTGAGCTAAAGGGGCTAAAGATGAAAAAGTGTTGACCTTAATCTATATGAAAACATATTTACCACTACAAGAAAAATGCAATTTAGCAACGAAAAATACCAATTTTCCATTGCTAATAGAAAATAGCAACCGAAATTAGCAACGGAAACTTCCGTTGCTAATCCGGCGGTTGCTATTTTTAGCAACAGAAAATTAATTCCATTGCTAAATTTAGCAACGGAATTTATTTTCCATTGCTAATTTTAGCAACGGAACATCTATTCAGTTGCTAAATTCAACCAACTCATTTCGGTTATTTGGTAAATTTTAGCAACGGAAATAGAGTTTCCATTTCTAAATTTAGCAACGGAAAGAGATCTTCCGTTGCTAAATTTAGCAACGAAAAGAGATCTTCCATTGCTAAATTTAGCAACGAAATTGCTGGCAACGAAAAATAAATTCCATTGCTAATTTAAGGAAAGGCAATCAAAATTTACATAAATTTCCATCGATAATTATCGTATCATCAAAATTTTGAGGATCTAAATAAAATTTTAATTTAAATCTAAATTGATTAGTCATTTAAAAGAATATAAAGCAATTAACTTAATTATAACATAATGTAATCCATAGTCTGAATAAAAATCCATAGAAACATAACAGAAACTCAGTATCGAAACCTAAATAATATAGTAAAATCCATAAAAACCAATATATAGAAATACAATTGAAAATCAGTACCAATACCTAAATATTACAAATATAAACTATGTAGTCGGTGAAGGCGGACGATCTGGCTGTTGAGAGGTGTTCTTGTTTTTCAACTCTTTCACCTCATTCTTCAGTTGGATTACAGTATCGAGCAACATACTGACAGTATTCTCAAGCTGAATGACTCTCTCAGAAGATTCAGAACGCCTACTACAAGCAGCTGTGGATGATGTAGAAGAATGCGAATGAAATTTATTTGCAATAGATCCCAAGCCAAAAATCCTTCCTCGGTTATTCTTACCACCAACTACATCAAGAAATATCCGACTCTCATCCACATTTTTAGAGTTTTGTTGCTGTTGAGTGAGAGTATCTTGTAATTGGTCCTATAATTACAATAGTTACAATGAATAAACTATATTTCATTAAATAATTAATATACAAATATAAATTTAACATACATTGAGTTGTCTGCAATGGGCATTAACAAATGTTTGATTATCATGCTTTTTTATATGGGTGTACATAAAAACTTCAGGATATGTTGGCCTCTTATCCAAGGACTTTTCCTGCATAATCAAATAAACTAAAGTTTATAAAAAATTGAGCTGAATTTCCTTTAAAGTTATGACATTTAACTCCTGTGAAATGAAAAACTTATCTAAAAAATGAATCATTATCAAACATTATCATTATCCAACAGTTATCAAACATTATCATTATCAAACATCATCATTATCCAACATCATCATTGTCCAACATTATGAAACATTATCATTGTCCAACATTATGAAACATTATCATTCTAAATTTCCTAAAATTCAAATACTTACCAGTTTATCTGTATGCTCATGATGGCTTAAAGTTCCTCCAGTGTGCACCGCTAAACTCTCTCAATCTAAACATCCCCGTCTATTTGAAGAATTTCTCTCTAAAATGACAATTGCTTCAGGTGATGCCCAATATTCCTGCCAACGATCCCATATTTCTTTAGAAATAAAAGAATGTCGTTCACCACTCTTGCGTAATTTAGCAACAAATTCTTTATATCGTTGACGAGCATGCTTTTTCCAAACTTGATAAATGACACCATTAAATTTTGCATCCCAAAAAAATTCTTTCTAAAAAAGAACATAATTTAATTAATGTAAAATACAATAGATATGATATTAATCTAGGAAATCAGCTATTTCATCACAAATAATGCAATTTATTTTTTTACCTCAAACTCTTGATAGTAAAAATCTCTTGTCTGCAGAGAGAGATTCTTCCATACATAACCCTCAATTTCTATCCTCTCTTTGAACTTGGATCTAATTTTTCTTGAGCAAATACCTGATGGAATAAACCTATTAATATGAACAAAATTATATCAATTTTAAATTAGATATCCATAGCAACATATATAAACTAATGTTATCTTATAATACAAAATTAGATCAATACTCACATATCATTGATAATCTTAATGTAAATTCTTCCATCAACTCCCTTCGCACCAGGTTAAAAGCCTTCTTCTTCATCCTCGGCATCTACCGTCGGTTCATTTATCGGTATAGATCCAAAGTCTGGTGCTGATATATTTGGATTGTTTGATGCTAAATCAATTGGTAGATTAGGAGAGCCATTGGGGTTTGTAGTAGGTGAAGGTGATGCATGGTATGGCTGTTGAGAATCTAAATGCAGACCTAGACCTATAGACCCCACAGGTTAAGAAGGGTACACTTGTGAACCGTCATCTTTATCCGATGTTAATCTAAGCCTGGGCAGCAATAGACTGTTATTTCTTTTGGGTGGCATTTGTCGTACCTGAAATTGGAAAAAATTTATCATTTTTCTTGTAATAGAAGACTTTAATTAAATCATATATAATAATAATTAATTGATGCAATAATAACATATTTGGATTATGATATAATAAAATAAAACATACTTAAATTAATCGCTGTCATCACTTAATTGCACGTCAAAATCATCCTTTGTTTCAGAATATTCAGAATTAAAGTCTGGCTCATCTTCAGAAATTGGTCCATCTATGGATTCCTCATCATCTCCAGTTAAAATTTCGACAAATTCATTATTTGGATCATTTAAAGGTTCATTCTCAAAACATGCATTTATTTCATAGGCACCCGATTCTTCTTCCTTAAATGCTTCACTTTCATTTGTCTTGCTTTCTCCTTTTGACTATCCTTCAAAAATACCTTTTAGTTTTACTTTGCAGACTGCCAACCAATCTAACTTATCCCTTCTTAAACTTGGATAAGGGACATAATATACCTGCATCACTTGCATTGCCAACACGAAAGGTTCAAATTATTTAAATCTTCTCCGTTGGTTGATTTCAATGAGATTATATCGGTTATGTACTTTTACTCCAACATTAGGAGTAGGATCAAACCATTCACACATAAAAAGTACACAACATTTTATCGGTAATGCGGGGTATTTAATTTCAAGTATGTCAATAATTTTGCAAAAATAATCCATCAGTTCCCCTTGTATACAAACGCCGCTATTTACTGTTGCTATGCTATGCCCATAATTTTCTATATGGAATTTGTATCCATTAACAAAATAGACTGGATATGATTTAGCAATTCGTAAAGGTCCTTTCGCAAGATCACATATGAGCTTGTTTTCTATTATTTTTTCAAAAGCCTACATAATTTAAAAAAGGAATCCTAATCAATAAATATGTTAATTTGTAAGTTTAACAGTACTTTATTAAAATATTCCTCGTATTGCATGTTAAAAACTTATATAATTTGCAAACCAAAGCGGAAAGTTTCTTTCCACATCTTTCTTGATGTCATACTATGATTTTTCCGAATTTAACTCACTTAACAATTCCTAGTATTCCCTAAAAACATTAAAAATTATCTTAGCTATAAATTCTTTCATCCAAGAATAAGAACTTAACCAATTTCAAATATAACTTAAACTTACTACACGAAAGGTTGAATTTCTTAGCAATTCAATAAAATGTAACCATGGGCAGCCTCTATTTCTTTGTCTATCAACATTCTTCTTGTTGATCGTCCATGTGTTCGACCAGGATATGTAAAAATAGATAAGTTATCATCATCAATCCGTGCACCCCCATCGTCATTACGAGGAACTTTTCTTTCTCGAGTGATCACATGCGGCTCAAAATAATGTGAACAAAATGTACTTGCTTCCTCTACTAAATACGTATTGCATATAGAGCCTTCAACTCTGGCCTTATTTTTAACATTTTTCTTTAAGTGATGCAAATTCTTACATCACAAATAGGATAATTATTTAATCTACTCATTTGATATAAATCAATGTCAGTTTTACCTCAAAAGTGTATTTAATTACCTCTCAAATGGATACATCCATCAGTATTGAACTGGACCTGCAAGTTTAGCCTCGTGTATTAAATGTATAGGTAGATGCTCCATACAATCAAAGAAGCTGGGAGGAAAAATACTCTCTAACTTGCACAAGGTAACCGGTATGTCCATTTCTAGTCTTTCCATATTAGACATTTGAATTTCAGATGAAGTTAAGCTTTTGAAAAACAAACTTAATTCTACTATAGCTTCCCAAACATTGTTCAGTAGGAGCTCCCAAAATGCAATTGGAATTAGTCTCTGCATAAATACATGATAATCATGACTTTTCATTCCAAATAATTTGTACTTCCTCATATCAACACACCTTGCCAAGTTTGAAACATATCAATATGGAAATTTAAGCCTTTTCAACCATTCACATAAAATTTGCTTTTGTTTTTTGTCCAAAGTATAAGATTCTTTTGGATATTTACCTACATTTGGATCTTTATCTAACTCACTTCTTCCATAAAAAATTTTCATATCAGCTCTTGATTTTGCATTGTCCTTTGTCCTCCCTTCAATATTCATGATTGTGTTAAAAATATTTTCAAAAATATTTTTTTCAATATGCATCACATCTAGATTATGTCATATCAAATTAGTTTTCCAATATGGCAAATCCCAAAATATACTCTATTTTCTCCAACCGAAGTTATGACTTATGGTCCTATTAACTTCTTCAGCTTTAAGGTCTGTGACTTTCTGAAGCCCTAACTCATCAATCTCCCGTAATATATCTTCACCAGATTTAGTTGGAGGTAGAGGTTTTTGTACCATCTTATTCTTAATGAATTTATGTTTATTGCTCCTAAATAGGTGATCTAAAGGAAGAAATTTCCTGTGATTGTCAAACCATGATGTTTTACCCCCGTTGGAAAGATGTAATGCATCAGAATCATCGCCACAGTAAGGGCATGCCAATTTCCCTACTGTGCTCCATCCAGACAATATAGTATAGGCAGGAAAATCACTAATAGTCCACATCAATGCTGCTTTCATCTGAAAATTTTGTTTAAGGGACACATCGTACGTTTTAACACCAAATTCCCACAGATGATTCAATTCAGATATCAATGGTTGTAAGAATACATCAATTTTATGCTTGGAATTTTTAAGTCCTGGCACAATCACTGTCAAAAACATATATGCCTAGTCCATACACATCCATGGAGGTAAATTATAAGGAGTAATTATGATTAGCCATGAGGAATATTGTTGCCCTGATTGACCAAAAGGCTAAAACCCATCTGTGGATAATCCCAACCTGACATTTCGACTTTCTGCTGCAAACTCAGTATGTGTGTCATTGAAATGTTTCCATGCAAGCGCATCCAATGGATGGGCCATACTTTCATTTTTTTGTTCATGTTCATTATGCCATCTCATGTGAGCTGTAGTAACTTCAGAAGCATACAGTCTTTGTAGCCTTATAGTTAGCGAAAAATAATACATCCGCTTCTAAGGAACTAATTTTTGCTTCCTAGTACGCGTTCTTGGCTTAAACCTAGGTTGGCTACAGTATTTGCACTCTTCTAATTCCACATCTTCTCCCTAAAAAAACATACATCCCAACCTGCAACAATCTATTCATTCAACGGGCAAACCAAGACCCCGAATAAGCTTCTTTATTTCATAAAAATTCTCAACCATTTTATGCTCAGGAGGCAATGAATCATTGTACCATGTAAGAATATTATCTAAACCTCATTTAGAAATATGACCTTCAGATTTTATGTTCAATATTCGGGCAATGGCAGACAACTGAGTCATTTTCTCACAGCTTGGCCATAATTCTTGGTCAGCTGAAGTCAAAAAATCTTTTTGCATTTGGATTTGGTTCCTCTTCAATATTCTGTATATTTTCTTGAAAGGAATAACCAGCTGTATCATAAACCATTTGTGCGTAAAGATTTTCATTTACATCCACATTATTTGCTCGATTACCAGCTCCCCCTGCAAATCCATCTATATTTCCTGGTAAATATACTTGATTAGCCCTAGAGGCCCTACAAATTATTAGCTCCCCATGCCGAGTCCATTCAAAATAATTTTGAACAAACCCCTTTTTTAACAAATGTAGATGTACTTCTTCAGTAGGGAGGAAACGAATATGTTTGCACTTTTTACATGGACATCTAATTTTTGGAACACCCATATATGCAGTCTGCAAACTTGCATATTCAATGAATCATTGAACGCCCTCGGCAAACTCAATATTAATGCAACCATCTGGCATTAATTGCCTATAAGCCTAAGATCTATCAACATTACTCATACTTGCATAATTGTTATTCAAATAAGATAATTTCATAATTAGATGTCTATCGGTTAAAAACATCATGGCATAAATTTAAGTTGCATCAAGGTACGTGGCACTCAACCATGATAACCGAGTTATCCTTTGGAAACCAGTAGCCAGCAGGTCGAATCGTTTCAGCCTATATACCTTGATACAGTAGTGACACAAAATAAGTTTATTTATTCCTATTGCATGTAAGTTTATTTATTCCTATTGCATGTAAGTTTATTTATACCAAAAAACATGTGATATTCCTATTGCATGTAAGTTTATTTATACCAAAAACATCCCTAGTCATTGTAACATCCTAAAAAATCATAGGTGTTCAAAAGAGGTTAGTCATGGAAATATAAATGTTGATTTGTAGGAAAAAAGAAGAAATTAAAGTCCATATAAAATGATCACATCAAGAGAAATTAAATGAAATGAAAATGAACACTAGGTACATACCTCTCACCAAATAGTTTCACTTACTTTTAGTTACTTGAATTGTCTTAATGAAAGGAGCTTTCTACCAATTTCAGACTTCTCAATGATCTATTTTGTAAAGGACATGGCCCTGAAATGGATAATATTAAAATTAGCTGTAGAACTTAATCCAATATTAGTCATGAATTTCCTAAATAAATCTAATTCATAATTTGGATTCCATAACAACATTCAGACCATTTTTAGAATTTTTGGCGATATAAAGCTAATGGCTAAATCAAATTGCAGTGTGGAGGGACTATGAACTACAATGAAGAATTCTATACATTCAGTTGAAACAGATCATTAATAATAAGTATTAACTAATATCATGATGCTCCATTCACATTCACATTCACATTCACAAACATTATCACATTTTTATTAAGTCTTAAGACAGTCATCCCATCTCTCTCTCAAAGATGATAAATCCATCATAAAGATCCAGCAAACTTTGAATAAAACATGAATCAGTTCTTTTCCATTTATTGTCCATATATATGAATGCCAACTAGATCTATGCAGATCAATGACATTATATCTGAGATATTAAAGTTTCTATGAAATATAGGTTAACACAACATACCTTTAAAGTATCTATGAATACTTGTGAGTTAAAAGATGATGAAAAGCACACGGCAAACTTTTGGACTTGCAAAATCTCAAAATTGTTTAACAATTGATAAAGTACATTTAAAAAAAGTGTGAAGACAAAGTGAGAAAAGATGGCGACTCAATCTCCTAACTTAGCACACTAAGAATATCTTGCATCATTATAATCATCAACATAATATTATTATTATTTTGAAGCATCTAAGTGGCTTAACAGCTCTACTCAAGACACATTTCATCCATATAGTACATCATATTAAATTTGGCATCAGCTACTCTCATATAGTACTTACTGTTCTTTGAAGAATAATATTAAAACAAGTGAACACATAAAAGTATTAGTTACAAACAAATGGCAAAATAAAAATTTGTCTTAAATGCAAGAATCCATAGATGCATAAAAATAGCTACATCAATTAACTAGACTAGTAGTTAAGAAGCTTGCCTGGCCTTCACTATCTCTGTAACTTGCAAAAACAACTCTGCTACCTCTAACAGGGCATGCCTCCAGACACGAAACTTGAGGCCATGAGAAGATCAGCTCGGAAATGTGATGTTCTTCCTGTCAGACATTCAAAAAAGAAAAACGCTAAATCAATGAACTTTTTATGCTTTACCAACAGAGCCTTACTGCAAAATTACCAACTACTACCAAAACAAAAATACTTATTTTTTGAAAAACAAATATTAGTAATAAAAAATTTCCCCCATTCCCTATTGCTACTAAAAATACTTAAAAAGCAGTGCTTAGGCTTTAATTATACTCAAATTCATTAGAATTTGTCATTGAATGATTTGAGTATTTTTAAATGAGATCTAAAACTATATTTATGAAAATTAAAGTTGCAATCACGTTTAAAGGTTTTAAATGGACACTAACTAGCTAGAATAATCAACATGTTGCTAGAATTTTTTTTCTATATTTATTACATCAAACTTAAATTAATCAGTTATCTGATGCATATATCAATATCTAATGAAAATATTATTTTTTAAGTATTTCAAATCTTGATAAGCATATAATTTATGCTTATAAAAAGTAATCCACTCAATTTCCTCAAAACAAACAAGCTCTAAAGGAATATGCTGGAGATAAATGGATATTCATTAATAAGTTGGGATAAATATGTTTCATATGTGAATTATGCAATTAAGAACAATGCTTATCAAAGTAGAGGCTAAGAACAATGCTTATCAAAGTATAGGCTCTTCAATTACCGCAAACAGAAGATAGAACATAACCAATTTCATTTTTATTTTGTACAAGTTCCAGTCATTCAATCAAATTTGCTTGTTAAGAATAAAGAAAGATAGATTTACAGTTACAGCCCCAATACCTTTTTGACTCCACTTATTATAGATTAAGTTTTCAAAACTAGGCTATACTACGTCTTTACTTTCTTTTTTATATTGCTGTTAGCTCCACTTATTATCCCAATTGTTTAATGTTGTTATATACAAGTTATCTTGTAGCCTTATTTCATTATGAGAATTTCTACTGCCATTTTAATTAAGTAGGACAACATTAATTAAAGGTTCCACAGTCCAAAATAGCCTTGAAATGAGTTTTTTCAAGAAGTTGCCCCTGTTAAAGGTATAATTAACTTGAAAATTGAGTAAGAATTGCAGAATTACAAGTTTTAAACTCTCATTGACATACACTGATAGGTTTTTAAAAATTAAATATGCAGTGAAGTAGTGTATTAAGGATTATTTGCATAGATATCAGTAAAGCATTTTCTTTCTTTTCTTACAGAGTATAGACAACGATTATTACCAGCTAAAACAAAAAACAATGATGAATTGAAGAACTAGTATAGCATTAAACATGCAAAATGTGGATTAGCATTAAATATTTAGTGATACGGTTGAACAAAGAAAGGAGCATGAATAAATCCCAAAATTCTCATAAAATTACAGCGAAGTATGGAACACAGATTAAAGAGAAATTGGTGAAAGCAAGCTTCGAAAAAGAAAGACGAAAGCAGGAATAAAAGCATAAAAATGGTGAAGATTACCTTAGTACATAGATTGAAGAGAAGAGGGCTTATTAAAATCTGGAGCTACCATCGCTCAGATTTGCAGAGAGACAGAGAGGAAGAGAGGGAAAGTGAAAAAATTGATCAAACTTATCAAAAGAAAATGAAGCAAATACCTCGATTATGTTTCGATAATCCAGCGATCAATAAAGGATCTGCAAAATGAAAGGGGACATCTGTTTCTTCTTTGCGATATAGAGAGGGGGATTATTGAGGCGCAAAGGAAAATAAAACGCAGAAAGTGGGGCTTTTTATACCTAGGGTTATGTGAAATAGCAATGAAATTAGCAACGGAATAGTTTCGGTTGCTAAATAAATTGGGTACTAAAATAGCAGCGGAATTTTGTTTCCATTGCTAAAATAGCAATGGAATTAATTTCCATTGCTATTTTTCATCCCAAAATTTCCCTCCATCAAGTACCGCCATATTTAGCAACGAAATATGATTTCTGTTGCTAAATTAGCAACGGAAACTATCAACGGAAACAAAATTCAGCAACGGAAAAAAACTTCTGTTGCTATTTTAGCAACGAAAAAAACATCCGTTGCTATTTAGCAATGGAATTTAATTTTCGTTGCTATTTTTTATCCCAAATTTTTCCGCTATCTAGTGCCGCCATATTTAGCAATGGAAATAAGTTTCCGTTGCTAATTTTCATTACTAAATTTTGGCGCAAAAATCTCCCACATTTTTAAGCAATGGAGTACAACCATTTGTATTCCGTTGCTAACTCAATAAAACCTCAACCAATTTTAGCAACGAAATTTGATTTTCGTTGCTAAATTAGTAACATAATCGATTCAGTTGCTATTTTTCTGTTACTATTTTGCTATTTTCATGTAGTGTACTCTATTATATGTATCATGAATGCTTGAGTGTTGTAATTTATGACTATGTTATCATGTGGTTAATTATGAGAATAGGGAAACTACCCAGGACAAGCAGTAACAAGGTACGTCATCGAGAACTATTCATGAGTTATGTAAGTGAATGTGGTAAAATCGATTCGAGCATGCTACGATGAGTAGTTTGATTTATTATGTGAACAAGTACGAGCAATGAAATTATCTATTGCCATGTTTAAACTGCACACATATGTATGAGTGCATGTGGGTACGCGCAATGCTACTCTTGAAAGCTGATGTGTTGTAATTATTGCATAAGCATGCAACTATTATGATATGAATGAAAGAAAATTGATGCAAGTGTACGATTTCATGGTATCATCTATATGTAATAGAACCTAAAGCTCAACAATGATGCATGATAAGAATGATATACATTCTTTATGAATTGTGGCTTAAAGCCAAATAATATATTAAGTAACGAAGAATATGATGGCTTAAAGATGATTATAATGGGATAAGCCTGCAGGTCTTAGTTAAGTTATGGATTAGATAGTCATGCCTAGAGGGATATAGTCGCAGCTGCCATAGTTGACCCTTTTTGGGTTTTGTTCCTTATTGGAACCATCATTTGACCCCATTTGGGTCCATAGTTTGTTCCTTGCTGGAACCATTGCTTGACCCCGTTTGGGTCCATTGTTTGATATCTTCGGATATCCATAGTTTGATATCTTCGGATATCCATAGTTTGATACCTTCGGGTATCCATTGCTCCCATTATCCACCCTTCGAACTAGTACTTAGGCAGGCTATTGAAGATGTAAATGGTGCAACAAATAAAGTAATGTATGTATTGATCACCTCACTTATATGTATTGGAATCATGATAGTGATTTATTCTATTGCTTTATTCTAAATTTTAGTTAGCTATAAACTACTTCTATGAAATGAAATGCCATGTTATGCAATACTTGATTGTGATGTCTTACATCAACTATAAGAAAGGTCACCATGAATAGTTGGGCCATACGGGCCACAAGCTTACAATATTGAATTAAACATTACACAAACTATCACATGCATAATAATATTCATGTAGGGGAAAATTAGAAAATGTTTACATGTGGTATGAAGACTTTGTTAGTTAATAATGAGGTGTAATACCTATGCCTTGGAATGGCATGCAAATTCGTGAGTATGAATATGAACATTTATATATGTATGTGTGTATATGTATAAGATTATATAATGCTTTCAGTTTTAGCAATGATGGCATCAATGGTTAAGGTTGAAAGCTCCTCGAAATGCCCAGTATAGCATGATAAATAATGCAACCTCATATGTTATTTTATGTTATTATGATAATTGTATTTGGTTTGATGAAGAATATTGTAAGAGCTTATCCATAGATTTTGTCCCCCACTAAGCTTTATAGCTTAGCACGGATTTGTTTATCTATGTAGGTTTCAAGAGAACTTCAGAGGATTGGGCAAGATGCGGTTTCCTTGAGGATTTCAAGATGCTTGAAGGCCCTTTTATGTTATGATTATTTATCCATAAGTTTATTTATTTATGGCATGTAATCAGGGTATGTGTTATTATTATTACTTTTAGTATTTATGCTTGATCTTGATTAGGTATGATTGATGATGATTGATGATTATCCATGGTAAAGGAATTAGGGTGTTACAGTTAATGGTATCAGAGCCTAGGTTGAGTCTTTTTTGGGCAGTAAGGAATTAAGAAATTGTTTTGGGAGATTAAGATGATATTGGTTTAGACCATGGTGTTATTGTTAACGGCATATATTTTGATGATTATACTAGGTGTTTGACCTATGATTGATATATATATATATATATATATATATATATATATATTAGACCATTAACAAGATTTTGGCAGAGATTGTGAGATGATATCTGAGGAATTGTAAATATCTCACATCCTGATATTATACGTGCTTAAATGCCTTAATGTTTTATGATTGAGGTATAGCATAAGATTGATTATAAGTATGTCTAGATTATTTATTAAGATGTTTGAGGAAAAGTTCATATGACTAGAAGAGAACTTGACCTCTTGTATAGATGATGATGCAAGATGTTAAGATTATTAAGATACTGAGGATAAGAAATATAATGAGCATAAGAGTATATGGAAATCGGAGATAGATACATATGATTATAGATGATGAGTTTATTATACATATAGAGAATGCTTATGGTTATAAATATTTATAGCTAAAGCACAACTAAGAATTTCTAGCAATAAGGATAAAGATTACAAGTTTTGAATTTCGAGGACAAAATTCTTTTAAGGGGCAGAGAATTATGAGGACCCAATCATAACCCTAAATGCATTATTGTTAATTAATGAGGACTATTGTTAATTAAGGCAAAATTTGGATTACTTTGCAATTATCAAGGTTAAGTCTCAAGAGGGGTATTTTGGTAATTTCAGCATGTAAGTATATGAGTTAAGTTAAATTATAATTAAAGACAAGGATATAATTGAAGTGAATTAGAAAGTCTTAGGGTTAAATTAAAAGAAATTGAAATAATTGGGGTTTAATAATGATAAGGGTATAATGGGAATTTCTTTTGGTGAGATATTATCCCACTATAAACTAGGGTTTTGAGGGAGATAGAGATCGGCATTTGAAGGATCTCTCTCTCTCTCTATGGTCACGGTTTGGAGAAGAATGCTAGGGTTTGGGAGTTAACATGAAAGGTAATGTTTTTCCTTCAAGATACCTTCTTTCTTTTCTTTTAATTTTTGATTTCTTTGTTGATGAGAGATTACAAGATCTTGTTGTCATCATGTGAAAGGAAATGAGACAGAAGCATGTAAATCAAGTGAAAGAGAATAAAGGAATCATGTGTAAAGAATGTGAAGCTTGAATAAAAGGTACGGGAGAATTGGTTATGAGTGGTTACTGTACATGTTTTCCCTCACATGCTATATGTGTTTTCTTAGTTGAGATTAAAGATTTAAGATAGTAAATAAGATGATTTTTAAGGATTGATAACTTAGAGGAGCATTTAAGGAAGTTGGGATATGAGATCTAGGGTTTTAATACATGCTCTATTTTATCAGGGTATCTGGGTTTCATGGCATTCTCTCATACGTGGCCATGTGTGTGTTTCTTCTTCAAAACACACGGCCACGCATTTTTCTTCTTCAAAGCACGTGACCATGTGTGTGTTTGAAGAAGAAAACACACGTGTGATTCTTCTTTAAAACACATGGCCACGCAGGTTTGCTTCATTTCTTGCACACTGCCAAGTGTGTGTCTTTTCTGTGTTTCTTCTTCAAAGCACGTGGCAGGCATGGAATGCTTCCTTTCCACACACGACCACTTATGGGTTTTTTGTTTTGAACCCCATGGCCATGTGATGCTTCCCATCCTCCACCCACGGCCATGTGATGTCTTTCTTCCCCTTGTACATGGCCAATTATGATTTTATCTCCGAAAATACATGGCCAACCCTCCTATGTCTATATGAAATGCTTGACTAGCCATGCTTTATATGTACTCTTTCATTCATTTGAGTATATTCTTACCCCAAGATTTAAGCCATGTAATTTGATATTGAACAAAATATTATATGGTCCATAAGATCCTGATGAGAGCAAGAATTGAGATAATTGGATTAGTAATCAGTATGAGTGATGGAAAATAGTTATTAAATGGAGATGGATATGTTACTTTATTACTAAGGGAGTAATAGATTATGAAAGTTTGTTCTAATGCTAAAGTCTATAAAGATATTATTCAAAAAGACATGAATATAGCACGAATTATTATAGAAATTAAACGACATAAAAAGCTATTATAATAGGATGAAGATTGATTTAAGCTATAATTCATCAAAAGTCACCTACAAATGAAAAAAGCATGATTGCTTAATATGAAAGTATACATATATATATATATCTTGTTATACACAGATTAGATTGAAAAGCTTTAACATAATAATCCTATAAAGATATGAATTGGAGTCCACTTGAACTCTAATTAGAAAAAGTTACAGGTAATGATGCTAAAATAATTAGGTTTCTAAAATATGTTTTAGTTCCTAATAGCCATAAACTAAGAAGAGTGAGAAGAAATATAGTAATCACACGAGTTTATGCTATTTGATTAGTCCTTTATAGTATGGTATAAAGTATGTACTAGGCCAAAACAATTGGTTCTACCCAAATACTATTTTGATAATCCTTTGCAGCGACATGAGAGTATTATGATTTAACCTTGTAATGAGAATAATGTAGTTGCCATGTTACAAGTAACCTAGTAACTTTAAATGTACAAGCTAATTGATGTATTTTACATACAGGTATAAGGTATGTAATATGCCTAAGTTAAAAAGAGAAGGAATGTTTTAAGGGATATTAAAAAAAATTATAGAAGCTTGATTATACTTCAAGTCTTCATGGGAATCGATGGTGAACCTTGATGTAAAGGATCATGCTTGTCTGTTATTCATACCCTATGATGTAAAATGAAAGTTATGAGTTTTCAAGTACTGTTCTATTGTTTAAGATGAGATAATCTTATACAACTCACCTAAGAAAATAATGTTATAAAATAAAAAGTAAAAATAAGATGATCATGATATATGTGATAATGTTAAGGTAGATAATCTACTGCCTATGATATAATAGACTATAAAAGTGAGCTAAAGGGGCTAAAGATGAATAAGTGTTGACCTTAAGCTATATGAAAACATAGTTACTCTATTATATGTATCATGAATGCTTGAGTGCTGTAATTTATGATTATGTTATCATGTGGTTAATTATGAGAATAAGGAAACTACCCACGGCAAGCAGTAACAAGGTATGTCATCGAGAACTATTTGTGAGTTATATAAGTGAATGTGGTAAAATTGATTTGAGCATGCTACGATGAGTAGTTTGATTTACTATGTGAACAAGTACGAGCAATGAAATTATGTATTGCCATGTTTAAACTGCACACATATGTATGAGTGCATGTGGGTACACACAATGCTACTCATGAAAGCTGATGTGTTGTTATTGTTACATAAACATGTAACTATTATGATATGAATGAAAGAAAATTGATGCAAGCATACGATTTCATGGTATCATCTATATGTAATAGAACCTAAAGCTCAACAATGATGCATGATAAGAATGATATGCATTCTTTATGAATTGTGGCTTAAAGCCAAATAATATATTAAGTAACAAAGAATATGATGGCTCAAAGATGATTATAATGGGATAAGCCTATGGGTCTTAGTTCAGTTGTGGATTAGATAGGCATGCCTAGAGGGATACAATCGTAGCTGTTATAGTTGATCCCGTTTGGGTCTTGTTCCTTAATGGAACCATCGTTTGACCTCGTTTGTGTCCATAGTTTGTTCCTTATTGGAACCATTGCTTGACCCTATTTGGGTCTATTGTTTGATATCTTTGAATATCCATAGTTTGATACCTTCGAGTATCCATTGCTCCCATTATCCACCCTTTTAAACTAGTACTTAGGCAGGCTATTAAAGATGTAAAAGGTGTAAGAAATGAAGTAACGTATGTATAAATCACCTCACTTATATGTATTGGAATCATGATAGTGATTTATTCTGTTGCTTTATTCTAAATTTCAGTTAGCTATAAACTACTTCTATGAAATGAAATGCCATGTTATGTAGTACTTGATTGTGATGTCTTACATCAACTATGAGAAAGTTCACCATGTGAGTACCAGTGTGAGTCGGTTCCACGGTGAATAGTTAGGCCACATAGGCCATAAGCTTACAATATTGAATTAAACGTTACATGAACTATCACTTGCATAATAATATTCATGTAGGGGAAAATTAAAAATGTTTGCATGTGGTATGAAGACTTTGTCAGTTAATAATGAGGTGTAATACCTATTCTTGGAATGGCATGCAAATTCGTGAGTATGAATATGAACATTTATGTATGTATGTGTTTATGTATAATTCTAACATAAATCAAAGTGCAAAGCATGATATGATATGAATCTGTATGATGTTTAAAGTGTAATGATAACATAGCATTATGGAAGACATGTGCCGAAAACCCAAACAAAATGATAAGTTTGTAATATATGTAATGAAAGCATGCCTAGCAATATCTATTGCAATGTTATATAACATGAGCACTTTCTTTTGGATATGAATTAGCAATAAATGCACATGTTAGGTAACCAAATTGGTTAATGGTATTGAGTTGAAGGTTATAAGAATATAATGATAATATCAGTATTCTAGAATAGAAGAATTATAAGTGTATGAATTGTTCTAAGTAATAAGAGAGTATTAAAAATAATCGTTAATTAACAAGTTTCTGGAATAAGATAAGATTATATAATGCTTTCGGTTTTAGCAATGATGGCATCAATGGTTAAGGTTGAAAGCTCCTCGAAATGCCCAGTATAGCATGATAAATAATGTAACCTCATATGTTATTTTATGTTATTATGATAATTATATTTGGTTTGATAAAGAATATTGTAAGAGCTTGTCCATAGATTTTGTTCCCCACTAAGCTTTATAGCTTAGCACAGGTTTGTTTATCTATGTAGGTTTCAAGAGAACTTCAAAGGATCGGGCAAGATGCGGTTGCCTGAGGATTTTAGGAAGCTTGAAGGCCCTTTTATGTTATGATTATTTATCCATAAGTTTATTTATTTATGGCATGTAATCAGGGCCTGTGTTATTATTATTACTTTTAGTATTTATGCCTGATCTTGATTAGGTATGATTTATGATGATTGATGATGATTGATGATTATCCATGGTAAAGGAATTAGGGTGTTACAATTTTTACCCTTATCTTTTTGCTTTGGAACCTCTTCTACATTCTTAGGATTATAGTCACATACCTCCGTTGTCAATTCCACCTCTTTAGAAATATATGATGGTTGATTGCCTTGTTCAACCCCTTAGACTTGTTTATCGCTCCTCAATGAGATAGCTTTAGCTTCTTCTTTCGAAATTCGATCAACATTTGAAGGGAATGCACCCGGTGTCCTTATAGAGATACAAGTTGTAATTTGACTAACTTGAGTTTCCAAATTTTTTTATTGCCGCATCTTGATTCCTATTCCACTACTCTTGAGTTTTCGACCATGCCTTTTGGTTTGTCATGAACTGATTTTGGCTAGTCATAAAACTAGCAAACATTTCTTTAAGGTTTGGTTTCTTCTCTTATGGTTGGGGTTTCTTATGTTCAAATTCGAGAGGTTGGTATGGTGTTTGGTGAATTTGTGGTGGTTGATATGGTGTTTGATAGTGAGTATTTGCTACTATGGGTTGGTGTTGTTAATGGTAGCCATGGTTATAGTGGGCATGGTTATGTAAAGGTGGGTTAAATGGGACTCTTGGGTTAGTGTTTGAGGTTGAGGCTTGATTTCCATCTCTCCATGATCAATTTGGGTGATTCCTCCATCCTAGGTTGTAATGATTGCTAAACGGATCATTTCTCTTGAAATCATTCAAGGCATTTAATTCTCCCATTGATGGAGTGTATGGCTTAATTATCCTTGCATCACTACCAAAATTTCCTCCTTTAAATGTATTGCCCTTTTAGCTAATTGTTAACACATTCTGAACCTTTAGTCTATTCAACTCTTTCTTTAATAACTCTAATTGAGCTTTTAACATAGCCACTTCATCTATTGTATAGACTTCTTGCTTTTTTTTCAAAGCTCTAGAACTATACCACTGAGCCTCATTTATGGCCATTTCATCAAAAAGCAAGAATGCTTCTTTTGGAACTTTGTTCATGAAGCTTCCCCCTTGAGACAGCATCCAATAAATACCTTATAGTCAAATTACACGTTGCATAAAATGTTGACATCAGCTAGTGCATTGCGATCTAATAGTGAGGATAACTCTTCAATAACCTCCTAAAACTCTCCCAAGGTTTATAGACGGTTTCATCATTTCATTGTTGGAAGTTGTAAATGTTGTTCCTTATACTCGTTGTCTTAGTGGGTGGAAAAAATCTTACAAGAAACTTGTCCTGCATTTGTTCCCATGAATGAACGGATTGGCTCGGTAGCATAGACAACCAGTCCCTTGCTCTCCTTATAAAAGTGAAGGGAAAGAACTTTAATCTTATGGCATCTATTGACACACCTTAAATTTGGACCGTATCATTGATCTCTAGGAAGATGTCTAGATATTGTGCCGGATCCTCTATATTCAATCCCAAAAATTGGTTCCTTTGAACCATGGTGATCATTGCAAGTTTTAGCTCGAAATATTATTGATGAGGAAGCATCATTATTCTATGCTTTTCATTCAATTTTAGAGTGGCATAATAATGAATAGTCCTTAGTCTTAGACCATTATGATTCCCTTTATGCTATTGTTGTTGCCCTACTCCTTCTTCATCCTTAAAAGGCACTTCCGGATTTGGTGGTTCATTCATTTATTCGTTTTGAACTTGTCTTTTTCTCTAGTGTAAGGTCCTCTCGATTTTAGGATCAAATGGTGCTAGATGATGTGCATGAAATCTGTTCATACACCAATTTCACCTGAAAAGTAATAAATAAAGAAAAACAAGTAAAGAAAATAACACAAAAAATAACCAATTAACTTGAAACACGCCAATGTTATTCCCTAGTAATGGCGCCAAAAATTTGATCTATTAACAACAAGTGTACCGAATTGAAAAGTAATAAAGTGGAATATTTTTAATACCATAAGTATCAAAACCAAGGGAAATGAATTAGAGTAATAATTATTGATTGATTATTTAGATGTATTTAAAGTATTTCCTAATTGTTGCTAGTTGTGTGTAATTATCAATAAAAACAATTAATAGTAAAGGTGAATAAATTGCAAAATGTATATTAACAAGGAATTAGAGATCTAATCCTCTTCGTTCCCATGTAAGGTTTATTTTGACATAAAATTCATACATTTTAGATGTGGACAACCCATCTAAACCCTTAGTATCCCATTTCGGAGCTTACTATTCCAACTACCCAGTATCCCAATTAGGAGCATACCCGATAGTTAGCATAAGCATGGGTCCCAAGACCTAGGTATGATCTAATATCCCATTCTAGAGTCCATTAGTTTAAAACCTATTCATTTTCCTCTCTTTTTCTGAAGTTACAACACATAAACCTTAGATCTAACAGCTCCTATTTTGGAAACACCATTAAAACTATAGCAAATATGAAGTAAAATAGAGCATATATGATATAAACACTAAAGAAACATTCATTTATCAACTTGGATAAGATTGGCAAAATAAATCCTTGTAAAACATACATATCAAGACAAATACAAGAGAAAAGAGACATCTAAAATATATATAAGGTAGCTGAGTTCATATCCCTAACATGGTTGAGGGGATTTAAAGATCCCTAAACAACAAGACAACTACTCACTATTCATAATGTAAATGGAAAAGAAATCATAAAACCTATTTGAGAGTTTGGATCTAAAGTACAACAACTCCTATTCTTCTTCTCCAAGCCTTTTCTTGATTCAAAACTTGAACTTTAAATTGTAACACTAACTACAACCGTGTATTTTTGTATTTTAAAAGTAAAGTTATAATAAAAGAGTGATTTTTACAAGTAAATCTATGTGACCTAAGTGTAAAAATCCTAAAGTATGAAAAACTACGAACTAAACTACAAAGAATACTCTTAAAAACATAAAACCTAAAAATCTCCCCTTTAAAACTAAACAAAAAGTAGGTTTTATAGTAGTCCAGGATAGCACTCGATCGAAACAAAAATGGTCTCAGCTTAGTACAATTGGTTAAAAGAGTACTGTAGCTTAGCACACGACTAAGATAAAATGGTCTCAACCGAGTGCACTCTTCTAGATTGAATCATCTTTGAACTCTATATTGGACATGGCGGAGACAAATTTTCTCAGTCGAGTCCTTTAATGAAATGGTGCATTTTGCTAAATTGTAGGGTACACGACTAAAATAAATGGTCCCAGCTGAGTGCTAACCCTTTTTTTCTATACGAAATTCAAAAAAACACCATTAAACCCTCAAAAACTTGATAATTATCAAAATATTCCTGTTTGGCATTAAAAAGAAATTTAACACTTAAAACAAGAAAACACGTAAGGCAAGACACAAATACAGACAAAAATATACTAAAAATACACATTAATTCAGCATTATCAGCAAGGTTTAAGTGTGGGGGGACTTTGATGTCATGCAATATAGCATAGCCATTTTATCTAATTATGCATCACTTTGTTAGTTTTTATGCATATATTTTGATTATTTTATTATGTTTTATGTTACCTTTTATATTTTCTTTGTTTTGTAGGTTATTTCTATCTAAATGGATGATTTGAAGTACAATTAAGGGCTTTGGATTAAAGAATTGAAGAAAAAAGGACTTTAAGGAAGGTTTAAAGCCTATGCCAACTCGTGCCACGGGTGTTAACTCCTTATAACTACTCAATATGCTGACTCATACCTTATTGAATCGACTCATAACCAAGTTTAAAGTGTGCCAACTCCTACCATCAGTGTCGACTCATTAAAGAGCTAGCCTATGTCGACTCACCTAACTCAGCACTAGTGTATTGAGTCATCACCAATAGGAAGAATTTCAACATTCCAAATGCCTTTTCATGTATACACTCCTCTCTAAAAAGACATTATTTAGGACACCTTTAGGCTTATAACTACATGAAGTTAACTAGATTTTAGGTATGGAAAAACTATCAAGTAACTACCAAAAACAATTCACAAGATTATGACGAAAAAGCATACACCAAAGAAGAGGAAAGATCAAAAGAGGTCATTCAACATTCAAGTAATTTTTTGAAGAAACATTGAGGAGTCATCAACCATTCTTTTCTTATCTTTCTCTTTAGATTATTACTTGATGTCATTTTTCTTTATTGTGTTTTTTTTTACAATATGTGTTTAGGCTAATTTGTTAATTAGAATTACAAGTATGGATTGATCACCATATATAATGTGTTAGTCAATTTTTTCACAATGAGAATTAGGGTATTTTTGTGGAAAAGCAATTTAACTTACTTAAAAGTTAGAAACCACTAAGGAGAGAAGGGCTTCACTTTGAAAGGTAAAAGAATTGGCATGGAACTTCATGGTTTTCATCTATCTTTACAATAACATGAGAGTTCTTGTGGACTCTAGATGGGAATGTCTTATTTGACAATGAGAATTGTACTTAGGGATAATAGGTCATATTTTCTAATCATTGCGTGCACATGTGTTTATTAAATCTTTTCTTTATCAATTAATTTCTTATAGTTCTAATAACTTCATTGGATTGTATTGTTAGTTAAAAATTAAATTAAGTTTATTTAATTTAATGATTTTATGACTTTAGAATATTAATTCATTCAAATTTACATTAGCCTATCCATCTAAGTATCTATTCGATTAATATAAAACAACTCTTCATATTGATTCCCAGCGTTTGACACCCTACTCACCCTATCTAAGTCTTAGAGACTAAGGTAATAAAATTTACACCGTAGCAATTGGTGCTGTATCGCTTATTGATTTTCTAATACTTTTTCCCCAATCCTTGATGATCTACTAAAGCAATCATAAGAGGGGCCATGAGTGGTACCATGTGATGGGCCACTTGCACCTTCATAAAATGTGGCTGGAGTGATAGCAAATTCTCCTATGGTATTTATCCTCTTAAGGCATACCAAAACTCCTCTCTTCATCATCACTTTCATCCTTTTCTTTCAGTACTCTCTTGTTTCTCTTTTGATGGTGGTGGATGTGCCAATCCTCTCCAATAAGAATGAGAGCAGGTAGGGATCAATCTTATAGAGGCTTCAACTACCTCACAACGAATTAAAGTTTGCTAGTAAAATAGGTAAAGTCAAGCACATGAGTAAAATCACAAGATTAATATCTAAAGCTTTAGTTATTATGGTTACAATAGGACCATGAGTGATAGGGCTATCTTTTCTAAAGGCACGATTTTCAACATTTGATTAAATATCCAATATGTCAAAAAACACTTGCTTTTTATTGTGAATGCACCATATAAGAAATAACTCTTGATATGAAACTCTATTGAATTCAGACTTGTGAAAGATAACACATGTAAGATCTTTGTGCAATAACCAAAACATTCAAATCTTTGATAAACATGGCTTTTGCCCCTTCTTTCATTGAAAAGGTGTATGCAAATGAGTTATGAAATTCCAAAATGCATTCACTTCAAAATTCATAGGGGAATCACATATACCATCCTTCTTAAAGCCAAACACTTTATGAATAAAAGAATGGGTAAGTATGTGTTTGTCTCCTAACTTTCAAAATTCCAACATAGAATCATTAGCATTGACCTCTAATGTGATGTAAAAATCCATAAGCAGGTTAATATATATAGTCTCATGCATTGAATAAATTTACCAAGATCACAAGTATTTAAAAGGAGTAATGAAAGAATCTAACATACCAAAGATCTCTAAAGGAGAGTAGTAAAAAGGTACTTACAAGACATTATTTCTATAATTTTAAGTGAAATGAACCTTATACCTTCCTTATCATTGAGGAGTGGAAATGGACTCTTGTAGATGGAAGCCAAATCTCCTTCTTGTGAAGCCTCATTTTCGATCCTTGAAGATAAAGATCCTTTTTATCCTTGCATGTTAAGAATGATAAAAGATGAAAGGAAAGATAAATAAACATGCAAAGATGGAGGGCATGTGAAAAGAAAAAAGAAATATAGGAGTGTTTAATGGAGTATTTGGAGAGAAAGGGAGAAGATAAAGGTAGATTTTAGAAAGAGAAAACTATGAATGAATGAAAAAGAAGAGAAAATTAAGGGGTATAAATAGGGAAAAACTCATAGGAAAAGAAAAAGGCAGTAAAAAATCAATTGAAATGAAGACTAATGTTTATAGAAAGGAAGACTTGAATAGGTATGAGAGAAAGTAGGAAAGGACATACTTGAAATATGAAAGGTCATGACCTTTAGGTTTTTTTCACACCTTTTCAAGATATTATTTCAAAAATTAGCCTTAAAAACAATAAAAATTAAATAACAAAAATGGAAATCTAAAAAAGGGATTAAATGTAGGGAAAATATTTGGAAAAACTGATAGGCTGGGTAAGGTAATGAGTCTGTACGAATGGCATTACTCGACACAGTTACCAACTGTAAAGAGTCAGCACAAATGGCAACCTTTCATGAATCAACGTGTCTATCCTTGACTCAATGCATGCCTCTTTTTAGAATGAGTCAGTATGACTTGTGATGAGTCGGCGTGCCATAACCAAGTCAACACCTTTGCTCTCTGTGTTGAGTCAGCATGAATGGAATTAGTTGGCACAGCTTACTTTTAAAACTCAAAAATGAAAACTAACAAAAACTTAAAAGAAACATTAGGTCATTAATAATTAATGTGTAAAAATGAGGATAAATATGAAAAATAACAATAAATAAACATAAACTTGCTTATACTTCAAAAAATGAAAATGTGGCTAAAGAAATACTTAGTGAAATTAAGCTAGGTAACCTAAATAAGTGGGATGTATTGAACTTGATCATCATGATCATTATCTCAAAATTGATGCATATAAGCTTTCTTATTAGCATAAGGCTCAATGGGCTCTTGCCTTAAGCAATCATGTATGACATTATCAATACATCATCACTAATATCAAGAGAATCAATATATTTACACTTTCAATAGGGGAAGATCTCATCATCTTAAAAACATCAAATTTAATGCTTTCATTATTTACCTCCAGTGTGATCCTACCTATTTTCATGTCAATAATGGCACTAGCTATAACCAATAAGGGTCTTCCAAAATAAAATTGGAATTTTCTAAGTCCTTTTCCATGTCTAAAACAACAAAATCAACTGGAAAAACAAATTGTTAGCCATAAATAAGCACATATTAGTAGGCTTAAGTTCACCTAGATCTAAATGCTTATATATGGAATAAGGCATAAGACTCACACTAACACCTACATCACAAAAGACTTTATCAAAGTGAATACCACCAATTACGTAAGGAACCATAAGACAATTGGGGTCTTTTTACTTTAGTTGAGACTTAGAGTACATAGCTTTAGACACTTCCACCAAAGAAACTAAGCCATATCTCTAATGCATAGTGATATCTTTTAGTAACTTACCCTATGCTGGCATATCTCTAATTGCATCTATAAATGGAATTTTTATAGTTATGTCCTTAAGATAGTTGAGAAACTTACGAGATTGCTTATCTAAATTACGCCTTATGAACCTTTGAAGAAAAGGAAAATCCTTAAAATCTACCTTAGGTTCATCATTTTTATTTGAATGATTATTTTTCTTTTTATCTAGATTAGGCTTCACAACATTATTTCCACTATTATCAATCACATACTCATTAACTTTGCTAGACCTATCTCCTATCTCATCATCTTTATTAACTACTTTCTTACTTTTTTCGCGTTATTTTCAACCTCTTTACTACTCCTCAAAGTAATTTCTTAACAAGTCTCCTTGTATGGGAATTCGGGTTGGCTACGTAGCTTGCCTAATGGTTCAGAATTAGAAGAGGCTCATAAGGTAATTTGGGTTTCAAGAATTCTATTATGAGTAGAAAGCTGCTCAAGCTTTGCATTCATTTGCTTGAATTGCTTCTCATTTTGTTTATTAATAGAGATTTTTTATTTGATGAATTGTTCCATAAGGGTCTCAAGATTTGATTTGGGTTATGTAGCGTTAAAGGTTGCTTCATTGGAAATCCTAGTGGGTTTTGTGGTCTAAGCATTAGGTTATTTGCAGGATTGGGTTGAGAAGAAGTATTAGACCATGAAAATCCATGGTGGTTCCTCTATTGAGGGTTATAAGGATTGGAATTTAATCCTACCCTTTGATTAAAATCCCTTTGAAAACAATTAGCCTATTCATTAGAACTCATATTACATTGTGCCTGAATGAGATCCTCCACAAAATTCATAAACAAAATTTGAACTTTTAATAGAATTAACTTAATATTCAATTACCATTTTGGTGAAAGCATATACCTTTGCTATTAATAAATTGATTGTGTCAAGTTTAAAGGCTCTTTTTGCCTTTGCCATTATTGGTTCATCACCCATGTGCCCTTGGAGATCTAAGTTCCTTAAGCAAAGTAACATTTCCCACTTGACTACATTGACAATGTTCTTATTTTCATCCATTGATCAATTATATAAGATTTAAGAAATAATCCAATCTGACAAACCATGATGAGGGCATTAAATTTAAAGTTTCTTAAACCTTTCCCAAGCCGTATATATTGTCTCACTTGCATTTTGTCTAAATGTTGAGATTTCATTCCTAAAATTGGCCATTTTATAGGGTGGAAAGTATTTGTGAAGAAATGTTTGCTTCAATTGATCCCATGTTATGGTTGACTCACTAGGCAAACTAGCAAGACAAAGTTATGGTTTATCCTTAATAGAAAATGGAAATAGCCTAAGCCTTATTACATCATCTGTCACTCCATTGCTCTTGAATGTTACACACATATTAAGAAAGGCTAATATGTGGACATAAGGATCCTCTCTTTATAGACATCTAAATGGTGCCACAATTCCTCCGAAACTCCCTGATATGTTGAGCATAGAAAAATCACCCAAAGTATACCTATCTTGATCAGCCATATTATTTGAACTTTATCTTCTTCTTTTTTGTTGCCTTTGGTCCTTACAAAAAGCATGGAGAGTTCTTTTAATTTCAGAATCAAATTAAAGAATATTATTACCACTATTGCTTTAATGTGTATAGTAAAGAAAACAAATAAAACAGAAACGATACTACTAAAATCTTAATACTACTAAGGAAAATTAGAAAGAAGGCCTAAAACAAACTTTATCTACCCTAAACTAATAAAAACAAACACAATGATTCCCTGACAAAAGTGCCAAAAATTTATTGCGGTGTAAAGTTTTTACCCTAGTTTCTAGAACTTAGATAGAGTGAGTAGGGTGTCGAACACAAAGAATCTAATGGTATGCTTTGTATTATTTGAATATATACTTATATGGATAGGCAAATGTAAATGAATAGAGTTAGTTATTCTAAAATCCTAAAATCATCAAATTAAAGTAAATTAATCTTAAATCCTATCTAATAATATAATTCAATAAAGTTATTAGAACTACAAGAAATGAATTGATCAAGTAAGAGATTCAAATAACATGAGTGCATGCAAATGATTGGAGAATATGGCCTACTTTCCCTAAGTGTAATTCTTATTGTCAAATAGGGGCATTCCCATCTAGAGTCCATAAGCACTCTCATGTTATTATGGAGATAGATGAAAACTATGAAATTTTATGCCTATTTTTTTATCCCTCAAAGTGAAAGCCTTGTTTCTAAGTGATTTCTATCACTTAAGTAAATTCAATTGCTTTTCTACCAATATACCCCAATTCTCATTATGAATAAATTGATTAACACATTATATATGATGATCAAGCATATATAATACATTAAGCATCCAATTGAATTTAAATCATTCATACATTAAACAAAATATTATAAATAAAGATAAATTCATACTTGTAATTCTAATTAACAAACTTAACCTAGATACATATTGTCAAAGAAAACAAAACACAAAGAAGAACAATTACATCAAGTAATAATCTAAAGAGAAATAGAAGAAAAATGGTTTATAACTCCTTGAATGTTGAATGACCTCTTTTGATATTTACTTTTCCTTAGTGTATGCATTTTCCTTAAAATCTTTTTGAATTGTTTTGGTAGTTTTTCCATGCCTAAATGTGGTTAACTTCATGTATTTATAAACCCAAAGGTATCTCAAATGATGCCTTTTGGAGAGGGGTGTAAACATAAAGAGGCAATTGAAAGGTTGTGATGCTTGGCAATGGTGACAACTCGACACACTGGTGCCGAGTTAGGTAAGTCAGCATAGGCTGGCTCTACAACGAGTCTGCAAATTGGGGACGAGTTGGCACACTTTAAACTTGGTCAGGACCTAGCATAATAAGGCATAAGTCGGCTTATAAAAGCACTGTAATGAGTCAGCACACTAGGGAAAAGTCGGTATAGGCACTAAACCTTCCTTAATGTCCTTTTTCCTTTAATTATTTAATCTAAAGCCCTTAATTATACTTCAAATCACCCATTTGGATAGAAAGAGCCTATAAAATAAGGAAAACACAAAAGGTAAACATAATACAATAAAAGAAACAAAACACATGGATAAAACTAAAACAATTATACATAAATAAGTAAAATGGTTGCATAAAGTACTTGTATGTGTAATCTTTCACAAATCATAGTTCAATAGAGTTTCATATCAAGAATTGTTTCTAATATGGTGAATTCACACTAAAAAGAAAGTATGTTGGACATTTTGGATCTTCAATCAATTGTTGACATGTGCATCTAAGAAAGATGGCCCTATCACGTATGGTTATGTTGTCTCAATAATTACTAAAGCTTCAGATTTTAACCTTGGCAAATTTATGCATGTGCTTGAGTGTTCATAACTTACAAGGCAAATGTTGATTCATAAAAAGGTGTTTGATGCCTCAATGAGATTAATTCCTATTTGCTCTCAGTCTTATTAGAAAGGGTTGGTGCCTCTACCACCAGAAGAGGAAGAAGATGAGGAAAGTGATGATGAAGAGGATAAGTTTAGTGTGCCTTAAGAAAAGGAGTCCCATCAAGCATTGGCTATTATTCTAGCCCTAGATCATTAGGGTGCAAGTGGCCTATCACATAGTATCGCTCGTACCCCCTCTTGTGGTTCTTTTAGTCGACAGGCACAATTAGGAACAAGATTTAGAAAACCAATAGGCGATGCAGTATCAATTGACTTCAATAGAGATAATAAATGGCTACCTTGCTCAGAGCAAAGAAGTATGGAACATAAAATCAATACTTTCATTGCTCAAGCTGGCTACATTGTTTATTTGGCTCCACCATCTCCTTCGAATGAATGAGGAGAGTTTTCTTTTCCCTCTCCTTTTATCTTTTGGGTTCACATTGGGGTTAATGTGACATTCTAAGTGTAGGGGAGGAGATATTTCTTTATGTTTATGCCTTTAGTTTGTTTATATGTTTGTTCATGTTTTTGTTTATATGTGTATGTTTTTGTTTTTGTTCAAAGTTTGCATGCATTATGTTATGCTATTTTTACATTTATCTTTTATCTTTTCTACATTTATCTTCTCTACATTTATGGTTAGTTTTTTTTTCTAAGCTTATCTTATTATGTATGAGTATATGTCAATGACATGTCAATAGCTTATTTTTAATGCTTAATTAGTATAATCTTAAGTTTAATGTAGTGTATGCTTTAAGTTTTTCTTATTATCTCTTATTGTTATTTTTAAAGTCTATAGGATGTTTAGTCACTTTTCTAACTATGGTTAAGACTGGGATGGCATGATTCAAGTTTAGGTTTTTAAGGACTTAGGTAGCCTTAGGGAAACTATAGCCATAATACACATAACTCACTTTTCAATAATGTATGAAGACACACGAGAAAAAAATATATAACAAAAGAAAAGAAAAAAAGTGAAGATTAAATATGTCTAGTGGGATGGAGCATAAAATGCACCCACTAAACTAAATCAAGTGAAAAAGTGTGAGATAATTGTAAGCTTAAACCTTGTCCCAATGGTTATGTTTGTTCTTAAGATTTATAAGCTTGAAGATTGTTAATCTTAGTTGTAGAGCTTGGTTAGACTATTGACTCTATATTCTTGATTTTGAATTTAATAACTTAAGATAGTACATTAAATTTATTGAATATGTTATGCAACTTGTCGACTCTATCATTGTTGAGCATTGGAAGTAAGTTGTTGGCTACTCTATTTTAAGTAGTCATTTATATTTAAGATAATCTTAAGGGAGGCTATATTCATTTTGAGAAGATAAGTATTTTTGCTAGCTCTTACACTTAGGATTTTGCATTCTTGGTTGAGGACAAACAAGGTTTAAGTGTGGGGAAGTTTGATGTTATGCAATATAGCATATCTATTTTGACTATTTATGCCTTATTTTTGTTAGTTTTATGCATGTATTTTGTTAAATTTGTTGTGTTATGTTTTACCTTTATGATTTTTTTGTAGGTTTTTTTGGGTCCAATTGAGTGATTAAATGTTCAATTGGGGGCTTAGGATTAATGAATTAATGGAAAAAGAACATAAAGGGAGGAGTAAAGCCTGTGCCGACTCATGCCCGATGTGTTGACTAGTTATAAGGCTTGAATGTGCCGACTTGTGCCTTGTTGTGACAAAGCAGAGGTTGTGCCAACTCGTTCCCCCTATATCGACTCATTAAAAAGCCAGCTTATGCTAACTCACCTAACTCAGAACTAGTGTGTTAGTTGTCACCAATGCCAAGTAACACAACCCTTCAAGCACCTCTTTATATTTACACCCCTTTCGGAAAAGGCACCAATTGGGACACTTTGAGGCATATGAATACATGAAATTAACCATATTTTGGGCATGAAGAAACTACCAATTAACTACCAATCCAATTGAAAAGATTATGAGAAAAAAGCATACACCAAGGAAGAGAAAAGATTTAAATAAGTTATTCAAGTACTTTTTTGAAAAATAATTGAGGAGTCATCAACCATTTTCTTCTCTTTCTCTTTTGTTTATTTGCTTGATTTTATTGCTTTTCTTTGTATTTTTTTTTGCTTTGAACATATTGCATTTGGGCTAAGTTTGTTAATTAGAATTTTAAGTATGAATTGATCTTTTATAACAATATTTTATTTAATATATAAATAATTTAAGTTCAATTGAGTGTTAAATGTGTTATGTGTGCTTGATCACCGTATGTAACTTGTTAATTAATTTGTTCACAATGAGAATTGGAGCATTTTAGTGAAAAATCAATTGAATTTACTTAAAGGATAGGAATCACTTAGAGACAAGGGTTTCACTTTGAGTGGTAAAAGAATATGCATAGAATTTCATGGTTTTCATCTATCTCTAAAATGTCATGAGAGTACTTATGGACTCTAGATAGGAATACGCTTATTTAAGAATGAGAATTACACTTAGGGAGAGTAGGCCATATTCTCCAATCATTTGCATGCATATGTGTTAATTGATGAATCTCTTACTTGACCAATTCATTCTTCTAATTCTAATAACATAATTGAATTGTATTATTTAATTAGAGTTTAAGTATAGTTTTCCATAGTTTGATAATCTTAGGATTTTAGTATAACCAACTTTATCATTTTATAATTTCCTATCCATCTAAGTATGCACTCGATTAATATAAAGAAACTCTAAGATTTCCTATGTTCAACACCTTACTCACTCTATCTAAGTCTTAGAGACTAGAGTAATAAATTTACACCATAGCATTAATGCAAGACAGTACACTTGTAAACTCCAATGTGATACAAAAACAATACTTAAACTTTGCAAAAGTTAAAAATGTTATAATCAATCTCCATTCATAATTTTGATGAATTTAATTATATGGAATAACATTGCTATCAAACTAGTTTAGAATACAACTATTGTAGGTTTTAAAACACGAATCAACAGAGAGGAATTGATTTTGCACATCCATTTGAGATCACCAAAGCTTATCATCATGTTTATACTTTGTAAATGCACAAAACATATGCTGCCAATTCTTAATGCTAATAGTAACAATCATCTACATTACAATTTTACTTAAAACCTGATAGCTACTTTCTCTATGCTATAGAAGTTCCTGGTTTATAGACTATAAAAAATTTATGAAGCATGCATATTTGAACTCTATGGTTGGGAAAAAACACAAAGCTTAATGTAAAAACAAATAAAATTTTTGGCATAACCTTGTTGTCAGTCTATTTTGGTCTACAATTATTGTAGGGTTTAAAACAAGAAAGAAAGGAGAAGAGTTAAGCTTATCATCATATTTATACTTTGTAAATGCGCAAAACATATACTGCCAATTCTCAAAGCTAACGGCAACAATCATTAGCATTACCATTTAACTTAAAACCTGACAGATACTTTTTCTATGTTGTAGAGGCTCTTGGTCCATACGCTCTAAAAAATTTATAAAGCATGCATATCTAAACTCTTTGTTGGAAAAAACACAAACCTTAATGCAAAAATAAATAAAATTTTTGACATAACCTTTATATCAAACTTGTTTGGACTATAACTATTGTAAGTTTTAAAACATGAATGAACATATAGGAGTTGATTTTACACGTATATTTGAGATGATCAAAGTTTATCATCATGTTTATACTATGTAAATGTGCAAAACATATACTGCCAATTCTCAAAGCTAATAGTAACAATCATTAGCATTACAATTTAACTTAAAATCTAATAATAGCTACTTTCTCTATGATGTAGAAGCTCCTGATCTATAGACTCTAAAAAATTTATAAAGCATGCATACCTGAACTCTATGGTTGGAAAAAACACAAAGCTTAATGCAAAAATAAATAAAATTATTCACTCACCTTGTTATTGATAAAACAAACAATAGCTTTACTTTGAAGCAGATTAATTTATCAAATAAAGACAAACAACTAGATACATATTATGTTACTTATTATGAAAATCCACAAAGCAGGAATCAACATCACAAACTTAAGAGATAAAACAATAAGAGAAATAATTAAAACAAACCTATGTAACCAACCTCCTAGCAAACAAATTTGTCTTAAATAAATTAATCATGACCTTCTGTGCAACTATATGAAGTTTTTTTCATTCTTTAGAATTTTTCTTATGCCAATAATCTTGAGCATAATGCCATTTCTTTCCATACTTGAAACGTTCAATATTATGCTTATGATATCTGTAACTTCAATCATCTTCTTGATCTTGACGTTGTTGATCGATGTCTAGTAAGTGATCGGTATCTAGCAAGTGTACTAGATCGGCTAGTAATATAAGGAAATATAGATTAAGACCCCAAAATATCGTACACAGGGGAACATGGATTGCTAAGAATAATATCTATGTATGAATTAAATTAATCCGATATCGTTTGCAAAATGTTTTTGATTTAAAAGCAAAAATTAAACAAAATAAACAATTAAATAAAACAAAAGCTAAAACATGAATTAAAAACAAAATAATAACTGAAATTCTCTTGCTAAAGGAACTATCCACCTTAACTTTCATTGTAATGACTTAAATTCAATATAAACACCAGTGATTATGGAAAAACTAGTAATAAAGCAAGATATCTTTATTCAAGTATATCATTCTTAGTATTAAACTCATAGACAAATCTAATACTTAGCATGCAAATCTAGTTTAGCTTCCTAAATATTCATTAAAGTCTTTCTCAAGTGATTCATTTCCAATTCATTCTTAGTTCTTCCTCTCTTAGTATTAACCAATAAAATTAACACATAATTATCTCATATTTCGGATAATAATCATGCATAAACATTAAAGAGTCAATCCAAAAACATGCAAATCATTAACTATGTCAAAACCAATCTTTAGTTATTTATTCAATAAACCAACAATCAATCTCAACACAATCAAAGATAAGAATATGCTTAAAACCAAGAAATAATCAACCGATATTGAAAATTAAGCTCAAAATAAAGTCATAACAATGAAAATATGAGTTTTCAAGAATCCATTAGCAAAAGAAGAAAAACTACTTTCTAAATATGTTTAAAAACTAAAGACAAAGTTGAAGAAAAATAATGAAAACATAAAAACAACGTAAAATAACTAAACCTAATTCTAAGATTTCTCTAATTGATTCTACTAATTGATCCCCTTGTTCTGTGTTTTGGACTGCTATTTATAGGTAAAATTGTGGTAGACTCCTTGTTAAACTCCAGTCACAGAATAGGAATCAAATTCTGCTAAAACAGGAAGCTCAAAAATCCTTCGCGAAATGGGAAAACTGGATCACGTGGCCATGCCCTTAAATGTGCCTTCTCTTCACGTGGTCACGTGTATTTATGTTCTTCCTCCACACGTGGTCACGTGTAGTCCTTCACTAGGAATCCATGTGGTCACGTGTATTCATTTGTTCTTCTTCAGTTAGTCTTTCACATGGCCACGGTTCTTCAATATCAAACCTTCACGTGGCCACGGATAGAATTCTTCAATGACTTCACGTGGTCATGTCTCAAGGCTTTGGACTGGACGCTCGTTTTCTCGCCTAAATTCTTCATATTTGCACTTGTGGCCCTAATCTTTGCACTTTTTACAATTTAAGCCCTTTTATATCAATTTTAACCTGAAAATCAAATAAAACACAGAATTAACCTCAAAAACATAAATATTAACAAGTTAACTCTAATTTAACCTAAATAAAACCAAAACAACTAAATAACACAACTAAAAACATATCAAAAACTATATATAATCCACACTTATCAGTAAGTGTACTAGATCAACTAGTAATATAGGGATATAAGATTAAGACCTTGAATATCGAACCCTAGGGAATTGTGTAAAAGTTGTGTATTTTAGATTTTTGAATGAGTGATGTGTGTAAAGAATTTCCAAGTTTGGAGTGATAAAGAACTAACTAAATCAAAACAAAAATTTAAGCAACTAGAGTAATGAAACTAAAGTAATTAATCATAACCTTAAGCAAATTGACATAAACATAAATGAAGCAAGATATAAAAGATGGTAAAATCCAATAATAAAAGACATTTTTGCTAAAAGACTATCCACCTTAACTTCTATTGCAATGACTTAATTAAAGATAACACAAGTGTTCATAGAGAACCAATGTAAATTAAAATATATTATTCAAAATATCATTCTAATTATTAAATCCTTTTATTAGAAACAATCCAATACTTAGCATAAAAATCAATTTATAAACTCCTAAACATTCATTAAACCCTTTTTCAAGAGATCTACCTTCAGCCTACTCTTAATTCAACTTTGTTAGTTTTAATTTCACTCTTTACCAACACAAAAATATCTCAATTTTTAGAATGCAATCATGCATCAATACTAGTGAATTAAACTAAAAACACGCGTATTGTACGTCATACTTGAAGTGATCATTAACCATTTATTCAATACATTAATAATTAACTCAATCACAACTCAAGATAATAATTTGCTCGAGAATTAAGAAATAACACACTTGTATTGAACTAAAATCTCAAATTAAAGTAATTACAAATAGAAGTATGAGGGTTTAAGCTCCCTCAGCAAAAGTAAATAAAACTACTCACTCATTATCTTAAAGATAAAAGAAAAATTAAAATAAAGATACAAACACATATAGCCAAAAATCTTCTCTTGATCTCTTCTTAGACCACCAAGTTCTATCCTCTAAATCTTTTGTTCTCGTGTCTTGAAAACTAGGTTAAAAACTTAAGTAAAAATTCATAATTCTAGCAATCCTCCTCAATTTTGGTGTTTTATTTTGCTTAAATACTCGCAAAAGAAGAAGTTTGATGCCTTGTAACTTCTTAAACCAGATGATAGAAGAATTTTATCGACATAGGAATTCTTCCCCGTAGGTGAGGGCCTTTCTCCCTTGGATGCAAACTTTTCCTTCTCAGGAGAGGACTATTTCCCTATGCGTGAGGGCTTTGTCTCTGTACTCTACGTGCATTTTAGCTTTAAAATTTCCAAATTGCTCCAATTTTCTTCCTTTCTTCAACCAACTTCCTTTTTTCTCCAATTTAGTCCCTAAAACAACAAATTACAATTAAATCAATATAAATTACAATTAATAAAATTAAACACCAAATTAACACTAGATTAACAATTAAATCACCTAAAAACACACTAATAACATAATTATAATTCACAATTATCAGTCGTCGAGCTCCCCTCAAAGATGACCTTACTCATTTATATTTTTTATCTTTCATTTTCATTGTCACTTTCTTCCTCGCTGCTATCTTTTCTTGAAGGTTTGAATTTTAAATTTTTTGAACCTTTTGGTCCAAATTTTCCTTTGCTGCTAAATAGTGCCGCTTTCTCATTCTTTATAGAGACCTTTGCCATCTGCACCATTAAGCTTTCTTGATTGACCAACATATTTTCCAATGCTTTTCAATGTTGGTTAAGATGAACGTCCTTGAATAGCTACTATGAAGCTTTGATATTCAGAGTCTAACCCATAGATAATAATTTTTTTTTTCTTGACTCAATAATTGTAAGCTTTGAATCCAATTATGAAATTTTGTTGCACAATGACTTCACTTTAGAGAAGTATTAACTGATTGTCATTTTACCTTATTTGATTGCCATTAATTAATGAGATGTAAGAATATCTTGTGCCTCATTTTGTGTGTTCATGTCTTTTATATACTTAAAAATGTCATCTCAATAGAAATTTTAAGAATGAAAAGAGCCTTATTAGCTTTTGCCTTCTATTATATGCTATAGTTGCAAATGTTTGTCTTCCTATGGCCTCAAATGTTATAGTCTTACTGCCACTAATTATCTCTTATAATTTTAAGGCCTCTAAATATGACTATCTACTGCTACTACCACCACCATTACTACTTCTATCAAACTTGTACAATTCTAGATAATTCTTCATGTATCCATACTACTGCTATTGCTACTACTACTACTAATACTACCTAATAATTTATAAATGGTTACCTAATGTAGCACCCCTAGATAATTTTTGGCAATTCTTAGATTGCAAATGATGGAGTTAGACTCTATACATCATTGGACAATTAGTTAGCAATAACAGTCCTTATACTTTTTTAATCCAAAATAGTTTCTCTTATAAGTTTAAGTGCATTTATAAATATTTGGCATTAGTAAATAGAACATTGAACCCACCAAACATCAAACTTTATAAAACATCAAACCATTAGAATATCTAACCTACCAAACATATTACACACTATAGTAATCGAACCAATAGAAAATATCTATAGAAAAATCTTCAAACAAGCATAATATCCAAACAAACAAAATCGATCCAAATAAACTGAAATAACCATCACATAAAAAAGATAAATTTAACAAAACAAACCATTTTTTTTGGAACCTCAATGATATATATACAACACTTCTACATATTTTTTTATAAAACAAATTAGGTCCCAGATAAATTGGCTCAAATAAGGGAAAACATTTAAGAAAAAACTTTTTACTACATAAAACCTTTTTTTTTAATTATTAATTTTTCAAAAATCATGCATAACATCACAACAAGCAAAATTCATAAGCAAAAATAATAAACAATCCAGTTACAATTTAAATACAAAGATACAAAAAATGATTTTTTTTATTTCTATTAAGAAAACAAAAAATAAGTCCAAGAGAAGCATATGTTAAAGCATAAGGAGTTACCCTCATCCTGTAGTTATAGAAAGCTTATAAGAGCCCTAAAAACTAAGAACATAAAATAGTATGTAGGTCCCAAAAGATACTTAAGAGGGGGGTGAATTGGGTGTCTTAAAATTTTATAACTAAATTCTAATATAACAGAATTTTATGCAAGATCAGATTTCTGATAGTAAATGTAAAAAATACAAGACATAATGTATACTTAGATTTTGCAAGTTCCTTTTTCAATGTAAGCTTTAATTATAATTCTAAAAATGTGTGTGTTATATTTGTTATCAATATTTCAGAAATTCGTTTTACAGATTTTTGAAAACATAATTTCTAGAATGTATGACATGATAGAAAAGTAGAGCAGAAAACTAGAACACATACAAAATTTATAGTGGTTTTGCCATAATGCCTACCTCCACCCCTCAAAAATTACTCTTGAGCTTTTGTTCTCCACTCTTAACTCTTTTAAGTGCAAGAGTCAAAGCCAATATATAAACCTACTAACCACAATCTTTTTCCCAAAATAAAAGATTCAAACACTTACTAAAATTTTACCTTAGGTTCTAGCCAACCCAAACTCATAATCTTTCACGATAATAATTCCTTAGAAATAATTACAACAAAAGCTATAATTAAATTGAGAAGAGTATGTAAAGATGAAGTGCAAAGATGAAAAGTGATATTTTAAAGAAGTAAGCCTTTTCTTTTAAAAGGTTGAAAATTCTTTCCAAAATGACATCTAACCATCTAATGGATCTTACATGTATTTATACCCAAAAAATCAAATTTAAGTGTTAAATCCTAAAAATAGTCATTTATAGCCACTAAAGGACAAAATATTCAATTTTTTGTTCAACTAGCCATTATTTTATCCTATAGTGCCAGACAGATTTTTGTTTAGAAATCTATCCATATTTCTAAATCAATTTCTAATAAAAAAATTCTAACAAACCAAATTCTAAGATATTTTCTAAAAGAAACCAATTTTGACTAAAAACTTAATTTATGACTTTAAAATATTTTTATGCAATTTTAAAACTTAGAATATACATGCATGAGAGATAAATTATGCATCAATTTTATCTTACATTTGAATACCCTAATTTCCTATAGACTAAGGCATTCTTCAACTTGAGTCTTCATGCATCCATCACAATCTTCATTTTTGATATTTGTATTAGAAAGGTATATAGAATTTCCTGCAGAAATAAGGTTAGAATAAAATTCACACTAGAGTTTATTTAAGGCTTGATTATCATCAAAATGTGGATATAGACTTAAGCCAATACAGTAGTTAGAAACCAACTAAAGAAAGAGAGACAGAGAAATCCGAGAATACAAAAAAATAGAGAAATTCCTTTAGGAAAAGGCTCCAAGAACCAAATTTGAGATTTTGACCTAAAATCAAAGAAGAAGTGTAAAAAAAAGGAAGAAAAAAATAGAATTGGTAAAGACCCAAAATGGAAGAGAATCATCAAAATAAGAAGAATCACCTTAAATGTGCCTAATAATGATGCATGGGTAGCACTACACCTTCCTTCATTAAGCAACCCTAGATCTAACCTTTTAGCCGCCCAAAAACACCTAAAACACAGTCTTTTCTAGAAAAGAGCCTTGGATCTTTATTGATCTAGAATTTAAAAACCATATAAAGTGTTTTCTTAGTAAAAAAAAAAACACTAAAAATCCCTTGAAATCCTTGCAAAAATAGAAAAAACTATCCTTCTTTTAAAAAGAAAACAAATCAAGAGAAGTCAGATTATTTGACTAGAAGAAGAGAAGCCCACAATTGGCCTAAATAAAACGCTTTTTAATTCAAATTGTGTTGAAATAATGTGGGAAAATGAGTTCAAAAGCCTTGGATGACAAAAAGTGGCATTGAATATAGGTTCGAAGATTTGGAAAAATGAAGAACACGATGAATATGAGAAAGGATGCATTGAGAAAACAAAGACAAGTGGCAATAAGGCAGGAAGTAAATGATAGAAATAAAAGAGAGAAAAGAGATAGGGAATCTAAATAATGATGGGGTTTTTATGCTCTCTCTTTCTTTCTCTCCCTTTAATTCCCCCTCTCACAAAAATTCAATTTTGCCTCTATTGGGTAAATGAAGTAGATAGTTCTAAAAATGAGTAATTGAGTCATTCCGGATAGTTCTAGAAATGGGTAATTAAGTCATTCTAGATAGTTCTAGTTAGGGGTAATTAAGTCATTCCACCAAGTCTAGGTCAATCATAAATATTAAGAAAGTACAAGGACCAAATTAGATCTTATTATAGTCCATGTCTAATTTAGTTATTGCTAGGTCAAATGCATAATAAGGAATAATCATTTAACTAAAATAAATTTCTAAAGATAAAATTCATAAGAAAATACCACCAAAAATACTAGATTTTTTTTTAATTAGCAATAACTTTCATTTTATTAATTGTTTTAAGAAAATATCAAAATACTGACATTTTTTAGTAATTAGCTATAACTTTAATTTCATTAATTTTTTTATAATAAAAACTTAGTTTATATCCACTCTTAGGAAAATTTCATAGTTTATCAAGAAAATAATATATATAAATACCAAAAGGAACGATATTTTTTTTATTCAAAAAGCTTAGGATTTGAGCTTGTTTGTGCAAAATTTTAAAATTAGAACATGAAATATAAATAACTTATTATTTAAAAGAAAAGTGACCAAATTTTTGCAAATTAATTTTTTTTAAAAATAAAAAAAATCTTCCAAAATATAAAAATAAAAAACTCGCATTGTTTCATGGAGTGAATATTTTAAAAATCCAAATGTTAATGCCATTACGGAATTAGTATTTCTAAAATAATCTAAAAAACATTGTAGAAGAAAAGTTTAAAAAACAAAATGTAGCAAATAGTCAAGGTACCTAATTTGTATCTCGATTACCAATATTCTCTCGACCTTGAATGTAGGCCATTTTACAGTGTTTCAATTGCACTGCACATTAAATTATTGGCATTTTTTTTTTTTGGAGCTCTAGAGGTCTCCATTCAAAAAGCACAAAGTAAACAAGCACCCTATTCTAATGGTTCTAACTGCACACACGATCAGGATGCCAACTCAAAAAAGAAAAGGCAAAGATGGACTCGACGAGCAGCGGGAGCTCCAGGGGCACAGAAGAGTGCAAATGGCGACTCCACTAGGGAAAATAAATTCCCAAGGGTCACATTGTGCTTTTTCTATTATATGGCATCATTTCTTTTACGTTCATCACTTGCATGTACACAAAAAACTTGCATGGAAAGGTCAATTGTGACCTATCCTTTCGGATTTGCCCAAGAGATTCGTAGGGAAGTATATAATACCTTAGGTTAAGTTGCCCACGTCAAGGATTAACTTGTGATGAAAAAGGCTATGTAAAAGGGGGAGAGCCTTTAAAGGTCAAGTGTGATATATCCTTTGGGGTTTACCTAAAAGATTAGTAAGAGAGTATAGATACCTTAGCTTGAGTTGCCCACGTCAAGGATTACCTTATGATGAAAAAGGTCATGTAAAAAGGGAAGAGTCTTGATTTGGTTCAAGAAGTCTTTTTCAATATAATAAAATAAAACAAGTTTTGAATACCCTTTTTATCCTTTACCGGCAGCCCAAGAGTCCCTGGCAAGCTTCAACCAAGTAAGAAAAAAAAAGGTTTGGGCCTCTTTTGGAGGCCTATTGGGACGAATCTAAGTAAAAAGTCGAATCACAGTTGTGCTTTTGATTTTTACGGCCAGCCTCCCCTATACAATGTGCTTCTATTATAAAGCAACTGACGTATTTTCTGAGAACTAGTAAAAGCACATTCTTACTTTTGCATTTGCATGACTATGCTTTTATCTATATTCTCATTTAACCCTCTTTCAAACCTTACTCTCTATATAGAGAGGAACACTTTCTAAGGGTTTTGGATTTTCTACTGAAAAACATTTTACTAGTAATCTAAAAGCACAAAAAACAAATTCTCTGTTGATTCTGATGGATCAAACACTCACTTTTTTGAATCGAATATAGGATAATTCTCGAGATTCCGTTGGCAAATCTTGAAGGTAATTAGACTGAATTAAATCTCGTTTCTTCCTTTTCATTTCTATTTTTAATATATTTTTTGCATTTCTTTATTCTTTTAAATTAATATATAGTTGTTGTTCTTTCTTTTCCTTTGTCTTGATATGTTCCCGAGGATTGGCAAAGGAGAACAAATCTAACTTTTTTTTTTTTGTAAAATCAATTTCTTTTTATCTCAAATATTATTTTTGGAATTTTGGTCCATTATTTTAATTAAAGCCTCATTTTTCTTTGTTCTTTTGATCATGATAATCATATGGATTGGCATCATGCCGTGAAGGATCGGACCTCATTTTTTGTACTCTTTGAAAATTGTATTTTAATTTCATTCTTTTAATTTCTTGTTTTCTTTAAGATTTAAATAATTTTTCTTCATTTTTTATTTTCAATGATTATATTTTTAATCCATAGGAATTATATATTTTCCTTTCAAGTTCATTTTTTAAGCGTTTCTTTTCCCTTTATTCTTTCTTTTTTTATTAATATTAAAAATGTAATTTATTTGTGTTCATTGTAGTTTGTTATTATTTCAGAATATCCATGTCTTTTTGCATCATTTCCATTTTTGCATTTTGCATCCTTTCGTTTCGGTCTCTGTCCCAAAAGAGAAGCACAACCGTTCTTCTTCATTTGCATGCTTCCTCTTTATTTCATTAACGCCGAAAAAATTAGCGAATTCACTGTTGTGAATTCACCTAGTACAGGTTTTTCTTCCATTTCTTTAATTTATTATTTTTTATTTATTTGTCTATGTATTTTTATGATTATTTTCCTTTTTATCTTTTCATTTTCTTGTTAACTTTAAATTTTTTCCTTGGGCAAGTACATTAATTGCATGATTTTATGTAGTTGCCATATTTATTTGTGTGTTAAAAGCAATTGCCATGTTTAAAATTGTTGGGAAAATATCCATACAAATACACATGAATAATAATAATTTAGAGAGAATATATTTATCTCTTGTAACACAAAACCTTTGATAAAGCAAAAACACAAGATCTTAGTCTTGCGTCAATGGTTAGGCCTTTAAGCACAAGCGATTACGCCAAGAAAAAGACAACAAATTCATAATTTAAAAGCCCCTTAGATATGCAGAGAAAACAAAGTAGGAGAAGAAGATACTGTATATTGACCGAAACTCAGCAAGTATATTGAATCGGCTAAATAATATAGGAAAATATAATTAAGACCTTGAAATTATCGAACCCAAGAGATTGTGAATGCAAATAAAAATTGATTTATTAATTATATGTGCAAAGAATTTTCCAATTGTTTTTTATGATTTATATTATAACTACTGAAATTAACCAAACACAAATAAATAAATTAAAATGAGAATGCACCAATTAAATGCAATAAAAACAGACTAATTGATAAAAGGCTGATCAAGTCTCTAATCCTCCCATACCCAATGTAATTAATTTCAACATAAAAATAATATAATCTAATGGTGAATAACCCATTAAAACCCAAGTTTCCCATTTCAGAACCAACTATTCTAGCTATACGACTCCCAATTCCGGAACCAATCGAATTAACTAGCCTAAGCAGGGGTTTTAAAATCCTAGTTATGGATTGACTTCCTATTCTAGAGCTAATCAACCCAATACCCATCTATGTTTCATCTATTTTTGAATCTACAATGCAATAAACTATAAATATAATAGCCTCCACTTCGGAACCACTATTAAACTTACAATAAAGGCATGTAAAAACAGAGCATTCAAATACCCATATAAATCAAGCATAAAAATCATTCATCTAATACATTAGAATGATAAAATACTTAATAGAATCAATATTCAGATCATCACACAAAAGAATGATACCATATATCATATATTAATCACAAAATAGTTCAAAAATTTACATAGGTATGGGGATTCATAAATCCCCGAGGAACAAGGTCACTACTCACTATACGTACATTGATGAAAATAAAGAGATGAGAGAGAAAGAAACTAGGAAACTCATTTGTAGAATCTAATGATGAAGTCTGAAACCAACTCTTCTCTTCCAATCTCAGCAAAACTTTGATTAAACCTAGACTATACTTTGATAATCTAAATGAAAAACAAGTGTTTAACCTAAGCATGCTATAGACATTAATGTAAAAAGAGGGTTTACAACTGAAAAAAATATTAAAAACCCTAAAACTACAGAGAAAACTAAAAATCTCCATCCTACTCTTTTACCAAATAGATTATGCCTTTTTAAATACTGAGAGGGTCATGGCTGGAACAAAAATGTCTCCATCTTGACCTTGCTCTTAAAAATTAAATCTTGAAAAGGTTATGACTAGAATAGATCTTTCCAGTGTGATAAATGCTTTTGGACTGAAACTCACAAAAACTGTCTGGGTCACGTTTGAAACAAATCCATCCTAGCTGTGACCTTTAAGAACGGTGAGTTTTGAATATTCTCTAGGGGTCATGGATGGAATTATTTCATTCCAGCCATGACCTCGACCAAAATTTTGCAAAATAGAATAAAATTCATCTTTAAACACATTTCAAACATAATTCATCAAACTTATCAAATTTGGCAAAGAGATTAAAATTTAACACACTAAAAAAAGACTAAAGCAAATAAAAACACAGATAAAACATACACAAAACAAACACTAAATTAGAGTTATCATGTATGTCAATTAGAGATGACTAATTCAGTCGACAAAATCAGTAATGACAAATAAGTTTTCTTTATTAGAGTCACAACCCTAATTAAACTCTAATTTCTTTTTAGATCAGGATTAGATGATCCTAAACTGATTAGGTATAATATAAGTAGAGTCACGAGTGTATCCAAACTTTATCATCTCTCATTCGCATATGACAAAATAATTTCCAGTCAATATCTCTAGTCATACAAGTAGATAGACCATATAACCAGCATACATCGAGAACACTAATGCCATACACCTATTAGAAATATATAGCATCTTGAAAAACAAGATCCTTTTTTTCATGTATGTTTAACCCTAGATTTCCTTCTCACATTCACTGTTTTGATTCACAATCTTATAAAATAATTTTTGTGTTCACTATTATGTTCTGCTCATAGAAGCCACAATATATATACTAGTGAACCATGAGAGTTTTAAATGTGATCAAAAGGCAATCTTTCCCTCTTATTACATGCCATCCATCATGTTCCAGCTCATTTTTCTAGTTAGATCCGCTAAGCCAAATTATTCCATAGTCTTTTCGAGACTAACTAAGCTAGCCACATTAAAGCATACTATAGGGATAAATTAAGGGTTTTGAGGGTCGATATTTAATAGGATCTTACACTTAGAAAGTTGAGATCATTTACTTATTAAATTCTCATCACTTGGTCACTTAAGCACACATGGTGTAAAACATGTGTTATGGTATTTTTTTTTCTTCCCTTTAAGGAGCATATATCTTGCAAAATGTATTTAACAACATAAAAAAGCATAAGGTTGTGACACACCAAAACATCCAACTTTATTCCACTTACATGAATACTACTTTTGGCTTTTAGGATAGAACATGGTAGTTACATTTTACTCACTATGGGACCACAACATAATCTAAATTTGAATCTTAATCCAAAGTATACAACCTCATGTATGTCTTTATCTTGCACCTTCATAAGACTAATCTTATAATTTTTGCAAGACGGCACTTTTATTTTGAATAGCTCTCGAGTTTCACCACATGTTCAAAAATCATCTCATTTTAGTCTTTGTCAACTCATTGGCAAACCTAAGGTTAATACCCGTGTGAGTGGGTTACTTCTCTGTCCGACATGTTTAATCTCATAATCATGAACAGTAAATATTCATGCATTAAATATTTACACTCATGTATTGCTAGTAATGAACTTAATTATTATTCCTAAATAATAATGTTAAGGGATTACAAAATAGAACAATATAAATTAAATCTTATGTAAGCCTTAAGATGTAATGTGTCTTTCCAACACATCTCTCATTATAGGTTTAGTCAATGGATCTATTAGCATATCTTTCATGGAAACATATTGTAAGTTTACTTCTCCTCGTGCAACAATATCTTTCATGTAATGATACTTAATGTCGATATGCTTAGTCTTACTATGAAATTTTGGATTTTTAATGTAAGAAAACGATGATTGACTGTCACTAGCTCCTCTGAAGCAGTTACTCTTAAATGGTCCATAAAATTTTTTAGCCAAACTGCTTCTTATACTATAGTTAAGGAAACGATGAATTCAACTTTTATTGTTGATAGGGCTATAAGGTTTGTTTCTTGCTACTCCATGAGATGGCACATTTTCTAAGCAAGAAAATGAATCATGAAATGGATTTCCTCTCATCCATATCTTCTCCCTAATCAACATCTGTATAGCCTTTCAATTACAGATCCTTACATTGATAACAAATAGAATATTATGTGATACCTTTAAGGTATCTAAGTATCCTTTTAACTATTTTCCAATGTGCTTCGCATGGGTTGGATTGATATCTATTTACTAAGCCTACTGCATAGCATATATCATAACCTGCACACAATATTTCATACATTAGACTACCCATGACAGTGGCATAAGGAATGCTACTCATGTGTTCCATTTCTTCTAGCATCTTAAGACATATGCTTTTGCTAATAAATTGATTCTTAGCAATAGGGTTATCAATGAGTTTGCAATTTTGAATATTGAATTGTTCAATGACTTTATTAATATACATCTCTTGTGAAAGAGACAACAACTTTCATAAACAATCTCTTGTGAAAGAGACAACAACTTTCATAAACAATCTCTTGAAATCTTAACTCTAAAAATGTAATTTGCTTAACCCATGTCTTTCATCTCAAAGTTGGAAGACAACCAATATTTGATTTCATTTATGTACTCTTTGTCATTTCCATCCATTAGTATGTCTTATACATAAAATGTCGAAATGAAAAATTTTATTTTAAAGCTTTGGTAATAAAAACAATGGTATTCATTAATCATGTTAAACCCATTCGACATGGTTGTTTCATGAAATCTCAAATACTATTGTCTTGAAGATTATTTAAGGCCATAGCTTGATCTTTTCAATCTGCAAACCTTATGTTCATTGCCTTTTTTAGTGAAACCTACAAGTTGTTCCATGTAGATTTCTTCATCTAATCCTCTATTGAGGAAAGCAGTCTTCACATCCATTTGATCTCTAGGTCCATATTAGCCACTATAGTTAAAATTAACCTTATAGATATAAATCTAACAATAGGTTAGAAAGTCTCCTTATAGTCAATCCCTTTTTGTTGTATAACCCCCTTAACGACTAATCGAGCTTTATACTCTTCGATACTTCCATCAGCTTTTCAATTTACTTAAAAATCCACTTATTCCCAATTGGTTAGTGTTTTTCCAGTATATCAACTAGTTCCTAAACATGGTTTGATCTCATAGATACTATTTTTTCTTCCATCGCTTTAATCCATTCTTCCTTAGCTGGGCATGAAAGAGCCTCTTGTTTATTTTTAGGCTCTTCTTCATCTTATGGGAAAACCAAAAAGGCCTAATTCGAGCCTTCAATCTCAAATCATTGGTGTTGAACCCTTTTCCTTTTAGATTTTTGCAATTTTGCCTCTTGATAAACATATCTAATATATTCATCATAATTTGGAATGCTTCCATTGGGACCAAAGTCCACACTCTTATTAGAGTTAGGAATAATTCCACTAAAGTAAGGATCCCGAACATCCAGATCATTTAGAGGAGGAGGGTTTTGACCTTCTTCCTTTAATTCCCTCCCACTCAGATGGAGTGATCCCCATAATTCCTTTTCACGATTTTTATAAAAAGTGAAATCTTAATTCGCTTCGCCTAACTTTAGAAATTCATTTTTTAAGAATACAATGTCTCATGATTCAAACTCTATCACTGTGCCATTATCTTGCTCACCTATAAAAACATATCCTTTTGATACTTCAGAGGATCTCACAAAAATACTCTTTTTAGCTGTTATTTCTAATTTACCAAATTTACTAAAGGTACTACAGACATAAGTAGTGGAACCCCAAGGTCACAAATGGCTCAGATTAGGTTGTCAACCAGTCCATAACTCATAAGGAGTGGATGTGATAAATTTGGAGGGCACATGGTTAAGAACATAAATGGCAGTTAATATAGCATCTCCCCAATAGGATATTGGCAAATCTGCCTTGGCCACCATAGATCTTACCATACCAAGAAGAGTCTTATTTCTCCTTTTTGCAACATCATTTTATTGTCGAGTTCTGGGAATGGACAACTGATGCTTAATTCCCTTTTCATCACATAAAGTTTTTTTTGGACCTCTGATAGTTCCTAAAGCTTTTTTTTTTCTTATCTAATTGATTTTCAAGTAACTTCATATAACTTTTGAAGTTAACTTAATGCTTTTGACTTGTGAAAAATCAAGTAGACATAACCACACCTAGTATAGTCATCTATAAATATGATGAAGTAGTAGTCCCCATGCCTTGCCCTTATATTCATAAGACCACAAACATTGGAATGGATTAATTGTAAAGGAAATTTGGCCCTATTTCCTTTTCCAAACAATTTTCTAACTAATTTTCCTTTTAGGCAATGTTCATAAATAGGTAAATCAATTTCATTTAGATCACCTAATAAACCTACTTTTGCTAACCCACTCATTCAATCTTTCTTAATGTGATTTAACATAGCTTTCCATAATTTCACATTATCCTTATAACTATGCAAAGTATAAAAAGTGATTAAGGAAAAACTAGTGTTATTCATGTAATAAGGATCAACATCCATAATAATGAAATCATTTGAAATAAAACTAGAAACATAATAAAAGTATCCAAACATAAACACATACTATCATCCTTAAAATGCAAATCAAAACCAAGTCTTATCAAGGCTAAAATAGAAACTAAATTCCTACAAATCTTTGAGACAAAGTATATCATGCAAAATTAGGTTTGGCTTTCACACAAAACTAATATACATATGCCAATCTTTTAAACCGGTACTTTAGCATTGTTTCCTACATAAATCCACTTACCTTTATTTGGGATTCATTTAAATTTAACAAAACTTCTTAATCCCTTGTCACATGGTCCGTTACTCCTGAGATTACCACCCATAAAGGATGAAAATTAGTTAGGAATATAGAACTAGATACACATCTTTCACTAACTCTCAAGTTAGAATGGGGCACCTATTTGGGCACTATGCAATCTCTGGTATAGTATCCTTTTTGTTGCAACTGAAGCACTTCACTCTTTAAATGTTCATGTTCTTATTGCCTTTAGACCTTTTAGTATTCTGTCTCACTTTTTGCTTTTTAAGCTTTTTAGCCTTGTCTTTATCCTTATTTATGGACCTTTTTTCTTGCTCTAATTAGAACTCATTCCACCAGAATAAGATTGTGCCACATGTAATTCAGCACTGATCTTAATCATTACTAAAAGGATGAGTGACATATCCAAATGTCTTTATCCTATCCATGTGAGTTAGTTGCATCTTCATGTTCTCCTAACTCTTGGGTAAAGAACGGATGACAACCTAAGCCTATTGCTCATCAATCAGTTTATTACTAGCCTCACTAAGCTTAAATATCATATTTTTCATCTCTCTTAGATGGTTATGCATGTTTTGATCAGACTTTTTAAGATAAGTATCAAACTTGGTCATCAATGATCGGAGCTTAGTCAGAGACACACCTTCAAATTTCTCCTGCAAAGTGATATAAAGATCTTTTACATTCTAATACTAGTGGAATTGTCTAGTGATGTCTTTATCCATCATACTCAACAATATGATGTTAACATTGGAATTTTTCTTTTTCCATGCCATATAAATATCTCGATCCCGCCTATGTTTGGTAGTGTTGTTGACCTCAAGTTTAGCCATAATCAAACTCCAGGGTTTTAGAGCCTCTTGCTCTTCAAGCACAAACTGATTTTTATATTCCAAATCTCATAATTATCACCATTTAGTTTAATATCTTTGTTTAGTTTGACAATAATTTATTTGGAAGCAGTAGCCAGTTTGGATCTTTTGATCTCTAATGGAATAAAATTACACATTATTAAAGGAGAATCGGGCAATATATACTATTTACCATACATTTAAAGTAATAATTTAGTAAAGTTTTCTATTAGGGTTAAATTTGAAAAGTCTACTTAAAGTATACAATTACCCTCCAAGTACTAATATTTAACCTTACAGGTTAAAATTTTAATGCATAGTAAATCTAAATTATTGGTTTTTTAAGTTCTTAAAACTTAAGAGATGATCTTTGTTGGTTTAAGTTATTAAATCTTAACTTAATAATTATGCAGTAATTTTACTCATAAAATATTTTAAGGCAAATAGCTATTAAATAAACACATTTATTATAAAGTTAAAAGCCATAGTATCCAAATAAACTCATTTATTTAACCAATTAATAAAATCCAACAACTCAATCTAAGACACTCATGTCTATTGAATAAAAAGGAACATAATTTAAAAAAAATAGAGACGCTAACTAAAATTGACAGATTTTTCAACTATTTTGGAAGCTTATATTTCACAAAATCTACCTCATCTTAGTGATTGAATCTTTGTGCAACTTCATCAAATCATCAGGTAATTCATAAGTTCGTTGATGAAGCCATAGACAATGCACATTACGCCCTCTTTTCAATACAATCCTAGATTTACTGTTGCTTCTTAGTACTCTTAAATAGGCAACCCTAACTAAAAAGTGAATATTAGATTTTTTATAAAATCTATCTCCTATAAACTAGATAGTTTTTGTTAATTCCCACAATCTAGGATGATATGAAGGAATTAATCATGACTTTGTATAAGACTTTATCATTCCTTCCTAGATCCAGCTCACCAATCCAAATACACTAATGGATTTTGCTTTTGAAGTTAAATTATATGATGCACTATTGCGTCAATGTCATCAACCTGAATGCTCCTACTCATTTTGGGGTTGTGGAATTTTTGGACACTTGCTTTAGTCTTCCAATGCCATTATGTGTCCATGAAATCATAGGTGTCCTTATCATCATCATTTCTGTTACACATAACATAAATTAATAAGTTAATACAAACATGTATTAAACTCATATGATTGAAAGTCATTTCAATAAAAAAATAAGGACAATTCCATAAAAATATTTTACAAAAATATTATTTTATATTTTTTAAAAGTAGAAAATACTTTTTCTATAAAATATTATGTTTCAAAAATCAAAAATATTTTTTAGTCTTCAAAAAAGTTATTAAAATATACCAAAAAATTAGAAAATTTGTAAAATTTAATTTAAAAAAAATTAAAGCTAATTTAGTGACCGGACTCACTCGCCAGTGGAAGGCTAGCAGTCGCACCCATGCACCCACACCTATGATTGAATCTGATTGTGCTAAGTGGCTTTGACCTATTGGTCTGCATGTCACAATAAGTGTTGCTATGTTAAACCTTTGTGCTAACACGCAGCATTACCTGGTTGGTCCACGTGGTGTCTAAGTGACACATCACTAACATGTGGCATGACCATAGTCACCTATGTGTCACATTCTAGAATTGGGCCACGTATTAGAATGACATGTCACTCTAACACATGTCTACTACACGTGGCATGACCATATTCATCTATATGTCACCCTTTTATTGGGCCACATGTCAAGATGATGCAATCAAACTTACACATGGTCTAGTGCGTGTAAGATATGCACCCTTTGGCATACACCTATGTATGTTGGCGCGTGCACTCTAAGCACTGCCTTGTCGGCAGTTTCAGGTTGCCGAAGTTCGGTTGTGGGAGGTTTTTTGGGGTCTGTGATCATGATGGTGAGGTCAAAAATTCAAAATCTTGATTTTATTTTAGCGTTTCAGATAGATATTTAATTCCCCTTGATTTTTGGTGTACATATTCATAGAATAGAATATGTATGTATATATATATATATATATCTAAATACCAAGATTTAGCATTTCATGTATTCTATTTTGATATACCAATTTACATATAAATTTTAGATCAATTTAAAACATGCTAGGATGCAAAAACAAAGGTTCTGATACCAATGTTAGGAAAACATGCATAAAAATACACATGAATATTAATAACTTAGAGGAAACATATGCACCTCTTCTAGCGTAGAACCTTTGATAAAGTGAAAACACAGGATTTTAGTCTTGTATCACTAGTTAGACCTTTAAACATAAGCAATTATACCGGGAACAAGATAACAAATTTATAGTTTAAAAGCCCTTTAAAGATGCAGAGAAAATTAAGTAGGAAAACAAGATATTTTGTATGTCAAATACAAATGACTAATTTAGTTGAAAAAATCAGTAAAGTCAAATAGGTTTTTTAATCACTTTTATATACAGGTTTATTGGAGTCAGTCCTAATAAAACTCTAATTCTTTTTTGGATCAGGATTAGATAATGCTAAATCGATTAGGATTAATACAAGTAGAGTCACGGGCGTATCCAAACTCTATAAAAAGTGTATGCTTAATACATTACTATGTTTAATATATTTTATTTAGTTTTAATTTCCATATTTAAAGTATTTGTTTTAGCTAAGTTGTCATATTTAAGTGATTTAATTTGATTTTAGGATAAATCTTGGTTTAATTTTAGAATTTGATTTTTTTAAAATGGTAAAATTTTTGAAATCAAAATCATATATTTTAAAAAAGAAAAAAATATCATTTTTTTAAATAAAAACTATCTTATTTTAATTTGTAAATAAAATTTTTTTCCTTATTTAAAACTTATTTATTTATTTAAATATTATCTTCAATTATTTATTTTATTTTTTCCTTTTTTTCTTTATTTTATTTCTTTAATTGATTTATTTCTTTGATTATCTTGTTTTGTTTATTTATTTCTATGATTACCTTATTTCCTTTTATTTAATTTACTTAATTTATTTATTTAAAATTTCCTTTTAAATATTTATATTTTATTGAAGATTATATAGGTTTCAATTATTTCCCATATAATTGGTTGTTTACATTTCAATATATTTCCCTATAGTTTTGCACTTTTTAAAAAATAAAAAAATATTTCTTCATTAATTAATTGGCATTTTCTAATAAAAGGGCTGATTTTATTTTTAATAAAAAACCACCTTTGTAAAAATAATTTCGAAAAGGACCAATGTCCTACATTATCATATCTGTGAACTAAAGTTTACAAAATAATACATTAATTTGATTTACGTTTCTATACATAGATCATTTTAGTTTAGAAAATTGTTTACACTTTTCCATATAAGGGATGTGGCCTTAAGGTTTATATTTTAAAATGGATACTTTTATCAAACTTGAATTTATTTTTCTCTTAAAAATCACCCAAAAGGTATTTCACATAGGGGTCAATGTCCTATCTCTTTTAAATGTATGCAAGGACAAAAGTCCTCAAAACCAATTTAATGGGTCCATTTCGATAGATATATCAATATGTATGGGATAAATGCTTTATTGATTTCCAAAGGCTATCATGAATCATGAATAATTTAACTCGTTTTGAACTTATAAGCTACATTACTGCTTTTCTTTATCTTTTTTACCTCTTTTAAATATGCTTGTTGTGATATAATGCATATGTGTATTATTGTGAGAAAAAAGATACTATTAATAACTCAAATCAATTAACTACAAATTTGTTATTTGGGTTATAAATAAGAGTAGGATTCCAAACCATCTCTAGTATTGACCAATAAGATTTCTTTTGTTAATTTAGATGGCTATTTCACAAATAAAAAAACCACCTTTTGGTACCCATCTCTAATTCAGCTTAGCTTATTCGTAATAACATGGAATTCCTAAAGATGCTCACTTTGAGTTAGGGCTAATTAATTTGAATTCTTAATTGCTCCAAAGTAATAAAGATTGGATAAAATGGCAACCCATATAGTAGTAACTCCTTTGGGAACCCATGAGGCCTCACTACGAAAGTTCCTTAATAATTAATCTTAAATAAAATATTATCTCTGTTTGAGAATTGTATTAGAATTATGTTAGACCCTTATACTAAGTTAGGCAACCTTTTTACCTTGGTGGCATTTTCAAAGTACAAACCTATCTTCACTCAAGTGGGGTCGTGTTAGAAATGATAATTGCTAGATCAAGCCTTATATGTTTGAGTATTATTAAATGGTGAACCAACCAATCACTATTCTTATGATGAGATAGACCTGTTTGTTGAGTGATCATGTTTAGGTAGCCCTAATTTTGCAAGGACTATATCGCAACTCATGTAATATAGATAGATAGTTCCATTAGGTTGTATATCCTTAATAACTCTTACATTGCATGTGATATGGAACTTTATTTGTTTAGTAAACCTAAACATGTTAAGAAATTTATTTCAAGTCCACTAGGCTTTTCATAACTAGGATGGACTAAACTATATATCTTAGCTTGGTTGAACTTACCCAAACATATATGGTTATCCTTGTGAATGTGCTTTAATCACTGACATTATATTGTCGATTTTCCATCGTGTATTATACGAGTCTATTAGATTCCTTATGACCTGAAAATAATCCCACCTGGGACAAACAAGACTATACCATTTGTGTAGGGGAAACGATATTGGATGGATACTTGTATGTGTTCATCTTTGCTACATATATACACTATTCTTGAATCATACATATCATCCATCTTCTATTGTATAATCTAAACCATATATGCATCTTGTATTATACCATATGCCATCATGTATCTACATATGTATTGTGTAAATATTACTTTTATGATATACTTGCATCATGTATTTTTAAGTGTTATACCATGTACCTAGATGCCATTGCACTTCATAATATATGCCATAAACATTCAATACATGCATGCCATATGTATGTCATATGTACACATCAAAACACATGCATAGTGCATGTTGGTCATCCACCTCGCATTTCATGCATCATATACCATATGTATATAGGCACCATACACCCTAAGTTATGCACTCTTTCCATACATGAACTTGCATAACATATGCATAATTCATGTACTTGTGCATCATACATATATGTAGTTTATCCTATCAAAGTCATGTAAGTATGTCACATTTATACTTCATACATACATCTCACAATTATGCACCTTGCTTTGGACACCATCAACATATGCATATGTATATCATAAAATATTGTTTGCATATATCTCATACATCATGGTTTAAATATCGTTTGCATACATCTCATGCATCATGGTTTAAATCATGCATCGTACTGACCCATTTATCTTAACATCCATTTTAGATCGATCAAGGCTAGGCTAGGTATGTGGTCTAAATGACAAAATCATTACGAGAGATGATTTTACCTATTAGAACACAACTAAGATGTCAAGAGGAGACCAATCAAAATTTGTAATCAATAAGGTTATAAGCAATAGACTAAAAGAGTTTGAGTCTTGAATAAAGGCTACATTAAATAATGCCATTGCAAATTAAGCACCCGTAGTTGCTCTAATTGCATAGATAACCACTGGTCAAAGGTGTAATTTTGGAACTGAGAAGAGGATAATTACAGTAAACCTAGGATTTAATTCTAAAGGGTGATGAGGAAAATAAAATTGATGACTTTACAATGAAGAGGCTTACAATGAAGTTGGAAGGCATGCCCAAAGTCATCTCTTTGGGAAAGGGCATGGACCCTAATGATATGTCTTTAGACATTGAAGAGGCATTCCCTTTTAAGTTCAAAATGTGGGACTTCTTTAAGTTTGATGGGACCACTGATCCTAAATCCCATATAAAGCAATTTCCCATTATCATGAGGGGGATGGGTTTGTCCAGAAAGCAAAAAATGGATCCGTTTAACTTGACCTTGAATGGTTATGAACTTGAGTGGTATCATTGCTTTGAGAGAAAGATAAAAGAGGACTAGGACAAGCTATCTAAGGATTTCTTAAACCAATACAACTAAAACATTAGCATTGAGGTCACCTTAAAAGACTTTTTGCTCTTAAAGCAAAACGTAATAAGATCTTTTTTAAGTGTTTTCCCCATTGGATAGGTTGGATACTAGAGATGAAGAAAAAGATAGACATATTTGACCAAATCCAACTCTTTCTTAAGAATGTGGGCCCATATTTGAAAGAAGGGGTCAACATAAAAGGTATTAAGGAATGGGAGACCTAAAAAGATATTGTTATTGACCTAGGAGGATAATCGGTCTAAAAAGAGCAATAAGAGTAGTAGTAATAAAGATCTCCGCCATTTAGAGTCGGTATTACTCCAATTTAGCTAAACTACTATCATGGTGCCTGAAATGGTTTTAGAAAGAAAGGAAATTACAGTTGCTGCCAGCGACATGGCTAGTACTTAAGGTCATTCTAAGCATCAAAGCAATTTGTAATGTAAGTACTACCAGCAAACAAGCCATGACACTAATAATTGTGTGACACTTAAGAATAAGATTCAAGACCTATCCACCAAACATAACACTTATATATTATTACCATTAATAACAAATACACGTTAAAGAATGTGTACATGCAACAATGTGAACACATATATAAGCATAGAAAAACACATATATAATCATAGGAAAAATATTTCAAAAACAATGGGTATTATAGCATAACTCTTATAACCCTTAGTATGAAATATGCTATGCTATTATGACAATTATTGCTTTCATTCAAAAAGATAATACCCTATACCCTAATATAAGTTTCTTCATAAATCATACGTTGTCATACATATAGAAATAAAGGATATATATATAACATCAATTTAACAATTAGCATGTATTTATGATACTAGCTGTATAGATACATATACTATTGGACATTCTTTTAGTTGTGGATTTTATATGCAACAAAAGGAATTTCATATGTAGAATAGAATAAAGTCAATTAAGAATTTGCATGCCTTATTAAACTTTTCTTAACCTTTGATAATAAAGCCTGCACTATTCTAAGGAGGTGGATATCGGGTTATAGGGTAGTACCCAAAGGTACAAAACTATTAATTATAACGGTGGCATCGTAAGGTACAAATAAGATACCCGGAGGTATTAAACGGTGATCCCTTATAGGGAAAAAACAGTATGATAAATTGGTGGACCCAAACGGGGTCAAACAAATAACATGGACCCAAACGGGGTCAATCAAATAACATGGACCCAAACGAGGTCAATCAAATAACATGGACCCAAACGTGGTCAATCAAATAACATGGACCGATCAAGCGGACCTAAGCAGGGTCGGCTACAATCCGAACGGGATTGTTCAAATCAACTCTAAGTTTTAATTTCAAGTGGACCTAAACAGGTCAAAACTGTTCAGAAATAGCTGCAAGGTACCCTTATAGACATACCTATCTATCCACTTCCTATACCCAATACAGGCAGTAAAATCCCTTTGATTTATCTTTCTAATCACATACATATATTTATGTATATATGTACAACTATATGCGAAATTTCATATACATGTTTATGTATAGACTTTATGTGAACATGATATCACAAACATGTACCAGCATAAATAAGTTATACTCTTGATCAATTCAAATGCATGTAGTTCATTCACATGTATGTGATCATGGTACTTATCATCATGCTATCTTAAATTCTAATATTCATTTATTATATACATACGTACCAATATTTTCCATTACTTCAAGATATACAGTAAAGTTTAAAATCATATATTGAGTATGCATATATTTTTACACATTTTTCTATCATACTCGTATATCACATTCATAGAAATCATAGTTATATGGAGATAAATGTACACATGTATGTTATCATTATATAATTGTGTATTTATACAATTTACTATAAAAACATGCTTTATATCATTATTCTTAAACATATTTTACATGACAAGCACAATCAATCAACATAATTATTTCAAGTAAAATTAATCATCCATATTTACATTTCGAGGTTGATTTCTAATACTATAGTGTATTAGTAAATCAAATAAATCGATATTAATTAGCTATATTCCTAATATATACTATTTAATTTCAGCATCTTAATTATCTTCATTCATGATGGTATCAGCATTTATATTTTCAATATTTTAAACATGCATATACATGCACATTCAATTTGAGGTAATATAAATTATATGCATCCATATGAACAATTATGTATGTTCATATATACAACTTCCAGCATTCATGTATATGTATTTATATATATTCATATTTTCTTCTTCAATTGTTGAACTCTATATACATTTTATGGCATCAAATTTCATTTATAATACTTTAACATTTTATTATCAATTTTATAGTTGAATAATTGTATAACAATATACGCTATCATTTGATTAAATATATATATAAGCATAATTTCACATAACCATCCATGTACATGTTTTTTAGCATACATGTATAACATAACATTTCAATCAAATAGTTTTCATGCTACTTGTAAATCAGTGTATTTTCATGTATACATAGATTTAACATAACAACATTTAACACTAAATATTGAAAATTCTGCCTTTAGAATTCTGCACAGTGGCAGAGTTTCAAATACAACTTGTATGCCATTTTTGACATGGAAAATGTCATTTTTAGCAAAATTGTCCTTTACAAACATGACTCCCTATGTTTCCCATTTTTAGAACATCAAAAATAATTTCAATAGTACTTTCAGAACTCAAGATATTTACACTTTAATAGATACTGTTCCTATTTACAGTGCTGTGTATAGGTCCAAAATTAAGCTAAAATTAGACAAGCTTAAAGACATAATTAGGCTTTCAATAAATCATATAAATTATTTAGAGGCAGATTTATGGCTAGGTTTCTTATACAACGTTTTTTTATCTTTCTACAAGTTTACATAGAATCATACCTCACTCAATTATGACTTAAATACAAGAAGTTATGGTTAAAACATTGGTAACTGTTCAAAACTACCTATACACTCAAATAGTTCATTTGCACGAATTTTCTGAGTTCCTTAACAACAGAATCAAGTCACAACTCCTTCTAATGAATTATAGATAATTCAATCTAGTTTATCCGAATTTTTGAATTACCTCAATCTGAGGTCTAAAACTCCAGATATGAACAAAACAAGTAGCCTGGTTCATAAAAACCACACCCAGTTTTTCCTCAACATTCAAAACCACAATTTTTTTTCCTATTTAATCTCTCTTTAACCCTAAACAAACTAATAAATTACCATTAAAATTAAGTAATCCAAGCATAAACATTTATATCCACACACATGCATGAAGAATAAGTTTCCAAACCTAATCATGCAACTCAAATCTTCTCTTATACTCTTGTAATCTTCTTATTCTTCTTAATGATTTACACCACTTTGTTCTTGAATGACCAAAATGCAATGGAATTTCATCAAGAATACTTAGAGAGATTGTAGAATAATGAAATAAATGAGCAAAATTCAAAAATTTCTCAAGCAATAGACGTCCCTCTCTCTATCCACTCTAATATTTTTCTTTCTTTCAACCAAATTCAGCTTTTATAATAGAATGCAAATTCTCTTTTTGGTCCTTCAAAATATTGCATGTCACACTAAGTTCCCTCCTTTATTTGCATGTTACACAATGTTTCACTCATTTTCTTCTTTTCTTAAATCAACCTCTCCTTTATTTCCCTTTTTCATAATTTACCCTTTAAGTTTCATATTAACAAATTGACCCTTAAACAAATACTTTATACTTCAATTGCACCCTTGAATATTATTAAACCAACAATAATAATTTAATTATACCCTTATAAAATTCATACCATATAATTCACACATTTATCACATAATTAATGATAACTTAATAACATTTTTGCCCCAATCAATATCTTAACTCTTAATAATTCATCCAATAATGCTCAATTAGACTTTAATAACATGTAATTGCCCTTAAATTCTACTAGGGTCTATTTTGGGTCCTTACAACATGAGATGATGGATGCTAGAACCATCATTTTGCATCTAGAGTTTTATTCTTCTCAGGCTAGAATTGAGCAATATGAGATTGCTCGAGCTCTATTTAGCTGTAAAATGGAGGAAGGCACTTCGGCTGCTACCCATGCATTGAAGATGTATGGGTATATTGGGCACTTGAGTAGACTTGGCTATGTAATGGATAATGATCTATACATAGATTTAATCTTGTACTCGTTGGCTCTAAGTTATGCACCTTTCGTGCTTAACTTCAACATGAATAAGATCTAAGTAACCATTCCTGAGTTAATCAACATGCTTAAAATAGCTGATGGATCCTTCAAGAAAGATTCAAAAAGTGCATGATTATCACTTTTGCTAAAAGGAAGAAGCAGCAGAAGAAGAAGATAACCAAGGCGCAGCCAATGAATGGTGGGATCTCCAAGAAAAAGGTTGCCAAGAAAAAGAATCCCAAAGGAACTTGCTTCTATTGTGAAAAAGATGGTCATTGGAAACATAACTGCAAGGCCTATCTAGATTCTCTCAATGAGAAGAAGCAAGCTAATGATTCTACTTTAGGTATTCATATGATTCAAATAAATACTTATTCTATTGCTTCAAAAAAATCTTGGGTATTAAATACCGGATGTGGATCTCATTTGTGTAATGATCTACAGGGGCTTAAAGCAGTAGAAGAGTTGGAAAGGCAGAAATATGTCTACAGTCAGCTACTGGACAAAATATGTCTACAATAGTTGTGGGGACTTACCATTTGCTCCTTCCAAGTGGATTGATACTAGAGTTAAATAATTTTTATTATGTTCCAACATTATCCAAAAGTATTATTTCTTTCAGTTGTTTATTGAATGATTATGACATTTTTTTAAAAGACAAATGTTGTTACATTTTTAAGAACAATATGTTTTATGCTAAAGCTATCATTGAGAATGGTATATTTGTTCTTAATTTATTTAAAGAAGTGCATAATGTGGATACCAAGAGAATGAAACGAGATAATCTAAATACCTCATATTTATGGCATTGTCGTTTAGGCTATATAAATGAGAAACGCATGACAAAATTACACAAGTCAGGTGATTTGGGATCATTTTATTATGAATTATTTGATACATGTGATCTTGTTTATTAGAAAAAATGACAAAATCTCCCTTTATTGGTAAAGAAGAACGAGCTAGAATGGTTTTAGACTTAATACATTCAAATTTATGTGGTCCAATGACTACACATGCCAGAGGAGGTTACTCCTACTTCATAACTTTCATAGATGATTATTCCAGGTTAGATATATCTATCTAATGAAAAATAAATCAGAAGCATTTGAAAAGTTCAAAGAATTCAGAAATAAAGTAGAAAAGCAACTTGGCAGGAGTATTAAAATACTTGGATCAGATCGAGGTGGAGAATACTTAAGCCAAGAATTTCAAGATTATCTTTAGAGATAATGGGATTTTATCTCAATGGACACCACCATATACACCACAACACAATGGTGTATCTGAGAAGAGAAATCGAACACTATTAGATATGGTTCGATCCATGATGAGCAGAGCAAACTTGCTTATATCCTTTTAGAGATATGCACTAGAAACTGTTGTTTATGTGTTAAATAGAGTTCCTAGTAAATCGGTTGATGTTACTCCATATGAGATGTGGAAGAATAAGAAACCCATACTTTCTCATATGAAAGTATGGGGTTGTCCTGCTTATGTGAAGAGGATAGTATCAGACAAACTAGATGTTAAGTCTGACAAATGTTTATTTGTGGGATATCCAAAAGAAACATTTGGATATTATTTCTACCATCCCTTAGAACAAAAGGTGTTTGTTTCAAGGCCTGATGCCTTCTTAGAAAGAGAATTTCTCCTACGAGAGGACAGTGGGAGTAAAATTGAACTTGGTGAAGTTTAAGACCCACAAATAGAAGTAGATCAACCGATTGAACTCGAGACTAGATTTCATAATGATGAGATTACAGTTGAACCTGATTATACACAAAATCCTAGAAGATCTACTAGGATGCATTTTATCCCTGTAAGATATGGATTTCACATTGATTTAGATAGAGGCATAACTGCAGTAGAGGATAATGAGCCGACAAGCTATAAAAAAGGTTTGAATAGTTCAGAACGTGATTTATGGCTTAAGGCTATGCAGTCTGAAATGGACTTCATGTATGAGAATAAAGTATGGAATTTAACTCAACCACCTGAATGGATAAGACCGATGTGGAAGGTAATATAGTTACCTATAAAGATCGCTTAGTAGTAAAAGGCTATTGTAAAAAAATGTATTGACTATGATGAAACCTTTTTCTCCTATAGCAATGCTTAAGTCTATAAGAATACTTTTAGCTATTGCAGCTCATTATGATTATCAGATTTGGCAAATGGATGTGAAGACAGCTTTCCTAAATGGAAATCTGACTGAGGATGTGTATATGACACAACTAGAAGGGTTCACATCAGGAAATGGCAAAAAAGTATGCAAGCTTCAAAGATCCATTTATGGATTGAAGCAAGCCTCTAAGAGTTGGAACATACGATTCAATGAGACAATCAAAGAGTTTGGTTTCTCACAGAATAAAGATGAAACTTGTGTATATAAAAGGGTCAATGGGAGTGCAATTATCTTCCTAGTTCTATATGTGGATGACATATTGATAATAGGAAACGACATTTCTCTTCTCTAATATGTTAAAACATGGTTATCCAAGCAATTCTCCATGAAAGACCTTGGAGAAACATCCTATATTCTGGGAATAAAGATCATTAGAGATAGGTCCAATAGTTACTAGGTCTTTCTCAAAGTACATATATAGATAAAGTATTAAAGAGGTTTAATATGGATCTCTCTAAGAAAGGTTTTATATCCATGGTGCATGGGAAACATCTTTCTAAGTCTGTGTGTCTGCAGACACAAATAGAATACCATATGTATCTGCAATTGGTTCTATCATGTATGCTATGTTATATACACGTCTAGATGTAGCTTTTGCTTTAAGTGTCACAAGCAGATTCCAATCCAATTTTGGAGAAGAACACTGGGCAGCTGTCAAGAATATTCTTAAGTACTTGAGAAGGACTAAGGATATATTCTTGGTATATAGGGAGGGCAGTTTCAAAGTAAATTGGTATACAGATGCCAGCTTTTGATCTGACAAGGATGATTGTAAATCACAGTTGGAAGAGTTCCAAACAAGAAACGATTGCTAATTCCACAACAGAAGCTGAGTACATTGTTGCTTTGAAAGTAGCCAAAGAAGTAGTCTGGATCAAAACGTTCATATCTAAACTAAGAGTGGTACCTAGCATTGTTGATCCAATTCTTTTATATTGTGACAACAATGGAGCTATTGAGCAAGCAAAAGAACCACGGTCTCATCAGCGATCCAAGCATGTCCTAAGACGCCGCCATCTCATAAGGGAAATATTAGCTAAAAATGATGTAAAAGTAGAAAGGGTCCCTACAGATGATAATATGGCAGATTACCTCACCGAAGCAGTTTTCTAGATTAAGCACGATCACCATATAAATAGCATAGGTCTATGACATATGAGTTATTAGCTCTAGTGCAAGTGGGAGATTGTTAGAGAGTATACCCTGGAGCCCATGTAATAGGAATGTATTTCATATGTATGAATTCATATTCTTAATAAAAGGAATACTTCATTTATTAGTGCTATGTTTAAATACATGAGTTTGTAAATCTTAAATTAATAAATCCAGTCCTAGATATTATAAACACAGTGCAAAGGCAATTATGAAGTGTTCATGATATGAGATGTCTGTTGAATGCAAATGTGTTAATATCTAAATATCCCTAGTCATAGAATTAACAAGATAGGACATTGTTAATTCGAATAAACTTGTACATGTTATGCTTCTTGAATGGTTCAAGCAGTGGTTCTCATAACTATGATTATAGAAGATATTCAAAGCTAACATGTGGATGCTTGTTAGAAGAACAAGTTCATTGGAGACCTACAAAGAGAATCCTTACATGGATATTAAATCTATGTCAGTGAGAAATCTCTTCATAGCGGTTGTGTAAGTATCCTTAGACTTGAGATCACTAAGGTTATCTAAAGTAGCAAATGGTATACTTTGACTCCATAACTGATTACTTCCAACTGGAGGTGAACATAGTTAGGAGGTTGGGTATATCATGATCTACTTGAAGATAGTTGAGTGATTGACAAAGGATTTACCATCCCAGATTTATTAAGGGAAGTTATCTCGCATGATTCTATAATTACCTTGTTCAGAGAATCTCCGACTAGAGTAATATGCTAAGATGGATAGGGATCCATAAAGGGCATTTTGGGAACAATGGATAAATTAATGGAACATACATAATTAGATTTATATGAGTTCACAGAAATCCATACTCAGATCTAATTGAGATAAGAGTGGTGAAAGGAGTAATTGCATGGTAACTGTTTCTATGGAAGGGTATAGTCAAACCACTTGACTTTCCTGACATTCGGATAGTCATGATGCCTAGCTAGAGGCTGCTCATGATTTGTATAATAGTGTATCATAAATATCAATAGGGATTGATAAAATGATTTAAAGAAGTTTAAATCATGTGAGTTTTGAATAGAACTCATAATTATATATTATACTGCCAATATGGACAAGAACCCAATAGGTCATACACATATAGAGAAAAGGATAAAATGGTAAAATGACAAGGATAATAATATTTGATATTATTATGGGAATAGATAAGTTAATAAGAGAATAAATAATTAAAGATTTTAATTAATTATGATCAAGTAAAATTGTTCGCATAACCTTTTAGAAATGTTATGTAAAATGGACCTAATTGAAATAATGTATTTCATAATTAATTATTGTTGGACTATAAGTGTTATAGGGCTGATGTAATAATTAATAGCTCCATTGGAGAAATTTAAAGAGGCCCAAGGAAATGATTTTGGTGCAGAAACCCTCCAGAGGAAGGGTTTCATGTGAACTACAGACAGAAGGCCTTAAAGGCCTAATTTTTGGACCAAAATAAATTAAATATATTTCATACGTGTTATAGAGCCTACATATTTAATTTAGATGGATTTGGAATTAATTTGGGTGATTAAATCCAAGTATATACACAAAAGGCCTAGTTTGTGGGTTTTGTGCATAATCTTTTGTGAAAGGACTTAAATTGGATTTAATTGAGCCCAAATAAATTATTAATAATTCCAGAAGACCATTTAATATTTCTCCAACATTTTTAAAGAGCCCAATCCTATTATGAAGTTGGGTTTTTAACCTAAATATAAAAATTCAAGTGATAGGGTTTTAGGGTGAATGTGAATAATTAAGAGAAAAGAATTTCTCTCACTCTCTCAACCATAGCCACCAACCCCTCCTTTGCTAGCTTCAAAGAATTTTGGCCAGCCTTGTATTCCTCTGTTGTTGGTTTATTCAATCCTTCTCTAGTGTGGATTACTCATTAGAGGTGTTCAACTTTAGACACTATGGTTTGCGATAACCCGATGAGAAGGAAAGTCAACTGTTCAACAAAAATCAAAGGTGATTTATCTTATTCCCATTAATATGTATATTGTAAATTTATGGCAAAATCATATCTATTGGTTAAAAAATTTTAAATTCTGCTTATGTATGAGATGCATGTAATCGATAATTCCCAACAAACATTTCCTCTAAGTTCGATTTCCTATCTTGTAGGGGTTGAGGTTATGGTTGAAATCCTGGTGGTTGGTAAGGTGGAGCTTGTTAGGTGGATAGGTAGTGTGCTGGGGCTTGTGCTTCATAGGGTTGGTAAGTGTTGGCAAAAGGGGGCTCTAGGTTGAGAATTTTAGGTTGAGGTATGATTCCCTTTTTTCAAAGAAAAATTAGGGTGATTTCTCCACTTAGGGTTGTAAGTGTTACTATAGGGATTTACAGCATTCATATCCTCCATTACTCTACCCACACCCTCTCTAATCTTATTTTCAAGTGTAACTTGTGTTCTCCCAAAGGTATCACATCCTTAAGATAAAGCTATCACATTTTATACCTCCAAAACACTCAAGTCATTCTTCAATAATTCCATTTAAGCCTTAAGCATTGCAACTTCATCCACACTATACACTCATTGCTTATGTTGTGTAGTCCTTGTGTTTGCCCATTGAGCTTTATTTATGGCCATCTCATCGAGGAGTAAAAAAGCTTCCTTCGGCATCTTGTTTATGAAACTTCCACCCAAAGCTATATCTAGGAGAGACCGAGTTGATTGATTCATACCTGCATAAAAAATAGACATTAGTTAGTGTATAACAATCTTATAATGTGGACAACTTTTTAAAAGTCTCCTGAATCTCTTCCAAACCTTATAAAATGGTTCCTCATAAAACTGCTAGAAATTATAAATGTTTTTCTGAATAGTGGTTGTTTTAGTCGATAGAAAGAATCGAACTAGGAACTTCTCTTACATTTGCTCCCATGATCTTATGGACTGACTTGGCAGCATTTGTAACCAATCCCTTACCTTACCATAAGAGTGAATGGAAATAATTTCAGTCTAATAGCATCCATCAATACATTTGGGATTTGCACTATATTGTTTATTTCTAGAAAAATATCCAAATGTTAAGCTGGATCCTCAATCTATAATCTTAAGAACTGGTTCTTCTAGACTATGGTAATAGTAGCAGGTTTCAACTCGAAATGGTTTTTTTAAGGTAGCATGACAGTCCTGTACCGCTCATTCCACCTAAGAGTGGCATAGTACCTTATAGTTCTCGTCCTCAGCCCATTCTCTTGAGCTTGATTTTGCATGACTTGCCTTCCGAGTAAAGGTAGTGGATCATTGAAGAGAGCATCATTATGTGGTTGATCCTCCAGATTTATGTTATTTCTTTGTTATTGATTTATTTTACACAATGCCCTCTCAATCTTAGGCTTAATAAGCAAAATTAGGTTGTCTCTTACCATGCATTGTTAA
>CM075820.1:4676849-4804296 GCA_037975025.1 Excoecaria agallocha | reverse complement strand
CCTCTTATATGTTTTAATAACCCCTTATTTCTTTAAATGTCTACATTCATTGATTAAAGGTAGTGCGCCTCTTGTGGATTTTTATACTAGCTTTTCTTAGTGGGAGATATGTCCCTTTAGGGATTTTCACATAACCCTATGCCTTACTTTTCCCTAGAATAGATCGACCCCAATCAAGTTGCTTCTGCTTTTCTTTTTTTTTTGGGGACAGACTACCTGTTTCTAGGTTGCACCCTATCCTTTGGCCTAACTTTTGCTTAAAGAGCCAATTATGGTTTTCATCTCCAGTGGCCTTCCTTTTTTTCTCATTCTTTCTTTTATTTTTAGCATGTGTCCTTTTACGTGCCATGGGTTTCTCTAGATAGTTAATCACATGATCATGCTTATGTATGTATTCTTGTCTATATGTATCCCATGGCAATAATAATAGGCACAACCAAGCATGTAATACAAAAACACAAGTTTTATTTAATCTTAAGGAGACCATCTTGTGTGCATCTGACTCCTATTATCAATCAACCCTCTCGAATTTTCTTGATTGAACATTTCCTGTCAACCCCTACTTTTTGCCTAAGGTACCTTTTTTTTATTTTCATCCAAGCAGGGTGGCCAATTTTAGCAAGGCTAACTTTTCGATTTCCCATCTACAGGTCTTTTTCTCTCTCTTTTTTTGGTTCTTTGCTTAGTAACCTTTTTTGGGTTGTGGGCATAATGGCTTAGCTCTATAAGGTACATCAGCCTATACTGTGTCATCCATATACTCATAAATGCGATAATAGGGACCTCTAATCTTTCGATCATCGAGTGCTACCCATTGAGTCATAGTTATACTATTCTAGTATTGCTGGCAAATGTGCATTTGTGAGGAGTCACTGAAGGTAAAGAAGCATTCATGTAGATTTACAGATGCACCACGAACTATAAGGTGGTCACACTTCATCTCGCTAAACTTGATGCCACCAAATCACTCATGGTCTGCAATTGGCTGTCTTATGAGTGTGGACAGGTCTAGTGTTACAAAATTTCACTTTGTCTTCAACCATATAGATGTATCACTAGTAGAATGTTGAACTTATAAAGATGAGAGAATGAACCATTTCACCAATATGCCCATAGTAAACCCCCTTTATTTCTCCATCGGGAAAATCTATCCCTATAAAGTTGCTTTGTTATTACTTCAATTGATAAAGTGGAGATAGGAGTGGCATATTTCATTAAGCCATTGTAGATAACTCCTTTTAACTAGAGAAAAAAACATATAAGTTTATAACAATCTTAGGAATTATTCCATTTCTTGTGGAAAGTTACTTATCCTAGGATTGCAAAAAACTAAAGCATCTTTTACCCATACACGGTAGGGAACTTGCCTTCAATACATGGGAGGTGATCCTAACATAATCCTTACCCTCATCATTGGAAGTTAAAATAGCCTTCTGGACCCTACCTCTTTTAGTGTGCTTCAGTCTCGTGCTATGTCTGTGTTTTCAGTACCACTCTAAATCCAAGCAAAGATTTTTTGCTTTTTTCTTTTTATTTTATTTTTGCTCTCTTTTTTCCTTTTTTATTTTCTTTTTTATCTTTCAAACCTTATTTCAAGAGTCATAATGGATGCATCCAAGTTGTCTTTGCCTCGAGGTTAAATGAAAACTTTTATTCATTGAATTAATGCCTTGGAAATGCTATGATTATTTCCATGCATTATGCAAATCAATAAGATATTGCAAGCATAAAAAAGACTCATGTAATTAAAATATATAAAGAAAACTTCATTTTCAAAGACATTTATTAAAGCATAAGGAAAAAAAAGCCAGGCCCTATATAATGTCCCCATGGTTGCTTAAATGGCATTATGGCCTTTTTTCCTTTTTTTGGGGTCCTAAATCTGCTTGTTATTGATGAGGTCTTAGATTTTATACCTGAGAATTTGGTAATCATCTGTCAGATGGCTAGCATGCTGGTGGAAAGCACAAAATTGGTCTGACTTTTGACCTAGCTTGCCATGATCTGTAGCCAACTTATATGGTAGGGGCTACAGTTTTTCTTCTTTCATTGGCCACTTGAAGACCCAAGATAGAGGCTTACCCAAGTTAGAATATTGTTTTTAGACCATCGCAATTGCTAACACTTCTCTTGTTCCTCAGGTTTTGTGGTCATTGCTAATATGACCCTTATAGCTCTAATTCCTTATCTTTCTTACCAGATACTCCCCTTTAGCATCGATGGCATTGTCCTTGAGATCTTCCTAATCTTTAAGCCCTTTCATTTTTAGACAATGTCTTAGGTGCAGGCTAGCATTCTTAATGAACAACTAATGTGGGTTAATTGATGCATTATTTATGAATGTTTTTGTAAAGTAAATATCTAGTCTTAGTTAAGTTTTTATGTGAAACATGGTGCCTTCTATGTGTTTTTATTGTAAGTGTGTGTAGGGAGTAAAGAAGCTACAACTAAAGAGAAATAGGCAGAAAAAAAAAGCAAATGAAGAAGTCCTATAGCAAGCACAAAAGGAATCGCGAACGCGACACAACAAGGCTATAAAGGCAGAGGTCAATGTAGAAAGAAAAAAAGTCAACATAGATGAAGTACGTCCTATCGCGAACGCAACATCCATCATGGGCATGATAGTAAAAGGAATTCTAGCAGTTACTTTTGAAAAGACACTTGAAGATTCATGTCATTCCACTAAGGGTTACTTACCTCTGGAGGGGTACTTTCGAAGGACACAATGATTGGAATCTAATAAATACAAGAAGTAGTTAAGGGAGATACAAGTGGTGAAAAAGAAAAGAACAATTTTTCTAATTTTATTAGTCTATTTTACTTAGTTTTGAGAGAAAAAGACAAGCAAGAAGAAAATTATCTACGTAGAGAGTAAAAAAGGGTTGAGATATTTCTTTTTACTATCTCTTATCTATTTGCTTCTTCTTGTAATTAGTAATTATATTTTCTTTAGGAACTTGAACAATGATATCTATGTCTTATATGTTTTTAGTAATATACTTAATCTTTATTGCATATTTCTTTATTAGTACTTCATGCATGATAATTAAAAGTGAGAATATGATTGAGAGATGTATTCCCTCTTATAACTAATAAAGATTCATTATTGAACTACTGCGTGAGAGATCAGGATATTGAAATAATTACTATAGGTTGGCAATTAATCATAAAATAAGTGTATGTAATTAATTAGCAATTAATGATAATTAAGGGTTAAAATTACACATGCATGTCTTAACAATAACTATTTCAGTTCGAGAGAATGAATTAGGACATTAATCCAACTTGGTTTGCAATATAAGATTTAAAATTCAAAGTAGGAGAATAAATTCAAGTTCAATTCATATACTAAAATATAAATCTATAATTTTTCTTCTTTGATTAATAGTTAAGTAGGAATTTCTAGGTCTAATGTAGATGTTAGTTAATTCAACAATATAACCTATGAACGTTGTAAACAAGATTAAGAATTGGGTAAAAGTGTGTAATTTCTCATCCTTTCCCTGTGGGAACGATATTTTAAATACTATAATCGGTGAATTGTACGCATACAGATTAAGCACTAATAAGTTTTTGGCACCGTTGTCAGGGAATGAAGATGCTTTGTGTTGTTTGCCACTTTAATGCTTGATCCGAGATTTTGGATTATTACCTTTAACTGGTGTTTGTTTGTTTTGCATTACAGATTTATGAGTTCAAATGCATGCCTAGAACAAGGAGTTCTCAAGAAGAACTTGAACGCTTAAATCCAAAGATAGAACGATTTTTATTAAGTAACCAGAGATAAAAGAAGAAGAAGAAGAAGACTAGGAGACCAACCTTTGCTGACGATAACCCTCCACATTTGATGGATTATGCAATGCCTGCCTTAAGTGGTACACAAAAAGGAATAGTAAGACCTATGATAAATGCTAATCAATTTGAAATAAAAACCTTTTTTATGCCAAATGGTGCAGAATAGTATCCAGTTTTATGGTTTGCCAAATGAGGATCCAAATGCTTATTTAAAAAATTTTCTAGAAATTTGTGATACTTTTAAAATAAATGGAGTTTCTGTGGATGCAATTAAGCTTAGCCTTTTCCATTTTACAATGAAGGATAAGGCCAAAGCTTGGTTAAACTCGCTTACAAGAGGGTCAATTACCACTTGGGATCGATTGGCTCAAGCATTTCCTTCTAAGTATTTTTTATTGGCTAAGACTGCTAAAGTTATTAAGGAAATTACTACTTTCATGCAATAAGATAATGAATCTTTGTATGAGGCATGGGAAAGGTTTAAAGAATTATAACGGAGTTTCCCTCATCATAAGCTACCAAAAGAGTTACTTATGCAGACATTTTACAATGGTGTAAACCCCACCACTAGAGGGACCATTGATGCGGCTGCTGGAGAATATCTTATGAGCAAGACTATAGATATGGCTTTTGAGTTGTCAGAGGAAATGTCGATAACTAATTGTATGTGGCCTATGGAAAGAGCCAAGGTATCACTTCCTTCCTCTACCAAAGGAGTCCACTCTATAGATTCAGTCATAGCTTTGCAAGCCCAAGTTGCTGCATTGACACATAAAATAGATAATTTAATTATAAAAGGATCCCTACCAAATGGTTATACCCTTTGTGGTTAACAAGGTCATGTGAGTGAGAGTTAAGGGATAGGTTTTGCTAGTATAGAGGAACAAGTGAGTTTTGTGTAAGGTCAAGGGCGTGGTAACCTATTTTCAAATACTTATAACTTTAGTTAGAGGAACCATCCTAACTTTTCTTGGGGGAATGGGTAAAACAGAGGAACTATAGGATTTCAACCAGGACAAGTTAGATTTGGTGCTTTAAAGGTCAAAATGGATAAGTTCTTAAAGGGTATTAATTTAAAGCTTAACTCTCAAGATGAAAATTATAAGAGATTATAGGCTAATTTTCATCAAATAGTGAAGAACCAATCATCATCCATACATAATCTATAAGTTCAAATGAGTCAATTATCAAGTGCACTACCTTCGAGACTTCAAAGGTGCTTACCAAGCAACATAAAGGATAACCCAAGGGAGAAGATGAAGGCCATTTCACTCAGGTCTGGTAAGACATATGTTGATAATTTTTTAGCTAACAAGAATGGAGTTTTGCAGGAAAATTCAAGAGGAGGATGAAGCTCCTGCCGCGAGCACGACACCTGCCGCGAGCACGATAAAAGAGAGATCGAGAAATATTGCGAGCATGAAAAAGGGCAGTTCTAAGGCAAAAGTGTATCAACCTCATCCACCATTTCCGTAGCGTTTGAAGCAGAAGGATACGAATAAGTAATTTCTTAATTTCTTAGATAAATTAAAGAATTTTCATATTAACTTGTCATTTGTTGAGGCTATCATCCAAGTTCCCAACTATGCTAAATTTTTGAAAGATTTAACCTCTAAGAAAAAATGTTGGGAGGATGTAGCCACTGTTGCTCTGATTAAGGATTGTAGTTCAATTATCACCAATTACTTACCTACTAAATTGTAAGATCCTAGTAGCTTTACTATTCCATATACTTTAGGGGATATAAAGTTTCCTAGGTGTCTTTATGACTTAGGGGCTAATACAAGCCTCATGCCACTATGAATCTTTAATAAATTGGGTTTAGAGGATGTGAAGTCAACGTTTATGATGTTATAACTTGCTGACCAATCTTTAAAGAAACCATATGGTATTATTAAGGATGTACTAATTAAAGTTGATAAGTTTATTTTACCAGCTGATTTTGTGATGCTTGATTTTTCTTCTGATGCTAATTGCCCATTAATTTTGGGTAGACCTTTCATGAATAATGGTAGGGCTTTAGTTGATGTGTTAGAAGGCAAATTAATCTTATGATTAAGGAGTGATAGTGTAGAGTACCATATGAACAAAGCACTTAAATACCCTATGGAGGATAATATATGCATGAAGATTGATGTCATTGATGAATGTGTATTGGAAGTTTTAGGGATTGAAGATTCCATGGTAGGCTCTCAAGATGAATAGATCAATAAAGAGGTAAATCAAGGTGTTCACAAGCTAGAAATTTTGCATCGGAGTAAGATCCATTACCTCTATTAATTATAAGTGCTCCTAATGTAAAATTGAAAAAGTTACCTAATCATCCAGGGTATGCATTTCTTGGAACGAATTTTACTTTCCCAATTATCATTTCTAATAGACTTAAGCAAGAGGAGATGTTATTGCAAGTGGTTAGAAAGAGAATTAGAAGTATAGGTTGGCAGATTTCAAATTTAAGAGGAATTAGCTCAACTATGGTTATGTATAGAATTCATATGGAAGAGGGCTATGAACCTAAGGTTGATAGGCAAAAGAGGTTAAATCCTAACATAAAGGAAGTTGTTAAAAAGGAAGTCATTAAGTTGTTAGATGCCGAGATTATCTATCCTATTTCAGATAGTGAATGGCTTAGTCCTATTCATTGTGTGCTGAGGAAGGGCGGAATGACTATAGTAAGGAATGAGAATGGGGACTTAATTCCTACTAAAATAACCACGGGGTGAAGGGTTTGCATTGACTATAGAAAATTAAATGCAGCCACTGGAAAGATCATTTTCCTTTGCCATTTATAGATCAAATGTTAGAAAGGATTACTGTTCATTCTCATTATTGTTTTCTTGATGATTTCTCGAGTTATTTTCAAATTTTTATTTACCTTAGTGACCAAGAGAATGCCACCTTCACTTGTCCCTATGGTACTTTTGTATATAGAAGGATGCATTTTGGTTTATGTAATGCACCTGCAACTTTTCAAAGGTGCATGACATCCATTTTTTGGGATATGATTGAGGAGATAATGGAAGTATTCGTGGATGATTTTTCTGTGTATGAAGATTCATTTGAGCTTTGCTTGTATAACCTAGATAAAGTCTTGGCTAGATGTGAGGAAACAAATTTAGTTCTCAATTGGGAGAAATGTCATTTTATGGTTGAGGAATGGATTGTTCTAGGGCACAAAATTTCAAGGCAAGGGGTTGAGGTAGATAAGGCTAAGACTGAATTGATTGAGAAATTGCCTCCACCTGCTACATTAAAGGGTGTGAGGTCATTTTTAGGACATATTGGTTTTTATAAATGATTTATTAAGGATTTTTCTTTAATTGCAAAGCCATTAACAAACCTTGAAATAAAATGTCTTCCTTTTAATTTTAATGATGCATACTTAATAGCTTTTGAGAAATTAAAGAGAGCCCTTATAAGTGCACTTGTCATAACTTCACCAGATTGGAACCTGCCTTTTGAGATCATGCGTGATGCAAGTGACTTAGCTGTAGGATGTGTCTTAGGTCAATGGAAAGACAAGAAGTTGCATGTTGTACACTTAGCTGTTGTTTTTACTTGTGATAAGTTTAAATCATACTTGTTGGGATCTAAAGTTATTGTTTTTATGAATCATGTGGCTCTAAGGTATTTATTTGCTAAGAAAGATGCTAAACCTAGGTTAATTTGCCAGGTTTTCTTATTACAAGAATTTGACACAGAAATACGAAATAAAAAAGGTTGTGAGAACTTAGTGGCTAATCATTTATTGAGATTAGATAATGAGGACAGACCTATAGGTGATGATGATGAAATAAATGAAGAGTTTCTTGATGAGTACTTAATGCTGGTTTGTCACCTTAATACTCGATAGTATGCAGATTATGCTAGCTATATTGCTGCAGGGATTATGCCTTATGGTTTTTCTTCTCAACAACGGAAGAAGTTCTTCTATGACATCAAACATTATCAATGGGAGAAACCACAACAAGAAAAATGCTCTTTAGCGAAGGAAAATTCGATCGTTAAAAGTTAAAATCCGATCATTAAAATACTATAACGATTGAAAAAATCTGGTCGTCACCAGTCATTAAAAGCATCATCGTTAATAGTATAGACAACTGGATTGATATCCAGTCATTAAAGGTATTAATGACCGAAACAAATTCGGATGTTAAATATAAATTTTTAGCGACAGGTTTTCCTTCCCTAATTGTGTTCTGCTTTTAACGAAGGAAATTTCGATGGTTAAAAAAGCCATTTTAGCAGCCAAAGTTTTCCTTCATTAATTGTTTTCCACTTTCAGCGAAGGAAAATCTAGAAGTAAATATTAACTTATAACGACCAAAATTTTCCTTCGTGGATTGTTTATATCTTTTAACGAAAGAAAATTCAGTCATTAATGATCACAAAAGGCGACTAGATTTTCCATCGCTAAATGTAAATCCAATCATTAATATAAATAATTTTATTTAAATATTTCACATACACCCTATTCATACTGCCACACATACATACATATATATCCAAAAATATAATAAATACACTTTTCATAAATTGCAAAAAATCAATTACAAAGTATACCAATATTTCGAAATTATTTAACATTTTATTTGTCACATATAAATTTGTTTAGAAAAATAGCCCCTTTCTATACTAACATCTATCTAGCTAGAATTTTCAAAAAATAAAATAAAAAATGAGCATCAAATCTTCGTTGTCCATTGATCGAAATACCTGTAAACATAAATTTATAATTAATATTAATTCATAAGGCAATAAATCAAATGGCTAAGAAAGTAAAAAATAATAATAAGTTTTATAATATATTAACAAAATACACTATAAGAAATATTTTCAGTGTTAAATACTAAGTTTTAGAGACCGAATAAGTGAAATAGGGGAAAAATTCTACCAATTGAATTCCAGTAAACATTCAGAGAAAAAAAACATAGATTTGGTGAACACTCTAAAAGTTAAAGAGTGATCCAACAAGTAAAAAAGACAATCGTTACAAAATTAAATGTTCAGATATTATTAAACATTGTACAAGAAAATTAACGAATCACAAAAATTATAATCCTTAAGAGGCAAACAAATTTTCAATTTAATATATATATATATATATATTTATTTATTCAATTCTAAGTATCTATAATCTTAGATATCCCAATTACAGAATAAAGACAAATTTATGAACTTGATATGTACTCAAGTTCTGAATTTAAAATTCTGGAAAAAACATCCAAAAGTCAAACAAAAGAAGAGGATAAAGAAAAGGAGAAACTGACTTGAAATTTTTGAGAGACCAAGAAAGTAGCAGAGAACTTTTCTCCTCCAAATCTTTTTCTTCTCTGCTAAGACATTATTGCCCAGAAGGTATATGAACCATCAGCACCTAAATATGAAAACCATGGTATAAGAATTTATATCTACTTGTAATTTTTTTTTTCATCTTTGATTCTCAGACTTTATTGTATAATGATTTCAAACCCTTGTAAAAGAAGGTAAATTTACAAGATTGTATAATGATTTAGAATTTGAAAATGAGTGAAAACCATTACTGATACCACCTTCCATAATAAGATGAAATTGCTTCACAAGACATAATACATAAACAAATATAATGTTCAAAGGAAGACTGTAGTCAATTTTGGGGGAAAAATAATAAACTATGATTCCTGGAAAACATCAAGATTCATGCACGAAGGAAAACAATAACTGTCTACTCATTAGGTAAAGACTTAAAAGCACAAAAGGCAATCAAAATGGAAAGATGGTTACATACCAACAATAAGATTGTCCCAGTTATCCACTTTGACCCACATGCTTCTAGTTGAATCTATTTGCAAAGATGAATATAGAATAAGCAAGCATATGAATATCTAGAGAACATATGTCAAATAATTATCCATATGCTCAAAACAAAGTCACAAGAAAATATGGAGTTCATTTGCACAATTATGAAAGTATTAGATGTTGCTAAAAAAATCAAATGGATATTATTTATTAAAAGAGACCAGATAGATTTATATCCATGGCAAAAAATTGAAAGTAAGATGGGTGCTTCTGAGTTAATTCAATTTTTATTAACATATAGCACCTTGTCTAGCATTTGCATAACTGGATAAAAATTAGTTAAACTATTTAAAGCCCTTTTTGCAGATCTAGTTATAATCTACTAACCCGGTCTCTTATTCTCATCATAACTATAAGATAAAGATAACAAAAAAAAGCAGTAACCTAAATAGACAGCGTCCCATAGAAAATAGTAATCTAATAAAAAAAGAACAATTCGACTTCAATTGTACAATACACAATCAGACTCATTTAAAAAACTTTTGTGTGTCAAAGCAACAAAAGACGATTCTTACAGAGAGAGTGGGATTTCTTAGAGCAATTAGTTTGTTTCAACATATGTTAAAGGTATTGCAATATGCGCAAAATAATGATTTTATTTTCTTTTAATATATCAAAAATTTCAAAGGAAAAGATTCCCAAAGACTGAACATTTGACCCTTAACAGCGCAATAGTGATAACTAACTTCTTTTTTCCATCAAACAATCTAGGCTTTTATCTTCACCAAACTTTTAATGTCACTTTAGTTGTAATGTATCTTTCGCAATGCGATTCTCCCCTCATTGTAGATGCTAGATACATTGACCATCTAGTCACCTTATGGATTGTATAAATTCCAACCCAAATAACTGACTTTTTTTCCATCAAACAACCTAAAGCAGCCTTTTTAGGGAAGAAAAGTGATTTTCTAGCTGTTACATGCTTTAGATATGCCTTTACAATATTAAAAAATAAATAAAATTAAAGGTGTTGATCAAGCTTTGATACAGAAGATCTAAATTTTTTTCTTAAATTCTAAGACTACATTCATTGATTCTCATATGTAAAAAGTGATTAGGACACGGTAGTTGACCGGATTCTAACAAGTGTACTAGATCGGCTAGTAATATAGGGAAATAAGATTATGACCCAAAATATCGAACCCATGGGAAACTTATGCTTGTATGTGCTATTTCAATTTCAAAACCAATTTTTGTGTGTAAAAGAAAGAAAAGAAATTCCAAAGTTGTGATGATTGAAGTTTTTAAAACTAAAACAAAATAAAGAGTTAAAATAAATAAAGATCTAATAAAAACAAGTAAATTGAGTGAGCTAAAAATCAATATTAAAAACAACTTTCACTAAACAACTATCCACCTTAAAAATGTTGCTATGACTTAAACAAAAGAAAACATACAAGTGATTATGAAAAATTCAGTTTAATAAACCCATATAACTTTATTCAAGATTATCATTCCAAGCATCAAAATTTTCTTATTCAGATAAACTTAACACTTAGCATAGAGAACTGAATTATTTCTCCTAGATGTCTATTAAAACCTTTCTCAAGAGATTTAACTTCCACTTATTCTTAGTTACACTTTTCTCAATCTTAACTTACTCAAATCAACACACAATTATAGCTTATTCAGATTATAATCATGCATTAATCCAAATAAATTAACCTAAGAGCATGCAAGTTAATAATCAATTCAAATTAATTAATTAACCAATGCTTAATCAAGTTAAAAATCAACTTAAATTTGAGTAAAGACAAGACTATGTTTAAGAACTAAGAAATAACCAACTTGTATTGAATTGAAGAACAAACTCAAGTCATAACAATACAAGTTAAGGGTTCAACTATCTTTTAGAAAAAGTTAAAGAAAACTACTCACAAGACATTCTTAAAATTAAAACAAAGTTTGAAGAAAAACAGTAAAAACTAAGTAACGTAAAAACAAACTTAAAGAGAATAATGCTTAATTCTATAGTTGATCTCTCTAATTGATCTCCCTTCTCTGATGTTTTTGACTGCTATTTATAGGGCAAAATCGTAGTAGATTCCTTCTTAAACTCCAGACATAGAATAGGAAGTGAACTATGCTAAAACAGGAAGCTCGAAAATCCTTCGTGAAGTGGGAGTAGGAATCACGTGGCCACGCCCTTCCATGTTTATTTTCTACACGTGGTCACGTGTCTTCATATTCTTCCTCACACGTGGCCACGTGTGAATCATGCCTTCCCTCACATGTGGTCACGTGTCTTTAATGGTTCCTTCAATTTCTCTTTCACGTGGCCACGGTTGAAAATTGCTTAACCCTTCACGTGGCCATGTCTTCCAAGTTTTATGTCTTCACGTGGCCACGGGGTAGAATTCTTCATTGAGTTCATGTGGTCACGTGAAAAGCTTCTAGACTGAAAGCTTGTTTTCTTACATCAACTTTTAATATTTGCACTTTTAACCCTAAACTTTGCCCTTTTTGCAATTTAAGCCCTTTTATATCAATTTTAACATAAAAACCAAACAAAACATGAAATTAATCTAAAAACATAAACATTAACAAATTAACTCTAATTTAACCTAAATAAAACAAAAATAACTAAATAACAAAACTAAAAACATATCAAAAACTATATATAATTCACACTTATCAAATACACCACACTTAAACCTTGCTTGCCCTTAAGTAAATTAGAACAATCCCACCTTCAAAACCATCAAACTTGTACAAAGATATGCAATTTCAAAACCAAACTTAGCATTCTAACAAAAGCACTTAATATAATCTCCAAATAGTTTAACTTCGAACAAGAGAATATAAGTTAGTTTCCTTGAGTGTGTGCAAGACCAAATCATTTTAAGCAATTTTGAAAATCAAAACATCAACATAACTAGATAATGAAGTACAAAATAAATGAATGCATAAGCATACAATCGGTTTTGCGCTTGAAACTCTAGAAACACAATAGGCCTCTCCTTTAGCACCGGAACCCGAAGGTCATCTCCGCTAAACAACTCAAAACAAGCTTAAAATCACTTAGGTCTTTCGAAGGTTGTAATGGGGCTAAGGTATTGGTTAACAAAGAATGGATAAAAGATAATCAAAATGAATAGCCACTCTAAGACAAAATAGATTACTAAACCCCAATAACTTCAACAACATATTTTGCTCATTCTAGCCTCACTTTCAAACATTCTTTTAGAAGTCATTATTTTTTTTCATTCATTTTTCCTTGTACTACCCCACACTTATATTTTTTCATATTTGCTAGCTTTTTTTTTCAAACTTCAAATGTTTTTTTTTTAATAAACTAGCATTCACAAGTTACTTCAAATAATCTTAAGGTACACAAGGTAGTTTTCTCACTTGATAAGACTTTCTTGCTAAACCCAATAAACTTTTAATCTCCTCACATATCCATTTAATCCTAAAGTGGCCAATTTCATAAGGTGAGATAAAAGCTTTTTAGGTTATATGGTTAAAACATTAGGTGTAACAAGAAAATATTAATGGTACACCTTAAGCATACCTTATTAGGCTCAAAATGGCTTAACAAAGGACAATTTCATCAAGGTAGGACAAAAGTCTTTAAAAAATTTTATTAAAAAAAATTGTTGCCTATATCATTTTCTAAGTTGTTTGAGTTGTTCATATGCTTCGAAGGGTGATGAGGAAGGTTCTAGTGCTCTAAATTTCCTTACTTCACTGCTTCATTGTATTGATTTTTTCTCTAAGTCAAAAATTTGTCTAAGTGCTTTCAAGAATTTGAAAACTAACAAATATTTAGCAAGCTGAAGATTAACCTATCTAAAGATTTATTAAACAACATAAATGTTCTCTTGCTAAGCAAAGGCTAAAAAACATGCATATTCCATATCCAAGCTCAAATTGTTCAAAGTTTTGAAGTCAACTTAGGCAAACTAAGTTATTATGCAAACTAAGTGAAAAGGTGAGCTACATAAGTCTTCAATAAGTTTTACATACTTAAGAAAACAAACAAACTTACAAAAAGTAAAATAAAAGAAAACAAAACACAACACACAAAACAAAACAAAACAAAACCCGATTCATGAAAAAGAAAAAGAAAAGTTAAGGACAAACTCCCTAAAAGGAGGCTACCCCCTCCTTAAAATTTTGCTATCCACAAAAAATGAAGATCTATTCCGGTGGAGGCGGAGGTGGAGGAAACCGCTACCAAAAGTGGTGGATAAAATGCTCAACAGTCCTATTGCCCGCCATCACCGTATCCCGTAGCATGTCCAATCTTCCTTGCATTTGATCTAGCCTAATTTGTTGAGCATCCAAATGGCTACTTAATTGATTAAATGGACCTTCACATTCAGGTGTTATAGGTTCATTAATGGGGGAAGGTACAGTTGTGGCATCTCATTATCAATGGAAGGTAACTCTCCTAGAAGTGAGTCTCCATAACCCCGAATGTTCAACTACAATTGCCATCACTGTAGCTATCCACCCAATGAAAATAGTATCCATATGTCCTGGCATTTTCTGCAATTCCTTAATCCAAGCTGCTATAATTCCCGCTCCATTGATTGCTATTCCATACATCATGCATCGGAGAACCATTGCTTGAGACACACTAATAGTGCTTGCATTCTTCAAATTATTGTACATACTCTTTGCCAAAAATCGATGAATGATTCTTAATACATGATTCCGTAAAGCATGTACCTTGCATTGTCCCCCTACCCATGGCTCATCCAATTCAAGATCCTTGATTCATTACCAATTCTCCACAGGGGATGCATCTTCCAATTCAGTTGGGACATTTGGCACAAATCTTAAAATTTCAAAAACCTAACTGAAAGTCAAGGAATATCCTTTCTTACCAAACTTAAAACGGATTGTGCCATCCTCCGCATCTCTCTTAAAGTAGCATTCAAAAGAATACAGAAAATCTCGTGCCATATTTGGATATACTTTCGGTTTCTTTGCAATGAACTGCTGCCAGCCAATATTTTGGATCAATGGTCCTATATCATGATCCCACAGACTTCCAACTGGAACATTGAGAAACAATTGACTTAGATAGGCGGGCTGGATATAGGTACACTTGCTAAAGTATTCAAATTTATTGATCCTAGCCTTGTCCATATATGATGGAATGCGTACATCGGAAGAGCTTGCTACATCAGGATATTTGGTCCTTCGAGGTTCCACTAAAAAGAAAGGAAAACATAATGTAAGTGTCAATTTATAACCCAAAATATGCTAAGGTGCAAGCACATGAATCATGCATTGAATGAACCGAAGCACACTTAGATGAAATGAAAAATTGATAGCATAAATGCACCCTATATATGTGGAGATCAAAATGATAAGCACAAAATGTATTCAACTATTTATCACAAAGAATATGTCAGAATAATGCCTATTATAAAGTCATAAACCAATCTCGCATGAGGTGAACTAGGTTGTACGGCATCAAAGCAAATCATAAACATTTTATCCAAAGAGTGAAAGTTAAATGTTTTGAAAGAAAAACTCATTGGTGCATTTCATCGAGCATGTTGTGGGCACAAGTTTGAGCATCAATTTAAAGATCATAACAAAGATTGTTCCTTACCCAATTGCATACCAAGCATCTATAACATGCATGTAATACTCATAAACATCAAAAGAGACAAAAGGAATTAACATTAAAGCAAAATGTTAAGTGTAAAGTAACCTCAAAACTAAACATTCATAGGCAATAATGGCACAAAACAATGCAATGAATGATATGAAAATGATAAATAAGAAGCAATGAGAGTAGATACTTACTTGAAGATGAGAATTGAACCAAAATACAGCACCAAGTTGAAGTAGTGTGTGTGAGTTGTGAAAACCCTAGTTTAGTGGAGAACGTGTGGAAAAGGAAGAGATGATAGGTAGGAGAGAGAGCAAAATGACAAAAAGAGAGCAAATGGTGGTAGGAGATGGTGATGATCGGTGGTGAGTGAAAATCCGTGGTCACGGGTGAATGTTTGTGTTAGTGAGGCATGGGCACGGTGAGAGCAAAAACAAGATGAAGAAGAAGTAAACAAAATAGCGTGAAGTGTTTATAAGGCAGAAGTGTGGGAAGTAGCCATGTGAAGTTCATGGGAAGAACCACACGTGTGCCTTTGTTCCTTATGCATGCATGGCCACGTGATGGTTACCCTTGAATTTCATGTGGTCACATGAATTGAAAATGGAAGGGGCAGTGTCTTAAGCCGTGGCGACGTGGTTATTTCTCTTGAAATATGCGTGGTCACGTAATGTTTAAAAGATAAGGCAGTAACTCCATGCATGGCCATGTGATGTTTCTCTTGTGAAATACACGTGGTCACGTGATTTAAATGATCTTGGGATAGTGCATCAACCCGTGGCCATGTGATGGCAAAAGGAAAGCCACACGTGGTCATGTGTACATGCATTTTTCTACCTCAATTGCATTTTTGAAACAAGTACGCATAATTAAGCTTCCTTGAATGCAATTTTGCCATTCCAAGCTTTGAAAACACCAATTCTTTTCCAAGAAAAACATTTCTTCATTTTAAAACCTTGTTTATGTACTCTTTTCATGAATCAAAACACACAAACACACAAAATATGAAAACACAAAGACTAAAAAAAAATAAAAGAGGGATAGATTAAAAGTTCTGAGTTTTTAAAGTCTCCAGCTAGACTTTCCAAACCATATTTTTTAAGTATCTTGAAGAACCATGGTTGCTTCAGCAACCTCTTGTTGTCCGATTTGATATGGTTTGAGTCGATGACCATTGACTGTAAATTCACGTCCATCCTTTAATCTTTTGATCGTCACTATACCAAAATTACTGCTCGACATCACTTTATATGGTCCAAGCCACTTCAATTTCAGTTTTCCTGGTAACAAACGAAGAGGACTATTATAAAACAGCACTAACATTCTCGGAATAAAATATTTTACCCTTAAATGCTTGTCATGCCATTGTTTGGTCTTTTCTTTATAAAGCATAGCATTGTTATATGACCATTGTCGAATTTCATCGAGTTCATTGAGCTGTAATTTTCTTCTTTCTCCTGCATTTCTCAAATCAAAGTTAAGAAATTTTGGAGCCCAATAAGCTTTATGTTCTAATTCGACTGGAAGGTGACAAGCTTTTCCAAAAACAATTCTAAAGGGAGACATACCTATAGGGGTTTTGAATGCGGTTCGATAAGCCTATAAAGCCTCATCTAACCTAAGAGACCAATATTTTCTAGAGTTATTCACTATTTTTTCTAAGATTGATTTCAACTCCCTATTAGATACTTCTACTTGTCCATTGGCTTGAGGGTGGTATGGGGTTGTGATTTTGTGCTTAACACCAAATTTCTTAAGCAAGGTCTTGAATTGATGGTTGACAAAATGTTTGCCTCCATCACTTATAATAGCTCTAGGTGCTCCGAATCTAGTGAAAATATTCTTCCTAATGAATTCAAGAACAATTTTTGCATCACATGTCCTAGTAGCTATTGCCTCTACCCATTTACTCACATAATCCACTGCTACAAAGATATACTCAAATCCAAGTGAATTTGGAAAAGGTCCTATAAAATTAATGCCCTATACATCAAAGATTTCTATTTCTAGTACATTGGTCATAGGCATCTCATCTCTTTTGGATATATTTCCTACTCGTTGGCATCTATCACAAGTTGTTATAAAAGATCTTACATCTTCAAACAAAGTAGACCAGAAAAAACCTGATTGGAGTATCTTTTGAACTGTTCTATTTGGCCAGTGATGTCCCCCAACTTCACCTCCATGGGATTGTTGCATGATAGATTTTTGTTCCAATTTCGGTACACACCTTCTTAGTACTTGATCCGAGCATATCTTGATAAGATATGGATCATCCCAAAGGTAATGCTTGGCATCCGCTACGAGGTTTTTCTTTTGTTGCCAAGTAAACTCCTTAGGAAGATAACCACCTGCAAGAAAATTGGCTATATTAGTATACCATGGAACTGATTTTTCATAAGTATAACAAGCACAAATATGTTCATCGGGAAATAAGTCAGAAATTTCTCCCTTTTCGATGCTAGCATGATCCAATCTAGATAAATGGTCAGCTACAAAATTTTCTGCTCCTTTCTTATCTTTGATTTCAACATCAAACTCTTGGAGTAGTAATACCCATCGGATAAGTCTTGGTTTGGAATCCTTCTTGGTGAAAAGATGTCTCAATGTAGTATGGTCCGACCACACTGTAATTTTGGATCCTAAGAGGTAAGACCTGAATTTCTCAAATGAAAAGACTATTGGCAAGAGTTCCTTTTCCGTAGTAGTGTAATTTACTTGGGCTCCAGTGAGTGTATGGCTTGCATAATGGATGGTGTATAAAATCTTCTCCTTTCGCTGTCCTAAGACTGCTCCAACTGTATAATCACTTGCATCACACATAATTTCAAATGGTAAACTCCAATCGGGTGATGCAATGACCGGTGCACTAACTAATTTTTGCTTCAATAGGTTAAAAGCCTACAAACACTCAGCATTAAAGTTAAATGCAACATCTTTAAGCAATAAATTAGAAAGTGGTTTGGCAATTTTAGAAAAGTCCTTAATAAACCGACGATAAAACCCAGCATGACCAAGGAAACTTCTAATGCCCTTTACACTAGTTGGTGGAGGTAATTTTTCTATCACATCAACTTTTGCTTTATCAACCTTAATGCCTTTTTCAGAAATTTTATGCCCTAAAATAATGCCTTCTCTAACCATGAAATGACATTTTTCCAAATTTAGCACAAGATTAGTTTATTGACACCTTTCAAAACCAATGCTAGATTATGCAAACAAAATTCAAAATCATGACCATAAATAGTGAAATCATCCATGAAAACCTCCATAAATATTTCAATAAAGTCATGAAATATGGCCATCATGCAACGTTGAAATGTGGCAGGTGCATTACAAAGACCAAAAGGCATTCTCTTATATGCAAATGTTCCATATGGACATGTGAATGTGGTCTTTTCTTGGTCTTTCGGGGCTATAGGTATTTGCATGTACCCCGAATATCCATCTAAGAAACAATAAAATTTATTTCCTGCCAATCTTTCTAACATTTGGTCAATAAAGAGCAATGGAAAATGGTCTTTTCTAGTGGCATTATTCAACCTCCTATAGTCAATACATACCCTCCATCCCGTTACCGTGCGTGTAGGAATTAATTCATTATTTTTATTGATCACTACAGTCATTCCCCCTTTTTTAGGCACACATTGAACAGGACTTACCCAATTACTATCAGAGATAGGATAGATAATACCTGCATCAAGTAGTTTCAATACCTCCTTTTTCACTACCTCTTGCATAGTTGGGTTGAGCCTTCGTTGAGGTTGTACCACCAGTTTAAAGTTGTCCTCCATTGGTATACGATGTGTACAATAGCTGGGGCTAATCCCTTTCAAGTCGGACGTTGCCTAACCAATTGCTCCTTTGTGCTTTTTGAGCACTTCGATGAGCATTTCTTCTTCCAAATCTATTAATGAAGATGAAATAATTACCGGATCAGCATTATCACTTAAAAATACATATTTCAAATGAGATGGAAGTGTTTTAAGTTCAGAATCTCCCTTAGGAGGGGATGGTTCATCCTCCGTTTCCTTATCTTCACTATGCTCTTGTTCCAGATTTTGTATTAACTTTTTCTCCTTTGTATCCAACTCTTCCATTGTCTTGGGATAAATAAAGCAACTTTGAAGTTCATCATTGAGTAAGGCATCAAGTTAATACTAGCACCTAGATTTAATTTCCTACAAATCACCTAGATTCAATTTCCTACAAATTGAATAAGGCATCAAGTTAATACTAGCACCCAAATAACATAAAGCATACCGAACAAAATTTCCTCCTAGTTCACAAGGTAATGTAAAACTATCAGGATCTTCTAATTTTTTAGGAATTTTATTGGTTAATATGGCACTATAATTATCGGATAATTGAATTGTTCATATGCCTTCTAGTTTTTTCTTATTAGTGCATAATTCTTTTATAAATTGAGCATATTTAGGCATGTGTAACAAAGCTTCAGGAATGGTAAATTTATATGTAGCTTCTTAAACATGTCTAAAAATCTACTCAATTGTATTTTGTTTCTCTTTTATAGCTAGAACAGGAAATGGTAATTGAGATTCATCAAGAATAGTAGAAACAAGTTTTTCCTTACCTTTACCCTTCTCAACTGTAGGAGACACTTTTTCAGTATTGTTTGAGTTAGAATTACTTACTTCCGTTGTCGGTTCCACCCTTGGGGAAGAATTCTTACCAATTTCAGTCTTCTCTAGCTCTTTTCCATTCCTTAAGGTGATTGCTTTGGCTTCCTCCTTTGGATTTTGGTCTACATTGGATGGAAATGTCCCTTGAGTTCGGTTAGATAAAGAACTAGCAAGTTGCCCCATTTGGTTTTCTAGATTCCTAATAGATGCTTCTTGGTTCCTCATCCAAATATTTTGTAATTTCCATCTAGCATCTTGGCTAGCTAAAATTGAATTTTGGGAGGCCATAAAGTTTGCAATCATTTCTTCAATGTTCGATTTCTTTTCTTGAGGAGGGAGAGGTTGAGATTTTTGAAAACCGGATGGTTGGTGGTATGATTGTGATGGGTATTGGTTTGGATAATGTGGTGGAGCTTGGTTTTGGTATGGAAGTTGATTATTAGGAGGTTAATTATGGTTAAATTTAGGTCTAGGATTAGGGTTAGAAGAAGAACCTTGATTACCTTCCCTTAATGAAAAGTTTGGATGGCTTCTCCATCCCGAATTATAAGTGTTGCTATATGGATTCAAGGCATTTACTTCTTCTACCATTCCTTCATTATTCTTCATTCCCAAAGGTCTTGAAATTCCTGCATAAGAATCAACTTCATTAGATAGCATAGAAACATTTTTAGCTTTAAGCTCATTTATTTCTTTTAAATGTCTCTTTTTCATTAATTCTAATTAAGCTTTTAACATAGCTACTTCATCAATATTATGAACTCCCTGTTTCTTTTGAGTTGCTCTAAAGGTTGCCCATTGAGCATCATTGGTAGCCATCTCATCAAGAAGCAAAAATGCATCTTCAGGAATTTGGTTCATGAAACTACCATTTGAGGCTACATTTAGCAAAGATCTTGTTGATGGATGGGCACCTGCATAGAAAATGTGCATTAGTTGAAAAACAGGAACTTTATGATGTGGACAACTTTTTAAAAGTCTCATAAATCTTTACCATGCTTTATGGAATGGCTCCTCATAAAATTGTCTGGAAATCACTAATTTGTTTCCTAATGAGGGCAGTCTTAGTAGGTGGGAAGAACTTGCAAAGAAATTTTCTTGCATTTGTTGCCAAGAATGGATGGATTGATTTGGTAGCATTTGTAGCCAATCCCTAGCTTTTCCTATGAGGGTAAATGAGAAGAGTTTCAACCTAATTGCATCAGTCGATACATTAGGAATTTGCATCGTGTCACTCACTTCTAAGAACATATCCAAATGTTGTGCAGGATCCTCTATGTCCGAACCCGAAAATTGGTTTCTTTATACCATAGTGATGGTAGTGGGTTTAATCTCAAAGGGTTGGTGGTGAGGAATCCTAATAGTTCTATGTTCTTCATTCCACCTAGGGATAGTATAATCCCTGATGGTTCTAGGTTTATACCCATTCCTGGGAGCTTGGTAGGGTATGTATTGCTCTTCGATCCTAGGTGGTGGATCATTCATAGGTTGTTCTATTTTTGGGTTATTTATGTTGCCTCTTAACCTTCTAATCCTATGAAATGTCCTTTCAATTTCAGGGTCTAATGGTAGGATGGGGTTGTCTCTCACCATAAACCACTAGTCACCCAAAAAGAAAATAAGAAAATAGATGAAGAAGAGAAGAAAAACACACAAAAATAACTTTAAAATCAAAATAAATAAACAAACGCCAATGTATCCCCAGCAAAAAACTTGATCGGATTCTAGCAAGTGTACTAGATCGGCTAGTAATATAGGGAAATAAGATTATGATCCAAAATATCGAACCCAAGGGAAACTTGTGCTTGTATGTGCTATTTCAATTTCAAAACCAATTTTTGTGTATAAAAGAAAGAAAACAAAATCCCAAAGTTGTGATGATTGAAGTTTTTAAAACTAAAACAAAATAAAGAGTTAAAATAAATAAAGATCTAATAAAGGCAAGTAAATTGAGTGAGGTAAAAATCAATACTAAAAACAACTTTCATTAAAGGACTATCCACCTTAACAAATATTGCTATGACTTAAACAAAAGAAAACATACAAGTGATTATGAAGAATTCAGTTTAATAAACCCAGATAACTTTATTCAAGATTATCATTCCAAGCATCAAAATTTTCTTATTCAGATAAACTTAACACTTAGCATAGAGAACTGAATTAACTCTCCTAGATGTCTATTAAAACCTTTCTCAAGAGATTTAACTTCCACCTATTCTTAGTTACACTTTTTTCAATCTTAACTTACTCAAATCAACACACAATTATAGCCTATTCAGATTATAATCATGCATTAATCCAAATAAATTAACCTAAGAGCATGCAAGTCAATAATCAACTCAAATCAATTAATTAACCAATGCTTAATCAAGTTAAAAATCAACTTAAATTTGAGTAAAGACAAGACTATGTTTAAGAACTAAGAAATAACAAACTTGTATTGAATTGAAGAACAAACTCAAGTCATAACAATACAATTTAAGGGTTCAAGTATCCTTTAGCAAAATTTAAAGAAAACTACTCACAAGACATTATTAAAATTAAAACAAAGTTTGAAGAAAAACAGTAAAAACTAAGTAACATAAAAACAAACTTAAAGAGAATAATGCTTAACTCTATAGTTGATCTCTCTAATTGATCTCCCTTCTCTGATTTTTTTACTGCTATTTATAGGGCAAAATCGTAGTAGATTCCTTCTTAAACTCTAGACATAGAATAGGAAGTGAACTCTGCTAAAACAGGAAGCTCGAAAATCCTTCGCAAAGTGGGAGTAGGAATCACGTGGCCACGCCCTTCCATGTTTATTTTTTACACGTGGTCACGTGTCTTCATGTTCTTCCTCACACGTGGCCATGTGTGAATCATGCCTTCCCTCACATGTGGTCACGTGTCTTCAATGGTTCCTTCAATTTCTCTTTCACGTGGCCACGGTTGAAAATAACTTAACCCTTCGCGTGGCCATGTCTTCTAAGTTTTAAGTCTTCACGTGGCCACGGGTAGAATTCTTCATTGAGTTCACGTGGTCACGTGAAAAGCTTCTTGATTGAAAGCTCGTTTTCTTGCATCAACTTCCAATATTTGCACTTTTGACCCTAAACTTTGCCCTTTTTGCAATTTAAGCCCTTTTATATCAATTTTAACCTGAAAACCAAACAAAACATAAAATTAACCTCAAAAACATAAACATTAACAAATTAACTCTAATTTAACCTAAATAAAACAAAAATAACTAAATAACAAAACTAAAAACATATAAAAAAACTATATATAATTCACACTTATCAGTAGTCATTACAAGAAAATACTTTTCAAACTTGCCTAATTACAAAGAATGCAGCTAGGTTCATATTTACAACTATTACACCCAGTTAATCATCAAATTTTGAAGTCCTACATCCTACCAAAGTAAGAATGTTTGTTACTAGTTGTCTACTGTCTATACTTAATAGTGCTCATTGCTCAATGGCAACTTCATGAAATCAATTATTCCTATTCCATAAAAGAAAATGCATTGTTAACAGTATGGGACCATTTACGAACGTAGCCAAATACATAACTATCAATTTTCTACAATTTTTTCCATTCATCCGTATAAATAACCTAACCAATAAAATAGTTCAATACATCTCTTGAATTATTATTTTCTTAAGAAATTATTGCAAACAATCTTAGAAGACCGCTCAAATCATTCCCTTCTTTTACTACATTTAGAAACTATAATTGAAACCAAAATCCAAGACTGGTTTTGTTAATATGAATAAAAGTTTGGGAAAAAAACCCATTGGGTGACTGAAGCCTTTCAAAGGAGAAAGCAGAAACCATCCTTATAATTTCACTTTTCTTGTTAATAAGACCTTTAATTTAAATGCTTATCCTTTAGGTTACTAGTTAAAAATCAAATGAAAGACTATGAAGGAACTCAAAAACTAAACCTAATTAAATCCCTGACTTTTTTTGGAGAAAACAAGATGCCAATCAGCAATCAGAATAAAGAAGTGAAGTCTTAGATTTTAATATCAACAAATTGAGAACAAACAAGAAAATAAGAAATCAATTGCTAAATCTATCCTAAAAATGATGAGATATAAAGAGGAAAATAAAGAAATTTTTGGATGCACACACCATAAGAATACAAACCTCTCTTTAAGCAAAAGCCCTATGGCACCGGCTTTTGGTCCTTTCATGGCGGTGGCGACAGATTGAGGGGAAGAGAAGGGAAGGAGTTTGGGTTTGGAAGGATTGAAACGAAGTAAGAGATGATAAATTTATGGTAGATTTGAAATTAAAAGAAATAGAACAAGATTTAGAAAAAGGGAGAGAGGATTTAAGAGAAGAAAAAAACATATAAGACAATGATGATGAAGAATTAAATTAAGGGTTAATGGAGATGAAGATGAAAATAAGAGTCACGGGTGTAAAAGGTTTATTTTTTTTCCATAAGTAAATTATTAATTTGGATCTAAAATAAATCCCGTTGTTTTTAAATATTACCCAATGGAATTTTTAATTTTTAACCACCGAATTTAATCCCTTGGTTAAAAATTTGATATTTAACGACCGAAATAATTTTCTTTGCTGTTAGTGTATATTAATGACTGAACTTTCATCCATTTGTTAAATTTTGGTCGTTAAAAGTCCATTTTCTTATAGTGAGCCTTATTTGTTCAAAATTTATGGAGATGAAGTTTTACGTTGATGCGTAGGTGAGAATGAATATCTTGATATTTTATCTCATTGCCATTCCACTTTATATACAGGACATAACAGTAGTGGGAAGACGGCGGCTCATGTTCTTGAATGTGGATTCTATTGGCCAACTTTATTTTAAGATGCAAAGAAGTTCGTTGCTCAATGTGACAAATGCCAAAGGACGGGAAATTTAGGTAAGAGGGATGAAATGCCTTTAATAAATATTTTGGAAGTGGAGGTTTTTAATGTATGGGGTATAGACTTCATGGGTCCTTTCCCAATATCATTTGGCCAAAATTATATATTGGTTGGAGTGGATTACGTGTCCAAATGGGTGGAAGCCAAAGCTACCCCAACCAATGATTCCAAAGTAGTTGTTAAGTTCTTGAAGAAATTATTTTCAAGGTTTGGAGTGCCTCATACTATTATAAATGATGGAGGTATGCATTTTATAAATCGATATTTTGAGTCATTGTTGCATAAGTATAGGGCACATCACAGGGTGACCACACCTTAACATCTACAGTCAAGTGGTCAAGTAAAGATTTCTAATAGAGAGCTGAGTTGGATTTTAGAGAAGAGTGTCTCCAGTTTACGTAAAGATTAGGCGCATAAACTAGATGACACACTTTGGGCATATAGGACAACTTTTAAAATACCTATTGGCATAACTCCATATAGGTTAGTGTATGTTAAAACATGTCACTTACTTATGAGTTGGAATATAAAGCTTATTGGGTTATTAGAGCCCTGAATTTTGATCTTAAACAAGATGGCATGCAGAGGTGTTTGCAATTGAATGAATTAGATGAATTCCACCTTAGTGCTTATGAGAATGTTAGAATTTATAAAGAAAGGACAAAGAAGTGGCATGATGTTCACATAAAATATAAGAGTTTTAAAGTAGGGGATAAAGTACTTCTCTTTAATTTTAAATTAAAGTTATTTCCCGAAAAATTATAATCTCGTTGGAGTGGGCCATTTCTTGTAACTCAAGTTTTCGACCATAGGTATTTAGAGATGAAAAAGGATAAGGGTGAATTATTTAAAGCTAATGGTCAAAGGTGTAAGGTGTATTTGGAGAGCAATTTTCCTAATAGAGAGGTTTCCTGTGTTTATCTCAATATGGTTGAAGGTTAATCTTTTAGTAGTACTTAATAAATATTTCTAATCCTATATGTCTATATATATAAATTTGTATTTGTTTTATATACTTTTGTTTTAATCTTTTGATGTTTGTTGTTTAAAATTTACATAGGGGTGTGTTTTGCATATTTCTTGATGTTAAAATGTGGTAGTATTCAATTTTTATTATTTTTAATTTTCAATAGTTTTCAAAAATTGATGTCTATTGTGAACACGAGCCAGTAAGCAGAAATTTTTAGGTTGGTTCTATAGCAAGCGTGACATTTGATGCGAGCGCGATGAATACTGGATGGCCTTCTATCGCGAGCACGATAGAACACAAATTTTTAATTTTTGAGGCGGTTTTCAACCATTGCAAGTGTTAAATCTCTCCCTATAAATAGGTTATAGAACCCTAAACTGTTAGAGAGTATGCTCTAGAGCCCATGTAATAGGGATGTTTTTCATATGTATAAAATTTATATTCATAATAAAAGGCATCATTCATTTATTAATGCTATGTTTAAATACATGAGTTTGTAAATCTTAAATTAATGAATGAAGTCCTAGATATTATAAACACAGTGCAAAGGTAATCATGAAGGTGTTCATGATGTGAGATGTCTATTTCATGCAAATGTGTTAATATCCAAATATCCCTAGTCATAGAATTAACAAGATAGGACATTGTTAATTCGGACAGACTAGCACACGTTATGCTTCTTGAATGGTTCAAGCAGTGGTTCTCATGACTGTGATTATGGAAGATAATCAAAGCTAACATGTGGATGCTTGTTAGAAGAACAAGTTCATTGGAGACCTGCAAAGAGAATCCTCATATGGATATTAAATCTATGTCACTGAAGAATCTCTTCATAGCAGTTGTGCAAGTATCCTTAGACTTGAGATCACCAAAGTTATCTTAAGTAGCAAGTGGTATGTTTTAACTCCATAACTGATTACTTCTAACTCGGAGTGAACATAGTTAGGAGATTGGGTATATCATGACCTACTTGAAGATAGTTGAGTGATTGACAAAGGATTCACAATCCCAGATTTAATAAGGGAAGTTATCTCGTATGATTCTATAATTACCTTGTTTAGAGAATCTCTGGCCAGAGTAAAATGCCAAGATGGATAGAGATCCATAAAGGGCATTTTGGGAACAATGATTAAATTAATAGAACATACATAATTAGATTTATATGAGTTGACAAAAATCCATACTCAGAATCTAATTGAGATAAGAGTGGTGAAAGGAGTAATTGCACGGTAACTGTTTCTATGGAAGGGTATAGTCAAACCACATGACTTTCCTGACATTTGGGTAGTCATGACGCCTAGCTAGAGGTCAATCATGACTTGTATAATGATATATCAAAAATATCAATGGGGATTGATAAAATGATTTGAAGGAGTTTAAATCATGTGAGTTTAGGATAGAACTCACAATTACATATTATATTGCCAACATGGACAGGAACCCAATAGGTCACACACATATAGAGAAAAGGATAAAATGGTAAAATGACAAGGATAATAATATTTGATATTATTATGAGGGTAGAGAAGTGAATAAGATAATAATTAATTAAAGAGTTTAATTGATTATGATCAAGTAAAATTGTCCGCGAAACTTTTGAGAAATATTCTATAAATTAGACCTAATTGAAATAATATATTTCATGATTAATTATTATTGTCTTATAAGTGTTATAGGACTACTATAAGTGCTATTGGACTGATATAATAATTAATAAGTCCATTGGAGGAGTTATAAAGGGATCAGAGGAATGGAGCTGGTGTGGAAGCCCTTCTATAGAGGGCCATATGTCAACTCCATACAGAAGGCCTTAATGGCCTATTTCTTGGACAAAATTAATTTTTATATATTACATAAGTGTTATGGAACCTACATATTTAATTTGGTTGGATTTGAAATCCATTTGGGTATTTAAATCCAATTAGTTGTACAAAGGGCCTTGTTTATGGGTTTTTTAGCATAGTCTTTTATGAAAAGGTTTAATTTGGATTTGATTAAGCCCAAATGATTATAATTAATTCCAGAGGCCCAATTAATAATTCTCCAGCAATTTTAAAGAGCCCAATCTCATTAGAAGTTGGAATTTTAACCTGATTATAAAAGTCCAACTAATGAGGAATTAGGGTTAAGTGATAAAACACATAAGAAAGTCTTATTCTTCTATTCTCTCTCTCCCTTTTGTGCCACTCCCTTGCTAGCTCTAGGGTTTTTGGATACTCCTTGTTCTACACCAATTGTTGGTTCAATTTATCCTTCTCTAGTGTGGATTACTCATTGAAGGTGTTCTATTTTGGATACTTTGGTTTGCAACAACCCAGTGCGAAGTAAAATCAACTGATCAACAAAAATCAAAGGTGATTTTTCTTATTCTCATATATTTATATTGTATATTCATGGCAAGAGCAGTAATATTGGTTAAAAAATTTTAAGATTTCGCTCATGTATGCGATGCATGTAACCAATAAATTCCAACATAAACTGCAATTTTCAACAGTTTTCACCCCTTTCTCTTCAAATTTCTCTCAACTTTTCTTTCTTTTTCATCCCTTATTTCTAATTTCTTTCACATTGTGCTTCATTTTTTTCAAGTTTTCAGTTTTCGCTTGTTACTTTGTGTGGTTGCACTCTTTCTGTTGGGTTGCAATGGTGAGATTGAAGACACTAGCCAACAGAGATAAGGGCAAAGGGAAGGCTGCTGGGAGTTCTTCTTAACCATCTAGGTGCACAACCATTCACCAAGATATGTATGATTGTCCATTTCCCATTTACAGTAAGGATGAGGTCAAAAATTTTGTTTTTTCTTTAAGAAAGAATATGTAGGTATGTGGCATTTAGATTTTTCTTTGTTAGAGGATTTAGGCATTGCTCAAGTATTTGGAAAATATGTTAAATACATGAAATGGGAGAAATTTGTTAACATGTAATTGCTTGTTAAGAAGGACTGAGCTATTGAATTTTTTGTTACTTTGTCTTATGTGGATGATAGAAAGACAAAAATGAAATTTAGGCATGAAGGCATTGAATATATTTTTGGTTTTGAAGAAATGCATGAATGGTTTGGTTTTTTATTGAATGTATAAACTTTTGTCCCTCAACAATTTGTTGCTACTAAAGTATGGAAAAAGTTATCTAGTTTGCTTCATTTTGATAACAAGAATTCTACAAATAGGCAAATTAAAGATAATGTTTTTTTATTATTTCATAAGTTTTTATGCCATGCCTTATTTGGCAGAGTAGAGAGTAACAAATTTCAAGACAAAGATTTATTTGTTTTGTCAATGATTCAGTCTAAAAAGACACCTTGCTCTATTGACTTTATTCTCGATGGTTTATATCATGCTTCAATTGCCAAGACCAAGAGAGTAGGCATAGGACATATGGTCACTAGTATTGTGTTAGGTTGCTTGGAAAAATTGCAGGAATTTGCGCTTGAGGAGAACGAGGTGGTCACTATGATGGATGTCAAATTCTTGCAAAATTTCAGATTGTTAAAGCAGGGTGGCTATTCCCCTACATTTTTCTCTTATGAGAAAAGCTGTGTTAGGACTAAAGGAAGGCAAAACCAATCCCCTATTGCTGAAGCTGATACTGTTGCTAATGCCAGTGAAGATGACAATAGGGATGATTCTACTGCTGGTGAAGGAGGAAGTTCCTTGGGGTGGTAGAAGGTGTTGGATCAATTAGACAAGATAGAGGAGTCCAATAAGAGTTTTGAGGAAAAGGTGGTCCACATGAAGATAAGCTTGAAGGCGCTAGATAAGAGTCACAAGAGTCTAAGCCAGAAGTTGCTTTCCTTTTTCAGAAGAAACAACGTTGATTTCAGCCCCTCTCCACCGGATTCGCCTAGTAGAGCTACATGAGGACAGTACTTTACTCCTTTTTGCTTATTTCTATTTCTATTTTCTTTTTGTTTTGTCTATATGTGATTTGTATTTTTGTGCTTTCTTGTGTTTATGTTTAAGTGATGTTTTCTTTTGTGTATGATTATGTTTTCCTTGCATAATGGGGACATTATGTCCTTCAAATGTGGGGAGGTGTATGTGTAATGTGTTAGTACATATGTGTTAGATTGTAAATAGTATAAGTGAATTGTGTTTTAATTTTTTATTCTTGTATGCATGTTTAGATTGTTTAGGTTGTTGTGTATTTGCATAGTTTTGGAGCTTTTGTAGTTGATGAACATTTGGTAGTACGGACATGAGATAATTTTTTTCGATTTATGGTCTGGTTAGCAAAACTCTTGAAGAATATCAGTGGTTATTTTACTTTGACATCTTTATATGCATAGTGAGGGTTATGATGTCGCAAAGCACTTTAGTATAGGTTCTTTTTAAGTTGTTTATCTTTTCACATGTAAATATGATTATTTTGGTAAATCATTACTCAGAGTAATTTGACCTATAGCTGAGTGAGCTTTTAAATCCTTTTACATTTATATCTTTCTTTGTATGAGAGCCTTGATATGCCATATCCTCTATAACTTGTTTTTGGTAAACTTCAAGATTACATTTAGTGTGAGTTTTTACATGAGAAATGATAGGGACACTAGAATATAGCCAATTTAAATTGCTTAAATAGACCAACCCTTTTTGACTTTAGGTAGCCAATTTTGAGCTTTTAGCCAATTTTTGTTGTTAAGCACATTGATAGCCTTAATCCAATTTTGAATAATAAACTTTTCTTTTGGCACCCTTTTGTGTGTAAAGGATTAGGATTGCTATGACATTTGAGACAAATCTAGTCAAAGTGTAAGCATGATGAATAGTTGGCTCCTTTTTTCTTTCAAAAATCCAATGTTGGAACAAAAGCTAGTTATAAAAAAAAAAGAAAATGAACAAAAGCAAAGAGGAAGAAAAGAAAAATAAAGAAAATAAATAGAAAAGACAAGAAATTATTTAAAAAAAACACTAGTGTAACATATAGACATTAATAAAGGAGTTAGAATAGTAAGTTAAAACTTCATATGATTATGCTATGCTTTTAACTTAAGTCTCTTATGATATGGTGATTACTTTTTCTCTATACATTATGAGCTACTTAACCAAATGTGACCTACCTTTACCTAAGCCAAGTTACAACCTTGAATGAGACCCTTTGGTTTCATGCATTTGACTTGTGCTAATAGTGGAGATGTTTATTCATTTACAAGCTTATGGTATGTAATGGCATATTAAAGGAAAGAGTGAAACACTAATCCCTGAACATTTGAGTGAAGAAATAATAAAATGTTTGAATGAGAGTTACTTTAGGCAATATTTTGTATGAAATAGTCTATACATGTGTTATGATATTCAATTTCTTGAGTACTTATATTCTAGTGCTTTGCAACTTCCTAATTCTCCAAATGTGCATGGTTGTTGAGTTGAATAGGCAAGGGTATTGCCTAAAAGTTTGCAAATTGAGACTAATATATTGAGAGATGAAGGTTATAACATGTTGTCTATCAAATGTCTATCAAATATGAATGTATGCTCCATAATTGTGTGAATGTTGTCATATGTTTTAATTGTTGCTTGTTGTTGTTTTCTTGCATTTGAATTTTGCTTGAGGACAAGCAAAGGTTAAGTGTGGGGGATTGATGTGAGTTAATTGATGCTTTATTTGTTAATGTTTTTGTGAAGTAAATATCTAGTTTTAGTTAAGTTTTTATGTGAAATATAGTGCCTTTTATGTGTTTTTATTGTAAGTGTGTATATGGAGTAAAGGAGCTACAACTAAAGAGATATAGGCAGAAAACAAGCAAATGAAAAAGTTCTATCACGAGCACAAAAGGAGTCATGAGCGTGAGACAACAAGGCTATAAAATCGGAGGTCAATGCAGAAAGAAAAAAACAAAGTCAAGATAGATAAAGCATGTCCTGTCATGAGCGCAACATCCTTCGTGGGAACGACAGCAAAAGGAATTCTGGCAATTACCTTTGAAAAGATACTTGAAGATTCATGTCATTCCATCAAGCGTTGCCTACTTCTGGAGGGGTATTTCTGAAGGACACAATGATTGGAATCCAATATATATAAGAAGTAGTTAAGGGAGATACAAGTGGTGAAAAAGAAAAGAACAATTTTTTTCTAATTTTAATAGTCTATTTTACTTAGTTTTGAGAAAAAAACAAGCAAGAAGAAGATTATCTATGTAGAGAGTAGAAAAGGGTTGAGAGATTTCTTTTTACTATCTTTTATCTATTTGCTTCTTCTTGTAATTATTAATTATATTTTCTTTAGGAAATTGAACAATGATATCTATGTCTTATATGTTCTTAGTAATATACTTAGTCGTTATTGCATATTTCTTTATTAGTACTTCATGCATGATTATTAAAAGTGAATATATGATTGAGCGATGTATTCCCTCTTATAACTAATAAAGATTCATTATTTAAATATTGTGTGAGAGATCAGGATATTGAAATAATTACTATAGTTTGGCAATTAATCTTAAAATAAGTGTATGTAATTAATTAACAATTAATGAGAATTAAGGGTTAAAATTACACATGCATGTCTTAAGAATAACTATTTTCATTCAAGAAAATGAATCAGGACATTAATCCAACTTGGTTTCCAATTTAAGATTTAAAATTCAAAGTAGGAGAATAAATTCAAGTTTAATTCATATCTTAAAATATAAATCTGTAATTTGACTTCTTTGATTAATAGTTAAGTAGAAATTTTCTAGGTCTAATGTAGATGGTAGTTAATTCAACAATATAACCTATGAACGTTGTAAACAAGATAAAGAATTGGATAATAGTGTGTAATTCCTCATCCTTTCCCTGTGGGAACAATATCTTAAATACTATAATTGGTGAACCATGCACTTGCAGATTTAGCACTAACAACAACCTTATTTGACTAGCCGTGTTGGGATTTTCTTCATCTCCATAACTCTATTTCTCTAATTAGTCAGGTATTCATGGAAAAACTCATCATGTTTCTACTGAAGTAACTCCAGATCTTTTAATGTAACCTCCATACGAGTGTTACAATCATATTGCTTTAGGAAGTCCTCTATCAGTAGATCCCAATCTTCTTTGGTTCAGTGATTTAGTCTATGGTACCAATCAATGGCTACCCCTACTAGGCTAAGACAGAAGTACTCTACCTTTTGCTTCTTTTTCAGCATGGTTCCCTTTATAACAAGAGTACATTGCTTTATGTGCACTAAAAGGTCCGATGTACCATCAAATTTGGACAATTCAGGCATTTAAAATTTTTAAGGTAGTAGCTCTTCTCCATCTACATCTCAATCTTTCGGGTCAATCCCCTTACCAGTTCACAATAGGCATGCCATTGCCTTTATTTTTTCTTTCAATTTCTTGAAGGTAGAATTTTCAACCCTAGGACATTTGTCCTTTGAATCCACTATTGGCTCATCCTCCTACTCATCTTTTATGAAATCCTCTTTGGGAGTAGGCATATTGTTCCCCCTTTGTCCAGTTCTTGCCGAGGAGGTACCCCGAATAGTGTTTATCCCTATTTGGTTTGGTAGATGCCTAAAGGGTGGAGCAAGCAATCTCCCCATTATGGCCAGTATCCTTTCCCCAAACTCCTGAAGCCTTCTATCAAATCTTATATCCAAATCATTAGGTGCTCTTGGCACAGAAGAAGGTATTGAGGTGGAAGCCAAGCTTCCTCTAACGGTTGCCATTCTCCTTTCTATCTCCTCTACTCCCCTTCTTGATTCCTAGTGTGTTTGTTGTGTTTCCTCGGCCATCTCTACTTTTGGTATAGCTCTTGGACTATCCTTAAAGGGTTTACCCAAACCACTTGGATGAGTAGCCTATGATGGTTGAAAAATAGAAAGGTTAGAATGATGCATGATGATTGGGTGTGTGAATTATATACATATGATGTATGATACATGTTAGTAATATATATGATTCATGAGTCAATTGTTACACTGATACATGGTATGGGCATACATATGACACATGACACATGTTTGGGATCATATAATGCATGAGTTAACCGTTAGAATGATGTGTGCATGTGTATGATATATATACGATACATGAAGTACAAATATGGCATACACATAGTGCATGGTGTATGTTAGATATGCACATGGTATATGGTGTACATATGGTGTATGATACATGTTAAGGGTGTGTATGATTTATGAGTCAATTGTTACAATGATGCATGAGTTAATTGCTATAATGATGGTGCATGTATATGGTATATACATGATGCATGATTCATGAGTGTGTTAGGTATACATATAATGCATGGCATACATATAATGGATAATGTGTGAGTATATTGGGTATACTTATGATGAATGGCATGGGTGTACATATGATGTGTGACATACATACAGTGCATAGAAATGGTATGATAATACATATGACTAATATGATGTGTGATTCAATTGATGCGTGAATGATACACATGTGATGCGTAATGCATGAGTGTGTTTGGTATCAATCACAACCATATACAAGCAAAAATTAGCCTTTCAACCTTATTGCTCCCACACAGAAGGTCATACGGTCTTTTCCTTAGGTGGGCTTAGCCCATAAGTCAATCGATAACAAGATGGATGCATATGGTGCATGATGGAAAGCCAGTAGCATAACCTCTCTTAATTGAAAGCATAGGTGTATGGGTTTTCACCATTACATATTTAAACAATTCAAATAAATCGAGATGGGCCTACCAGGGCATGGCCATCATTGATTTGTATTCTCCTAATTCATTTGAATTTATTTAATACATAAGGGCCCACATAACAAAAAAGAGTTGTTATGGTTATACAACCTAGGGCAAGTAGCTATTATCATTACATAGGCTTGTAGTCAGGTGGTGAAACTTTAGGGCTACCCAAGTATGGTCTCTACCAATAGGTCTAGCTCATCACAAGCATAACAACCGATGGATCACCATTTTATATACCAATTGGTACTAGGCTTGGGATGGTGGATCTCATTGATATCTCTCCGTAATGAGTAAACGTAGGGCATGATCCAGAATAACACTGAGGCTAAAAGAGGGATGCCTACCTTAATTCTAAGGCTCTAGCATGAATGCAAAAAATACAATTTTTAAAAGAGATAGGATTAATGAAAAACCTAATTATAAATAACTTAAGCGAGATGCTTTTAGGAGTAAGGTCTCTTTAGTTCCCAACGGAGTTGCCACTATGATGCATGCCTAAGCCTACTTGTTTTCGATTGGGTTCTCAGAGGCCTGCTTTTAAGGTCCAAGACTAGGTAAAGCTCACTACAACTCACAAGTTGACACTTCACGGTAGAAAGGGGTTAAGCCCAATGTATTGTTCATGGTCAAATTATGAAGGCATCCAATATGGGCTTAAAGAGGTAGGTATCATGGAGTTGCCAACCAACAAAATATTAGGAAATGAATCTCAACCTTTTGATGCCCAAATAGATATTGGTGTTCAGAACATCACTCTTACTTGGCACCTCGGTTAGATGTTGTTTTATAATGGCATTTTAGACAATAATACATTCTCCTCTATCACATGATGCATATAAAAGTAAATAAGTTAACACATCAAGATACAGTAAAGTGATTAAATAAATAAAACAAATAATCCTACTTAAATTATTACATAAGCAAATTATCCCAATGAAAAATAATAAAGTTAAAGTCATACATAAAATGGGGGATTAATTAGATTGGGAACATTGGTTCCCTTATACATATTTACAAAAATAGGTAAAGAGTCTTTGTCAAGTTTTAACAAATGAGGGATGAGTGATCCCAATTTAGATGAAAAATAGGACTCTATTTTATGTGTAAATTTTTTGAGTTAAAATTTAGACATTGGTCCATTTTTATTAAGAAAATCCCAATTTGATTAATAAAAATTATTTTAAATGAATTTGAGTTCAATATACAAAAAAAAAACCATCTTTTTTACTACCAATTACAATCCCATAAAATAAATACATCCAAATGAACATAATAGTAAAATAATAAAACCAATAAATAAATAAAATGAGCAAAAGAGAATTAAGATCGCCCATGGAAATTCTCCAAAGTATTTCAACCTCTCAAGCTCCAAAACTCAATGCAATAAAGATTAAATGCTCAAGAAATGACAAAGAAAATGAAAGGTTAGTGTTATGTCAAACAAAAATAAATAGTAAAGTAAAATAAATAAGACATGCATTCTGTACCAAAGGATTAAGTAATCAAAATATTTAAAAATGCATGAAACATAATTAAAATGACATGAAAATATAATTAATAATAAAAATAAAGTAAATCAAGGAAGCATGCAAAAATAACACAAAAAAAAATGAAGATGGACTCACAGATGGCCTAAAAAGAAGATAGATGGCCAAAACAAAGAAAAGTGATGGAACAAAAAGGAGATCTCATGACGTCCCATCGGTCATTATGATTGACAGGTGTCTGTCGGGGCCTTCTTCCCATCTATTACTCAACAAACAGGCAAAAACATAGAAAAACACATAATAAACAAAGAAAAACTATTCTTAACTTAATCATGCATATTTATACATCCTAAAACAAGCCAAAATTATTCTAAAACATCAAAACATATTTAAATCATGCTAAAAATAGTAAATCAACACAAGAATGCAAGATTTAATCAAGAAAAATAAACATACATCAATGGTGCAAATCCTAAAACTTATGCCATTCTAGTAATATTTTATTATTCATTTACATATTCATAGAATTATGAAGCATGCATAAATATTTAAATACATTAAATATCAACATTAGATCACAATACCAACATCAAACACCAAAAAATCAAATTAAATATGTAAGCATGGCATAATCGAAAGGGATAAGAAGGGAGACCCAAAATATTACCTCTAGTTGATTTTTAGAAGGCTAGAGAATTACACTCCAAGTTCCTCTCTTATTGATTTCCATGATTGATAAAAATAAAAATATTTTTGTTATTCAAAAAGAATGAGTTTTCCCAATAAAGAGTGTAAAGATCTTTACCCTTTTTTAAAGAGATAAAAATCAGATTTTTTATTCTCCAAAAAGGATGGCAATCTCCTTCAAGTTCCTTTAATTAAAAAGATGAATTCTTAAGCCACCGAAAGAGGAAGAAGAAAGAAATAGAAGAAGTCTCCAAAGCCCTAGGGTTTTTTCTATTAATTTAAAAGAGTCTTTAAGTCCCAGTAAAACTCATTTTTTTAGGATTCAAAAAACCTTAAAATTCCTATTTTTAAGGCTTAAATACTTAATCTAATCCCCCAAACATCATATTAGGATTGAGATAAAATTTCCTTAAAAAATCCCATCTTTCTCGCTTAAGAAAAAGTGGGAAGTAAATTTGGAAATCGCACGGCAGACGAGCAAGGTGTCTGACATAGGATGTCTATCATTAAGTGTTTATTATAGACAGACAGTGACAAATGGACAGGGTGTCTATCACCACAGATGGGTAGTGACAGACGGGCAACCCGTTTGTCAATGAATAAAGGTGATTTTTTCCATTAAAACCCCTTTTTAGCCCCTAAAAAAAGGCTAAAGGACTAAGTCCAATAAAAAAACCCTTGAAAACTTTATAGAAATCAAGGATAAGACTCAGAATTTTCATTTTTCATTTATAATACAGATAATGCTTCCTCATCGAATAACTCCGATATCGGCTGCCTTAGGATCCGATATCTACAATTTGTTTCACTTTTTGTTTTTAGGCTATCAAGCCTTTTCCTTATCTTGGCTTCTAAAGCTTATCTTCTTGTTCTCATTAGAACTCATTCCACCAGAATTGGACTGTGCCATATGCACTTCGACATTGGCATTAATTGCCACCAAATGGTCCTCTTCAAGCTTTAAATGACTTATTTCTAACTTCATATACTCCCAAATCTTAGGTAAAGAATGGATAATAACTTAGACATACTGCTCATCTATGAACTTATGACCAGCCTTACTAAGCTCGCTTATCATATTTACCATTTCTATTAGATGTTTCCATATTGTATGATTAGAATTCTTTTGATAAATATCAAATTTCATTATCAATGATCAGAGCTTAGTTAGAGACACACCTCCAAACTTCTCTCACAAAGAGATCCACAGATCTATTACATTTTGATACTTGCATAAATGTTTAGTGATATCATCTAAACATCTATTGTAACGGCCTCAACACTGGGTTAATCATACATAGTATTTTTCGATAGTGAACAGTACTTCCAGATTTGAAAAATACACTCAGAGGTGAAAAATATTTTATTTGACCATCGAAAACTATTGGTCACGGTAAGTTCAGGGTTGAAATTTGAAGTGAAATTTCAAAAGTCAAAAATACGAAAAAGGCAGCGAGTCAATTTTTATGGCAGAAAGGTTGATTTGAATTTGACTGAATTTTTAAAAATAGTAATCAAACTCCAAAAATGGGTAAAATTTTCAGATCTTACTAAAATTTCATGTAGAATATTTTAGTAACAAAAAGTGAATTTTTCGGTGATATTGTTAGTTATTGAATCGGACCAATTTGATTGAATCGGACAAGTAATGGACTCCAATTGAGCTAAAATTTTATGTATAATCTATTTTTGAATTGATAAGAGTGAAGGAATCTAATTTGAGGTGATTTGGACTTGGTAAGTGGGAGAAATTAATTAAAGTCATTTAATGGGCTATTAATGGGCTATGGTCAATTGAATTAAAATTGCTAATGAGCCCAACCCTAAGCCCATCAAAACCACCTATAAAAGGCTGAAAAATCTATGGAATACCAGAAAATTCCACTATCTTGTCCTCCCACTTCTTGGCCGAATCCTTCATCACCATAAACCTCTGAATTTTCTTCCATTCCTCTTTTAGTTCACACCAAATTCAACCCTATTTAAGTGAGTTCTAGCTCTCTAAAATAGTATTTGAACCTCTACCCTTTATTTAGTGGAAGAGAAACCAAGGAAATCAAGAGATAAACTGTGAGGTGTAAAAGGAAGGTAAGTGAAATTCATAGATTTAATTTGGTTTCAAGGTGTCTATTAGTAATTTGAGATGCCCAGAGTTCATTTTTTATGTTATTTTAAGCATTAAAGATCAAAATCTTAAGGTTTCTTATGATTAAAAATCTGGCCATGGTAGGATCACAAGGAGAGAATTAAGCTTCCAAAGTAAAAGGAAAGGAAAAAGAAATTTACGCAAGCTTAAGCCTAGAAAAGAGGTTAGTGACTAATAAATCCTATTATTTTCCTTAATTTTAAGTGATTTTTCTTTATGTAACTTAGAAAAAAAATTAACATTAGAATATTGCAATTAAACCTTGAATAAGCTTATTTGAATGCTTAAATTAATTTTTAAACCATTTCATGGTGGACTTCTTAGCTTGGCCGAATACTATCCTAAGGAGAAATAAGGTTTAGTTTATGTAATTTGATGAAATTAGCCATAAAATGATGATAGAAATGAAATAACACGTCCATGAATTTTTATAGAATTTATGGGAATTAATTGAATATTTTTAAGATGAAATTTGATTTTGTATTAAGTGAAATTTTTGAATTATAGTGAAATAATTCATTAAAAAAGTGAATAATATTGAATTGTTGTGCAAGAATTCACAAATTGTGTAAAAAGTATTAAAATGATTGGCTGATAAAATTCTATATTGAAAAAGTAATTGAAAATGTTAAAAATCTAAGTAAAGAATTGAAATTAAGTGAAATTATGCCCTCAGTAATAGTCAGGCAGTTAAAATCTAGCTTAGAATATAATTTGCTAGCCATAGGGACATTTGTACTACGGTGCAAGTCATGGCAACTTGCTTTACTATGGTAGGATCATTAATCTTCCATAGTATTTGTTTCTTCTGTTATCTGCTCTGTGAGAAATGATCCTTTGGGGTCATTTCTCAATTTGTCTAGTGGCTCTATAGGGTCCACATCCCGTATATCCTGTTTGAGAGTTTCTATCAGGATTGTACTAGAAGCATAAATGCATTAATAAGTCAAAAAGTGCAAAAAGATAAGTAAATGTGAAGTTTGGATTGAAAAATTACCTATTTGACTGAAAATGAAAGGTAAATTTCTATAAAGAAAAGGGACTAAAATGTAATTTTTCATAAAAATGTTAAAATGAGGGTTAGATAGTAAATTGTATGACAATTAATAGATTAAGAGTGAAAATAAGAAAAATAATAGCAATTTTGTAAATAGTTAGTAAAAAGGGCAATTTTGAAAATAAGTTGAAAGTTAGGAAGTAAATTGAAAAGCTATTCAAAGTTATGATATCAATTTAAAAGTGTTACTAATAATGGTAAAAAGTGCTCTTTTATAATAAAATGAACCATTTTGCATAATTATATTTATGTTAAAAAAACACTGTTAATTTTAGTTATGTGTAGCTAGAATAATTATGCATGTTGGGGAAATATTTCGATTTATAGTCACCACTGGACATAATTAATGCTTAGCATATAGGGATTTACTGCATGCAGGTACTGCAAAGCTGGAGCATTAGTACACATGAAGGGAAGAATTTTTGGAATATGGTAATAATTTTTATATTGGCATGTATATATTCAAATTGTAAAACATGAAGTCAAAGAACCGATTTGTAATAATACAACATTGGTATATATGCATATATGTGAGCTTGAGTTGGATAATGGAATGGATGCATATATTATTTATGAATTGTTGTGCCTCTGAGGGCCTGTGGCTTGTTTGCTTTTCAAGTTGGTTAGGCAAGTTTTTAAGACGTTATATTGTCAAATTTTATATTGGTAAATAGTCATTTTGACAGTTATAGGTCATCGACAAGCTTCAATTGTTGTCACCACTATTTGACAAAAAGAATTAGTATGTAAAGATGGTGTTGGTTGAAAAAAAAATTATGGCTAATCGTCATAGTCAACAATCAAAATTATAGTATGGGTGTTACATTTTGTGGTATCAAAGCAAAGGTTTAAGCGGTTCTAAGATCGGAGTAGGTGAAATGATTGATTGATTGATTGATTTGTATATACATGCCAATTGTCAAGAAAAAAGATGTTATGGAATCTAATGTGTACATGCTCCTTTTATTTTATAGTTAAAGATCTTTGCTGACAGAAATCAGCCAGCTGGTGATGGTGAGAGTTAGGCATCTTTTACAGCTGCATAGTAGCAAGCTCCACCACCAGTGCTTCCACCTCATCTCCCATAGCCAGACTTTCTCGATCTGATGGCTGATTATGTACAACAGAGGCTTCAAGCACAACCTCCTCTAGCAGTCGTACAGGTACATCCTCCAGCTCCACCTAGAAGAAAACCTATTTTTGAGCAGCTAAAAAGATTAAAAGTTGAGGACTTTCATGGGCATGACCCTTTGACACCTACCCAAGCCGAAGAATGGCTCTATAAGATAAAAATATTATTTGAAATTACACATAGCCCTGTGGAGGAAAATTTTAAGGGTATTGTATCTCTACTTCAGGGATGAGCTTTCATCTGGTGGGATTTTTTCAGGAGGCACACTGCAGATGACCAGTTAAGTTAGGAATTCTTTGTATCTCAGTTTGAAAAGAAATACATAGGGTCAGAGTATAAGGCAACAATGCAGGATGCCTTCTGGAGACTAAAGCAAGGGAATAAATCTATGGCAGAATATGAGCACGAGTTTGAGCACTTGAGTGCCTATCTAGACAAGAGTCAATCCACACAAAAAAATTGTGCTAGAGATTTGAGAGAGGTTTGCATACAAAGCTCAGATAGATCATTAGGATCTAGAAGTACCTTGATCTGAGGGCTATGACTGAAGCTGCAATTAAATTTGAAACCATCCAGATAGAGCAAGCTAATAGACAATCTCAATTTCAGAAAAAGAGGAAGCAGGGACAATCCAGTGGTAAGGGAGGATAGGGAAAGAAGTCCAATGGTTCTCAAGCACCTCAAAGTCCTCCCTAAAGGTCAGGAGGCTGACACCAGGGTAATGCATCACATGGCAAAGCTCTACCAACTTCAACAGCCAGTACACCTCGGGATAGAGGCAGTGGATCAACAGTAGCTTATGATCATTATGGGAAGACTCATCCTGGGTAGTATAGATTCTTGACTGGAGCATGCTTTAGGTGTGGGTCCAGAGATCATTAGATTAGGGTCTGTCCTGTGGTGTAGATTGTTTCAGTCACTTCTTAAACACCTGTTACTAGGTCTTCTACACTGAGAGGCCATGGTAGGGGATCTACCTCCATTACTTTAGGATCTAGACTAGCTGGGCAGTCATCTTAGGGTAGAGACGTGCTTCAGCTCTGGCTTATACTGTTAGGGCCAGAGAGGATGAGGACACTCCAAATGTGATAGTAGGTAAATTTTTCTTATTATTTGATTCAATATATGCTTTGATTGATCCTGGCTCTACACATTCCTACATTAGCACTAACTTAGCATGGGGTAAAAGCATGAGAACTACATGTTTAGACTAGGATATCTTGGTAAGTAATCCATTGGGGCAGAGTGTAGTGGTAAGTAAAGTATACAAAGAATGTCCTATCAGTGCCTAGGGTCATGTGTTATTAGAAAATTTAATTAGATTGCCATTTCATGAATTTGATGTAATTTTGAGGATAAATTAGTTGTCTGCCCACCAAGCTACCATCAATTGCAAAAAGAAGAGGGTCGCTTTGAAATTTAAAGAAGGTCGTGATATCACAGTTGTAGGTGTGAGAAATGACTTTTTATCTAATGTTATATCCACCACAACTGCTAAAAGATTAATTAGAAAAGGGTGCATAGCTTACTTGTGTTATGTAGTGGAAGCAAAAAGAGATTGTCTAAAGGTGTCAGAAGTGCCTATTGTCAAAGAGTTCCCATATGTGTTCCCAAATGAGTTGCTAGGTTTACCACCTAACAGGAAAGTAGAATTCTGTATTGATATTGCTCCAGGCACTGCACCAATCTCTATTACTCCTTACAGAATCGCACCAGCAGAGTTAAAAGAATTAAAGATTCAGTTACAGGAACTGCTTGACAAGGGGTTTATTAGACCCAGTGTTTCTCCTTGGGGAGCACCAATCCTGTTTATCAAGAAGAAGGACGGGACATTCCAATAATGCATCAATTATAGACAGCTCAATCAAATGACTAGTAAGAATAAATACCCCCTTCCTCACATTGAAGATTTGTTTGATTAGCTGAAAAAAGTGGGTGTATTTTCAAAGATTGATTTGCAATCAGGCTACTATCAAATGGGAGTGAAGGAAACAGATATGCCTAAGACTACCTTTCGAACTAGATATGGCCACTATGAGTTCCTAGTTATGCCATTTGAACTCACAAATGCACCGGATGCCTTTATAGACCTGATGAATAGGATTTTTCACCCTTATTTAGACCAGTTTGTGGTGGTTTTCATCGACAATATTCTAGTGTATTCCAAAATGCTAGAGGAGTATGACAAGCACTTGAAAATTATTTTGTAAACACTGATGGAAAGCAACTATATGCTAAGTTCAGCAAATGCGACTTTTGGTTGAATGAAGTATCCTTTTTGGGTCATCTGATATCTACAGAGGGTATAAAAGTAGATCCTTCGAAGATTTATGCAATTCGTTAGTGGAAACCACCTAAAAACATCACAAAAGTAAGGAGTTTTTTGGGATTAGCCGGGTATTACCATTGCAGTTTCTTTGACACGACTATTATAGAAGCATACTATGTTTGTATGGACTAATAAATGCCAATAATGTTTTAAAAAGCTTAAAGGTATGCTGACAGAAGCTGCTATCCTTACTCAACCCAAGGCAGGCAAGGACTTAGTGATCTACAATGATGCCTCCATAAATGGTTTGGGCTATGTATTGATACAGGAAGGCAAGGTGATTACTTATGCCTCCCAACAACTTAAGACTCATGAGAGGAACTACCCTACTCATAATCTGGAGCTAGCAGCCTTTGTTTTTGCTTTAAAGATTTGGAGGCATTATATGTATGGGGAAAGATGTTATATCTATTCAGATCATAAAAGTTTAAAATATCTGCTTACTTAGAGGGAACTCAACCTTAGACAGAGATGCTGGTTGGAATTGCTTAACGTTTATGATTGCTACATCAACTACCACCCAGGAAAAGCTAATGTAGTGGCTAATGCACTTAGTAGGAAGTTTATGTAAGGTAATGTAAATGTTTTCAAGTGAATATGTTTAAGTCATCCATAAGTGTAAATGACTAATGATAATATTTACAGCTCTTCGGGCCATAAATGTCAATTTAAGATTGGCACCAGATGGAGCATTATTAGCTGAAATGCAACTGAAGCCTGACTTTCTACATCAAGTGAAGATGGCTCAAAAGCAAAATGACCGACTGGTAGCCATTATGAACAAGCTTAAAGATAATGGTGATGAAGGCTACTTCTTCAGTGATGATGGTAACCTTTATTACAAGAAGCAACTTTGTGTTCAAGATTAAGAAGCATTAAAGAAAAGTATTTTGACTGAAGCTCACCATAGTAGTTATTCCATGCATCCTGATAGTAACAAGATGTACCAGGACTTGAAAGCTTACTATTGGTGGCCAGGTATGAAGTGAAATGTGACAAAGTTTGTGAGTCAATGCTTACTATGTCGGCAAGTTAAAGCAGAGCACTAGGTTCCTTCAGGATTGCTCCATCCCTTCTTAATACTAGAGTGGAAATGTGACAGGGTAACTATGAATTTTGTAATTGGATTGCTTATGACCCAAAGGAAGAATGATGTTATCTGGTCAATCATTGACAAACTTACCAAATATGCTCATTTCTTGCTAGTGTGGATGGATCTTCCATTGACCAAGTTGGCAGAAATCTACATTAGTGAAGTGGTGAGGTTACATGGAGTACCCTCATCCATCATTTCAAATAGGGATCCTAGATTTACGTTTCATTTTTGGAAAAGTCTACAAGAAGCATTAGGTACAAGGCTTCATTTTAGCATAATATTCCACCCTCAGACAAATGGTCAATCAGAGTGGGTGATTCAGATTTTAGAAGATATGTTGCATTGTTGTGTGTTAGAGTTTGATTGTAGTTGGGAAAAGTATCTGCCTCTTACAGAATTTTTCGACAATAATAGCTACTAGTCCAGCATAAAAATGGCTCCTTTTAAAGCCCTGTATGAGAGAAAATGCAAAACTCCCTTGTGTTGGACTGAACTGAGTGAAAAGAAACTGGTAGGATCTGACTTGATTCGAGATTCAGAAGAACAGGTGTGGATCATTAAAGGTAAATTGAAAGAAGCCATGGATCGTCAAAAATATTATATAGCTCTGAAAAGAAAAGATATAGAGTTTCAGGTCAGGGATAGAGTATTTTTTAAGGTATCTCCTTAGAAGGAAATTTTAAGATTTGGTAGGAAGAGCAAGCTTAGTCCAAGATTTATTGGCCCTTATGAGATACTACACTGAGTGAGTCCTATAGCTTATCGATTGAAGCTACCATCAGAGCTAAAGAAGATACATGATGTGTTTCATGTGTCTATGCCCCAAAGATACGAATCTAATCCCAGCAATATGATCACACCATAAGAAATTCAAGTACAGGTTGATATAACCTACAAAGAAAGACTGGTAAAGATCCTAGCTAGAGAGGTCAGACAGCTTAAGAACAAGCATGTTTCACTAGTGAAGGTGCTCTAGCACCATCACAATGTTGAAGAGGCTACATGGGAACTAGAAACTAAAATGAGACAATAGTATCCTTTACTCTTCGATACAGGTAAATTTCAAGGATGAAATTTGTTTTAGTAGGAGAGATTTGTAATGGCCCTAACACCAGGTTAGTCATGAATAGTATTTTTCGATAGTGAACAGTGCTTCCGGAGCTAAAAAATACACCCGAAAGTGAAAAATGTTTTATTTGACCATCAAAAAATATTGGTCACGATGAGTTCAAGGTTAAAATTTGAAGTAAAACTAAAGTCAAATAGGCCTTCAAAAATAAAAATATATATATATGAAAAAGGCAGCGAGTCAATTTTTATGGTAGAAAACTTGACCTGAATTTGACCGAATTTTTAAAACTAGTAATAAAACTCCAAAAAATTGCCAAAATTTCCAGATCTTACTAAAATTTCATGTAGAATATTTTAGTAACAAAAAGTGAATTTTTAAGTGGTACCAGTAGTTGTCAAATCGGACTGATTTGATTGAATCGTTCAAGTAATGGACTCCGATTGAGCAGAAATTTTGTGTACAACCAATTTTTGATGTGATAAGAGTGGCGAAATCAAATTTGAGATGATTTGGGCTTGGCAAGTGGGAGCAATTAATTAAAGTCATTTAATGGGCTTTGGTCAATTGAATTAAAATTGCTAATGAGCCCAAGCCCATCAAAACCACCTATAAAAGCTGAAGAATCTATGGAATACTAGAAAATTCCACTATCTTCTCCTCCCTCTTCCTGGCCAAATCTTTCATCACTAAAAACCTCTGAATTTTCTTCCATTCCTCTTTTAGTTCACACCAAATTCAACCCTATTTAAGTGAGTTCTACCTCTCCAGAATAGTATTTGAACCTCTACCCTTTAATTAGTGGAAGAGAAGCCAAGGAAATCAAGAGATAAAGTGTAAGTTGTCAAAGGAAGGTAAGTGAAAATCATGGATGTAATTTGGTTTCAAGGTGTCTACTAGTAATTTGAGATGCCTAAAGTTCATTTTGATTTTATTTTAAGCATTAGAGAGCAAAAACTTAAAGTTTCTCATGGTTAAAAATCTGGCCATGGTAGGTTCACAAGGAGAGAATCAAGCTTCCAAAGCAAAAGGAAAGGAAAAGGAAGTCTAGGCAATCTTAAGCCTAGAAAAGAGGTTAGTGACTAATAAATCTTATTATTTCCCTTAATTTTAAGTGATTTTCCTTTATGTAACTTAGGAAAAAAATTTGACAAAATGGTGTGTAATTGAAATTGACATTAGAATATTGCAATTAAACCATGAATAAGCTTATTTGAATTCTTAAATTAATTTTTAAACCATTGCATGGTGGACTTCTTAGCTTGGTCGAATCCTATCCTAAGGAGAAATAAGGTTTAGTTTATTTAATTTGATGAAATTAGCCATAAAATAATGATAGAAATGAAATAACATGTCCATGAATTTTTATAAAATTTATGGGAATTAATTGAATATTTTTAAAATTAAATTTGATTTTGTATTAAGTGAAATTTTTGAATTATAGTGAAATAATTCATTAAACAAGTGAAAAATATTGAATTGTGGTGCATGAATTTTCAAATTATGTAAAAAGTATTGAAACAATTGGCTGATAAAATTCTATATTGAAAAAGTAATTAAAACAGTTAAAAATCTAAGTAAAGAATTGAAATTAAGTGAAATTGTGCCCTTAGCAATAGTCAAGCAGTCAAAATCTAGCTTAGGATATAATTTGCTGGCCATAGGGACATTTGTATTGTGGTGCAAGTTATGGCAACTTGCTTTACTATGGTAGGATCATTGATCTTTTATAATATTTGTTTCTTTTGTTATCCACTTTGTGAGAATGGTCATTTGGGGTCATTTCTCAATTTGTCTAGTGGCTCTATAGGGTCCACATCCCATATATCCAGTCTAAGAGTTTCTGTCAAGATTGTACTAGAAGCATAAATGCATTAATAAGCCAAAAAGTGTAAAAGGATAAGTAAATGTGAAGTCTAGAGTGAAAAATGACCTATTTGACTGAAAATGAAAGGTAAATTTCTATGAAGAAAAGGGACCAATATGTAATTTTGCATGAAAAAGTTAAAAGGAGGGTTAGATAGTAAATTGTATGCCAATTAATAGATTAAGAGTGAAAAATAAGAAAAATAATGGCAATTTTGTAAATGGTTAGTAAAAAGGGCAATTTTGAAAATAAGTGGAAAGTTAGGGAGTAAATTGAAAAGTTATTCAAAGTTATGGTATTAATTTAAAAGTGTTACTGATAATGGTAAAAAGTGCTCTTTCTATAATAAAATGAACCATTTTTCATAATTATATTTATGTTAAAAAAAACTGTTAATTTTAGTTATGCGTAGCTAGAATAATTATGCATGTTGGGGAAATATTTCTATTTATAGTCACCACTGGGCATAATTAATACTCAGCGCGTAAGAATTTACTGCGTGTAGGTACTATAAAGCTAGAGGATTAGTACACATGAAGGGAACAATTTTTGGAATATGGCAATAATTTTTGTATTGGCATGTATATATATAAATGGTAAAAGCTGAAGTCAAAGAACTTGTTTGTAATAATACAACATTGGTATATATGTGTATATGTGAGCTTGAGTTGAATGATGGAATGGATGTATATATTATTTATGAATTGTTATGCCCCTGAGAGGTCGTGGCTTATCTGCTTTTTAGGTTGGTTAGGCAAGTTTTTAAGATGTTATATTGCCAAATTTTATATTAGTGAATAGTAATTTGGACAGTTATAGGTCATCGACAAGCTTAAATTGTTGTGACCACTATTTTACAAAAAGAATTAGTAGGTAAATATGGTGTTGGTTGAAAAAAAAAATTCTAGCTAATCATCGTAGTCAACAATCGAAAATATAGTATGGATGTTACATCTATTGCACTTAATTAGATGATTCAAGTAGTGTAATTTTTCTTTTACTATGCCACGTAGGCATCTTGGTCTCGCTTATGCTAGACTTTTATGCCATCCTTAGGTTCAACCATAACTGAACTTGAGGGTTTTAAAGCCTTTTTCTCTTTAAACACATACTGGATCTTCTTACTCCAAATTTCATAATTATCACTGTTTGGCTTCATATTATTGTTCAGCTCGATGACAATTGACTTGGAAGCAATAGCCATTTAGATCCTTTGAACTTTAATGGAACAATGTTGCACATTATTTATGGAGATTAGACAATACATGCAATTTACCATGCATTCAAAATAATACCTACTAAAGTTTTCTATCAGACTCAAATTTGGAAATGTTACTTATAGTATCCAATTACCCTCTAAGTCCTAATGTCTAATCTTACAGGTTAAAATTTCATGTATAGTAAATCTGAATTATTGGATATCAAATATTCAAACTCAAGATGGAAATTTTATTGGTTTAGTTCGTTAAATCTATACTTAATTTTCACGTAATCATTTTACTCATAAAATATTGCAAGGCAATTAAAAATTAAATAAATACATTTATTATAAAGTTAAAGCCATCAAATATTCATAATAAATGCACTTATTTAACCAATAAAAAATCCAATAATTCATATATTAATGTCTAATAATAAAAAGAAACATAAATCCTATTTAAGGAAAATGCTAACTAAAATTGACACTTATGTCAATTATGCTAGAAGTCTAGATTCCACAAAATCTTTCTAGTTTAAGGGATTATTACTTTGACCATTTTCATCAACCTTTTAGGTAACTTATAACTTTTTTGATAAAGCCATGAAAATGCACCCTACATCCACTCTTCAATACCATCTCAGACTTAATGTTACTCCTCAACACTCCCCTTTTAGCAACCTTGAACACAAACTAGATAATCGATTTTCTAAAATCTATCTCCTATGAACTAGCTACCTTTCATTAAATTAATTAGCTCTGGGTGGTTTCTAAAGGAATTAGTCATCACTTTAAATAAGACTTTATCTTCCTTCCCTATATTCAAACCACCAATCTAAATGCACTCTTGCATTTGTTTTTGCATATGAACTATATAGTGCACTATTGCATCAAGGTCACCGGCTCAAATTCTCTTATGCATTTTAGTGTTGCAGACTTCTTACACTCTTGCATTAGTCAAAATAACCTTATAAGAAGTTTGTGAAAAAATAGGTATTCTTATCATTACCATTTTTGCAACACATTATAGAAATTTAAAGGGTTAACATACTCATGTATAAGCACTTATGATTGAAACTCATTTCAGTCAAAAAGTAAGGACAAATCCATATAAAACATTTTCAAATAATTTTGAAAATATCTTAAGGTAGAAAACACGTTTTCTACAATTTTTTAAAAAATATTTATTTTGGATAAATCCAAAACTTATTTTCTAGTCATTAAAAAATTTATTAAAATTCACCAAAAATAAAAAAAAATTATATGGAAGTATTGGAGCTAATTTGGTAATTAGACGTAGCCTCATACGCCCCTACATATCATTGGAAAACTTTTAAATGTGCTCGTACACCCTCACTCACCACCACACACCACTAATGAATTTTTACCAAGTGGTACTAACCAATAGGGCCACATGTCCATATATGGGTTGCGATTTCAGACCTTTATCGTGACACATGGCAGGTTTTGGTTGATATATTTTGTGCTCATGTGGCATTTAGGTTGCCCATCATTGCCACATGGCTAATGATAGTTATCCACGTGTCCTCCCCCATTCAACCATATGTCGTTATGACACATCATTTAACATGTGTTTGAGTGCGTGTAGGCCATTGCCTACTCGTACACACTTTACATATGGTGGTGTGTGCATTCCATGCATCACCTTCCTTATAGATTTTGACATTTAGGCTTCAGCTAGTAGGGAAATTTCGGGGTCTGTGATTCTAATGGTGAGGTCAAAAATGTCAAATCCTAAATTTTCCAGTTTAGAGTTTTGGACACTTATTTCCTTCTCCTCAAAACACAATTAATGTACATTACACCGTATAACAATATTTTACAGTGTTTCATGCATCTTAATTTATAGATCTATCATTTTATAAATAAAAATTAGATCCATTTTAGCCACATGTCAGGACGCAAATTATAAAAGCTCTAATACCAATGGTAGATTTTTTTTTTTTGTATACACAATAAATCAAAATTAGGATATAACCTATTATACTGATAAAGAGAAAAATTTATTTATCTCTTATAGCATAGTAAACTTGGGTAGCGGAAGCGAAGATCTAATTGATGTCACTAGTGAGACACTTATCTATAGGCAATTGAAGTAGGATAACGGCAACTCTTTCATAGCCTAAAAGTCCTTTGAAGATATTGAATACATAAACGGGGGAATATAGAATCCTTGAATTATATTATATTATGTGTTCTTTTCGATAGTCTTTAGAATTTGTCTCCTTTATCCTCTAGTTATAGTATCCTTATACTAGAGACCAATCTCCAATATAACTCAAAACTTTTTTAAAATAGGATGAGATAATTCTATTAAGATAAAGATATTTATATCTTTATCTGATTATCCAAAACCAATTTAATTTGATATAAAACTTTATCCATATCTAGATTTATAGGTATATCCAAACAGTATCATAATTAATATATACTTGTTTTTTCTTTTTCTTTGTCTTAGTGTGGCATCAAGGATCGATGTTCTATCGCGAGGGAGAGGATCACATTTCTACCTGTTTTTGTACAATCGATTTCTTTTTCTAAAGATTTTATCTTTGAAATTTTGGTTTGTTATTTTAGTTAAAGCTTGATTTTTCTTTATTCTTTAACTCGTAATGATCCCAAAGATCGGTGTTATGACGTGAGGGATCAGATCTCAGTTTTTGTATTCTTTTTTTGAAATTTTATTTTTAATTTCATTCTTTTCTATATTCCTATTTTCTTTAAGATTATAATCATTTTTCTTTTTTTTTCTTGATTTTCAAGGATCATTTTTTCAATCCATAGGAATTATTTGTTTTCCTTTAAAATTCATTTTTAAGTGTTTCTTTTCCTTTTATTCTTTATTTTTTATTTAAATTTAAATGCAATTTAGTTATGTTCATTTTTATTCCGAAATATCTATGTTATTTTGCATCATTTCCAATTATGGCGTTTTGCATATTTTCATTTTGGTTCATTTTTAATTATTTGCATAGCTATGCTTCCTATTTATTTCATTTGCATAGCCATTTATTTATTTTTATGACTATTTTCCTTTTTATCTTTTTACTTTCTTGTTAATGTTACGTTTTTCCTTGTATGTGTAAATCAATTGCATGATTTTATATAATTGCCATATTTATTTGTGTGTTCATTGCCATGTCTAAAATGTATGCTCAATCTATTACCATGTTTAATGCATTTGATTTAGTTTTAATTGACATCTTAAAAATATCAAATTTAACTAGTTGTCATATTTGAATGATTTGTTTTTAGGATAAATTTTTGATTTAATTTTATGATTTGATTTATTTTAAAATGGTAAGATTTTTGAAATCAAAATCACACTTTTTCAAAAAAAAAATCCTATTTTTTAAATAAAAAATACCTTCTTTTAATTTGTAAATAAATATATTTTCCTCATTTAAAACTTTCCTTTTATTTTAAAATATTTTCTTATTTATTAAAATCTTAACTTGTTTCCTTTATTTATTTTCTCTAATTAACTTATTTCCTTTTTTTAATTTACTTCATTTGTTTAATTTCCTTTTAAACATTAATTATATAAAAGGTTATATAAATTTAAATTATTTATTTACATTTCAGCACATTTCCATATGTTTTCCATGTATGTTGTAATAATTTAGTTTAATTATTTTTACACATTTTCAAAAAATAGCAAAGAAGATTTTTAGTTAATTAATTAGCATTTTTTTTATAAAAGGGTTTGATTTTCTTTAATCAGAACTCAACAATGTAAAAATATTTTCAAAAAGGACCAATATCTTGCATTATTGTTTGTATGAATCAAAGTTTAAAAATTATAAATTAACTCAATTTATGTGCATATATGTAGATCTTTTTATGTTAGAAAAATTGTTTATAAGTTTTCAAATAAGGAAAATGATCTTGAGGTTCTATGTCTTAAAGTTGATACTTCATCAAACTAGCACTTAGTTATTTCCTAAATATCAACCATAAGATATTTTGATAAAGACCAATATCCTATTCATTTTAAATGCATACATGAACCAAAGTCCTCAAAACCAAATCAATTAGCCCATTTTGATGGATTATAAACATGTCTAGGATAAACATTTTATTGCTTTGCAAAGGCTTTCATGCCTCATGTGAATGATTTAACTCTTTTTTAACATATAAATTGCATTACCACTTTCTTTACTACTTTTTTTACCACTTTCAAACGTGCTTGTGGTGATATAATGCATGTTTGTATTTGTGTGAGAAGAGATAATATTAATACTCAAATTGATTAAATTGTTTAAAATTAATTATTTGGAACATAAATAAAAATAGGGTTCCAAACCATCTATTGTATCAGCCCATAAGGTCTTCCCAATTATTTTGGGTGGCCATTTTATAAATAAAAAACCACTTTATGGTGCCCATCTCTAATCTAACTTAACTTACTAGAATAAGATAGAATTCGTTAAGATGATCACTTTGAGAATTAAGTTGAATTCTTGATTGTTCCAAAGTAAGAAAGATCGGATAAACATGGCGACACGAACAATAAGCCTCTATAGGAAACCTAGTAATGGCCTCTGTACACTCTCACCCAAGTTAACATCATTCGTATTAGGATGATGGGGTCTTGCTAGTCTGTATTGATGTCAGTGAGACAAAATTAGATCTTGGCCCATCGATACAAATTAACTCGATAATTCTGAAACTTCATAATCCTTAGTATTGGTATCCATCATCTGGGGATAAAAAAGATATAAACATGCATACATCATGACCAATTTGCATTCATAGGCTATATTTAGATGTAATTAACATATTTTATATTGTTTTTTATTGTGGTTGTGTCTTTGTGTCTATTTTGCATGAACTATGGTTGACACAAAGACACAATGATCCTAAAAGAGAACAATCATGAAAAATCTCAAGAATTTTCATCCTAAATTGTTAGCTTAGATATTAAGGGCATACTCAAGTAATAGAGATCAAGATATGACTGTTAGGTTGTAGGCAATCTTGTTAGGGAAATATGACATCATTTCATGCACGATCAAGTTTGTTGATTGGATTCCAAACTTCCCCTTTCTAAATTTCTTATATGTGAGTGTTAATGATGTTTCGAGATTCCCTGAGAAAGCCTATCTACACTTATGACATTTGAGAAAGCAATATCTGACTAGTGTCTAGCAAGTATACTAGATCGGCTAGTAATATAGGAAAATAAGATTAAAACCCTGAATATTGTACCCAAGAGAACATGGATTGCTAAGTAAAATATCTATATTTGAGTTAAATTATTCTGAGATTATTTCCTTAGTTTTTGAATTGTAAGAACTAAACTAAATTAACAATGAAGCAAAACAAAAAAAAATTAAGATTAGACTAACATAAATTAAACACAAAGCAATAACTGAAATACTTCTGCTAAAAGAACCATCCACCTCAACTAATATTACAATGACTCGATTAAAAAGAACACAAGTGACTATGGAAAACTCGGTTAAATAAAGCTAGATAGCTTATTCAGACTATCATTTTAAGTATTAAACCTTCTTATTATGAATAATTCAACACCTAGCATAAAAATCCAGTTTTAAACTCCTAGACATCCATTAAACTCTTTTTGAAGCAAACTTTACTTCATTCTATTCTTAATTCAACTTTTTCTAGTTTTAATCCACTCTTACCAACACATAACTTTCTCAAATCCAGAAAATAATCATGCATCAATACTAATGATTTAACCTAATAACATGCATATAATAGATCATACTTAAATCAATCATCAATTATTAATCAAATAAGATAATAATCAATCTTAATACAACCAGAGATAAAAATTTGCTCAAAACTAAGAAATAATCAAACTTGCATTGAATTAAAGCACAAATAAGTAATTACAATAAAAGTTTAAAGATTCAAGTATACTTTAGCAAAAGAAAATAAAACTACTTACCAAACAAGATTAAAAGAAAAGAAAACTAAATTAAAGAGATACAATACTCATGAAGCTTCAAACTAGCTCTTAATGACTTATTAGAACACCAGTAGAAAGCTTGAGTCTTTTAGAGAATTGAAAACTAAAAAGAAATAAAACTAAGCTAGAACTATTGTACAATTGAGAAAACTAAAACTAGGGTAAAATTAAAAGTAAAATTCATAATTGTATCTCTCCCCTCTAAGTTTGGTGCTTAGGTCTGCTTATATAGCCGCTAAATAAGAAGTTTTGATGTCTTGATACTTCCTAAACAAGAGAGGAATTGAGTTTTAATGAAGTAGGAAGTCTTTAATCGATAAAGTTCTTGAAATACTCAAGTGAGTAGTTTATAACTCGGGTGAGTAGTTTTTTTCTACTCATGAAAGTGCTTTTTAGCTTGGGTGAGTGGTTTTTACACTCAGGAGAGCGAAATGTAGCTCGGGTGAGTAGTTTTTTCACTCTTCCGACTACTTCTCCTCTGTACTCCATAAGACTCAAACTTTCAACTTTCCAAATTACAAAAATTGCCCCTAAATCTTCTCCTTTCTTCAATTAAGTCCTCTGTTTCTTCAATTTAGCCCTTAAAAACACCAAAAATTGCAATTAAACCTACAAACATTCAATGTAACTAATTAATCATAAAATCAACCAAATTAAAACTAAATTAACTAATTTAAACACATAAAAAGTACTTAAAATATAGTATAATTCACAATTATCAATATCCCATAGAGATTATTTTGGATTGTCAATGGTTTAAGAGGTGTTTCACGTGATGGATGGTCTTTTCAAATAGGGCTACCCTTTTGTCCAAATGGTTGTATAAATTCAATAGCCCATGGGAATGGATAATATCATTACTCATGGATGCAACTAGAGGGTGAGATAGGGAAATCCAAAAATACAAGAGATAGAGAAATATGTTTAAGCAAAGGCTCTAAGAACCAAATATGAGGTTATAACCTTGAAGCAAAGAAGAAGCATAAAAAGGGGAAGTAAAAATTAGAACAGTTAAAACCCAAAATGAAAGAGAATGGTCGAAATAATAAAAATCCCCTAGATGGGCCTAGTCTGTGAGTAGTTAGCACACACCAACTTTATTCATTAGGCAACACAAGATCTACCCTTATAGTCACCGGAAATGCTTAAAACACAATCATTTCTAAAAATGGTGTCTCAAATCTTTGTAGATCTAGAATTTAAAAAACATAAAGAAAATTTTCTCAGCCAAAAAATACTCGAAATCCTTATCAAAATAAAAGAACATGTGCTTCTTTTAAAAAGAAAACAAATCAAAAGAAGCCATATTCTTTGACTGGAAGAAAAGGAGTGTATGATTGGCTTAAATAAACCCTTTTTTAGTTCAAACTCGATTGAAATGGGGTGGAAAAATGAATTTAGGAGCCTTGAATGATGAAAAGAAGTGTTAGATCTAAGTTCAAAGCTCTAGAAAAATGGAAAACAAGATAAATAAAAGAGAGAAACTAGAGTGAATACAAAAATAGAAGATATGAGGAAGGAAGTAAATGAGAGAAATGAAAGAGAGAAAAGAGATAAGGAATCTAAATAGAAAGGGGGGTTGTCACCCTCTCTCTTTCTTCTCTCTATTTAATTCCTTTTTTGTAAAAAGTCAATTCTACCCTTTAGTTAAATGATGTAAATAGTTTATAAAAGAGTAATTAAGTCATTGCAAAGTTATAAATATTAAGAAAAAATAAAGGCCGAATCTGATTTTTTTAATGGCTAATGTCTAATTTAGTTAAATGCTAGGTGACGAGACTTTGGCAAGTACACTAATTAAGTAATAAAATGGATATAGTATTCGAGTTATCATCCCATATCGATCACTGTTAACCAAAATATATCTTATAATTGTTTATGTTATCTGAGTAGAATGAGGTCTTAGAGATATTTAGCTTATAAACTAAATACCAAATTATTAAAGCAAACCAAATCTATAAATTGAATTTAAAAAACTTAAACAAAGTAGGATAAATAAGAAAAATTTCAACCAAGCAACACACTTGTTAACTCTATCCTCACCTAATTCCCTAATGCATTGAATTATAACAATCAATTGAATTAAGCTTTGTCAACTTGTTTAAAGGCTAAAACACCCTTAATCGGCATGTTATTCTAACGAGCATGGCTCCCATTCTACACAAAATCACATATTAGTATGAATAAATTATAAATCATAAACTACAATTTCTATTAAGTCACCCCTTCTGTAATGGTTTAACATGGAAAAAAAAACTATCTTTTTAACATCCAAAAATAAATTCAACTATATTATCATAACCTTAACTCACAATTCAAGCAAACAATTAAAACTAAGAAAAGATAAAGAAATCATATTAAGCATGCATAAACATTCATTTTAATGTATCATGTCAAACTAGTTATTTAAACTCTCATTCAACATAAAACAATCATATAGACATTCATGATAAAGCTCATAAGAGATAATAGCTTAAAATCAACTATATAAATTATAATTCAACTACATGAGTTAATTACTTCACTTAAAAGATACTAACTTTGCAGAATTTCGAAATTAAATTAATTTGAAAAATATTTTCATATTATTTTTATAATTATAGTGACTTATCAAAAATTAAATTTTTAGAATTTTTGGAAAAAGCAATTCTTAGTGAAAATAATAAGCAATATTATTAAACAAAATGTCACTAATAACTATACTATCTATTCCTAACATTATTTCATTATTTTTTTCAAATTAATTAATTGATACCAATCTCAAACAACAACAATAAAAATAACTACAATATAAACTTTTACAAAAATAATAAAAAGAGTATGAAAAGACTTTCACTAAAAAAAATTTTTTAGATCTTTGCAACTACATGTAGTATGGACCAGTTAATCGATCCATTAACAATTTTATTAACTAATATATTAATTTAGATTAACAGTTATATTGGTTTCGGTTTTTAAACAACTTTTTCGAATCGGTTTGTTGGTTAACTATTGAAAATTTTTTACATAAAAATAGAAAATAAATATAATATCTAATAAATAATAAAAAAACAAAATTTTCATAATTTATTATAAAAATTGAATATATTCAATGCGAAACTAACAATAAAGTACTAATTATGCACTTATAATGAATAAATAATTGTGCTAAAAAAATATTTTCAATAATTATTTACTAAAAATATGTATTAGGATAATATTTTACAAAGTCATATATTATAATATTTATAAATTATAAAAATATTAAAAAATTTATGTGTAAAAATTAAAATATAATATATAAATTATATATAGATCAGTTAACCGTAAATCAACGGTTAACCACTAATTTTTAAAAGTAAAAATTGTAACTTTAAATTTTCAGTTTGATTAACCAAAAATTGGTTCAGTTTTGAATCAATTTTTCAGTTAATCAAAATTTCAATTTGTTGAAGAAAATTTAGTGACTTGTTTTAAATGCGATAGATGTAAATTAATTATTAAATATGGCTTGTTTTAAATATGACAGATATAAATTAATTATTAAATATGGCTTCATGTATATACTCTATTATGTTGTTTGTATATTAAACTTTTTATTGTTTCTTTTAAATTAACATTTTATTACTTGTTGAAAACTTTTATATGAGGTGGATTTCTTTCTCTTCTTTTGTTTTATGAAAAGGCGGGTTTCTATTCGATATGTAATAATATATGTAAAAAAACTATAATTAACAAGTTTTTACCTGATTTAAATCAAATGACTTGAAAAATTTTAGAATTGAACCTAAAATTCAAAAAATTAGCTCAAAAATACATTGATAACTATAGAAAAAGCATTCTTAGAGGCCTTATCAACAAAGCCCAATAACATTTGAGACAGCCCAAGTCCACTATCAAAAAGGCAAAGCGTGAGTTGGAAGATAACACAGGAAAGCATGGTGTCTGATCAGACTGATGGGACAGCCCATCCTATCAGTCCACTGACACAAGCCAGCGCCCATACTCTCCATCTACTTCTTGTCACATCACCGCTCACCCACTCTGATTGCCGGTTATCACCCCCCGAGGTACTCAAGTACTCCTTCAAATAACTCCTATAAATAGCCTAAAGTGCGATGGCTCCACGTATTGAACTCCTGAGAATTTCTCTCTCCTTCTGAATACTCTCTTTGAAGTTACTAACTTAAGCTTCGGAGTATTAATGCCTAGGTCTGACCGAGCACTCCCTTTTGTAGGTTCATCCAAACGATCGGCCTTTCAACTGCCAGCTCTTCGTCTTACAAGATAAAGACATTCTAAACTTTATCATTTGGTGCTTTCATTGAGAGCAAATGGCAAGTTCGAGATCCAACGAGCATGAAACATCGGGAGAGTATAATCGTTATAGTCAGGGCAGATTTAGGCACTCAGAAAAAAGAGAGGGGTCTCCTAGGTCCCTTATTAGGGGCGACCTTCTCCCAAAATTTAACGATGCAGCCTTACGACAGCTGGAAGATACCCCTATCACCTTCAGGGACATGCGCACCATCCTCAGTGACTTCACCAAAAGCATACCCCTATTACTTGTATTAGTTTGTTTGCTTGTGTTGGTTATTATTGAAATTTAGGATACAGTTTCTAGTTGTTGTGTAATGACCTCAACGTTGGGCTGATCGTGAATAGTATTTTTCGATAGTGAATAGTATTTTTAGGCTGAAAATTACACCCAGAAGTAAAAAATATTTTATTGAATCATTGAAAAGTACTAGTCACAGGTAGTCCAGGGTTGAAATTTGAAGTGAATTTAAGGTTAAATAGGCCTCCGAAAGCTAAAAGAACAAAAACTGAGAGAATTAGGGTTTAGAGGTTTAGGATTTTTAAGTGAATTTTGGATCATTTTGGTTATTAAAAATAGCAAATGAAGTCTTAAAATTATCAAAAATTACATATGTGCCTAAAATAATTTGTAGATTATTTTGTTAGCAAAAAGTGAATTTTTCGGTAACACTGGTATTTTTGAATCGGATAGATAAAATTGAATCGAACCCGAAATGAACTCCGATTGGGCTGAAATTTTAAGTATAGCCTATTTTTAATTTGATATGGATAATGGAAACAATTTTGAAGAGAATTAAAGTTGAAAAGTGGGAGAAATTAATTAGGACAAATTATCGGGTAATTATCGGGCTTAAAAAATTAAATTGTTCAAGCCAAAATTAAGCCTAGCCTAAGCCCCAATTTGAATAGCTATATAAGCCCTTCCTTTCCAAAAAACTCTAGCAAAAACCAATGTCTTCTTCAGCTCCCTTGGTGGCCGAACTCCCTCTCCCTAATTTTCTTTTCTTTTTCTTTCAATTCTTCACCAAATCTCACCAAATCAAAGCCTAAGGAAGTGATTTCAGCCTCTCTAGAATACCCTAGCTAGCTCTAGTCTTTGATTTAAGGAAGAGAATCAAGAGAAATCAAGGGTTAAAGTTTAGGTGTCAAATTTAGGTAAGTGAATTAATTGATTTTAATTTGGTTTTTAGGTGCGTACTACTAGTTTTGGATGCCTAGAGTTTATTTTTGCTATTAATTTTAGCATTTGAGGCCAAAATATTTGAGTTTACATTGATGAAAATTTTGGCTTATGAAGGAATTCAAGAGGAGGAGCAAATCTCTCATGCCAAAGGCAAACGGAAGGAAGTCTAGGTAAGGATAATCAATAAAAAAAGTTGTGTGACTAATTTATCCTTTCATTTCCTTATGAATTAAGTGAATTTCCTTTAGGTTTCTTAAGAATAATTTCATATATTGAGGTATAAATGAAAGTAATGCTATATTCATGTATTTAAGACTTATATATACTTATTAGAGACCTTAAATGAAGTTAAAAGAATTTATATGGTGGAGTTATAGTGTAGGCCGAATGGTATCTCAAAAGAAATTAATGTAATTTTGAGTGATTTTAGTGATTTTAAGCTTTCTAATGTTAATACTAATGTAAATAAATAGCTATGAATTTTTATAGAATTTTTGGGAATTAAATGAATATTTTTGGAATAAATTTTAGTTAGGTATTAGTTGAAAAATATGAAATTTGAATGAATTATGGCACAATTTATAGATTAAATAGTGAACTACTGTGAAATGATTCATAGATTGTGTAAAAAAGATTGACTGTAATTATAAGGCATTGATACTGTATTGACAAGGAATAAAAAGTAAGGAAACGAATGAAAGATTAATTAATAAAAGGAAAAATTAAGAAAATATGTGCCCTTAGAAAGAGTCAGGCAGTAACATCTAGTTCAGGATATAATTGGCTGGTCATAGGGATATATATATATATATATATATATATATGTATATATATATATATATATATATATATATATATATATATATATATATATATACATATATATATATATATATATATATATATATATATATATATATATATACCGCGGTGCAAGTCATGGCGACTTGCTTTACTATGGTTGGATCATTGATCTCCATAGTATATATCATACATACTATCATATGTTTATATGTTATATGAGGAATGATTTTTGGAGGTCATGTCTCATTTTGTTGTGGCCCTGTGGGGTTCACGTCCCGCATATCCAGTCTGAGAGTTTTCTGTCGGGTCAGTACTAGGGGCATGTTGATAAGAAAATGTTAAAAGTGTAAAAAGAAAGTTAAAACAGATGTTTAATATGAAAAAGGACTAAAATAAAAATAGTTTAAAAGTTTAGGGGTAAAATGGTTATTTTCCCGAAAAATGAAGTTAATGCGTAAAAATGAGAAGTAAACAATTAATAAGGGTAAAATGATAATTTGGTCAATTAATTGTGTAAAAAGTCAACCTTAATGAGTTAAAGGACTAAATTATAATTTTACATGAAAGAAGGTAATACAAGGATTAATAAGTAAATTATAAGCTAATTAATAGGTTAAAATAAGAAATTAAAGCATAAAAGGGCAAATTAGTAATTAATAGTATAAAAAGGATATTTTTGAAATAAATGAGAAGTTTAAGGACTAAATTGAGAATATAGTAAAGTTTATAACTTAAATTGAAATTTAGTTGTTAATAAAATAAATATTGCTTTTAAATAAGAAAAATCAATAATAAATAACTTAATTGAAATTAGTTAGAAAAAGGGGTATTTATAAGGAAAATGCTATGATTTTTAGTCACCACTAGGCATGTTTAATGTTCAGCACGTAAGATTTACTGCATGCAGGTACAGATAGTCTGGAGCATGGGTACACAGAAGATAATTGAAGTTGAAGAACTAGAAAGAATATTTTGTGGCATGTATATATATACCTATGATGTTTTGTATTATGAGGACAATATTGTAGAGATAATCATACTTTGTATTGTATATTGTATAGAGTAGTATGTGGATGAGGAATTGCAGAGAATGGATGGTATGCATGTGTTGTGTGATGATATATGCGAATTTATCATATGATTGGATATAAACTGTTGTGCCTCTAAGAGGCTGTGTGAATGTCTATTTTGCAGGGGGTTAGTTAAGAATATAGCCGTTATATTGCCAAAATTTTATTAAATGCATAGTAAATTCTGGACAGTTATAAGTTAGCGATTAATGAAATTAGGTATGCAAGTTGATTGTTAAGTAAAAAGGATAAAAAAAATTCCGACCATTCGCATAGTCTAGTAAGACTATTACAGTAAGGGTGTTACATGTTGTCTCTCTCTCTCTCTCTATTGACTGAAAGTTTCTTTTCATTTAGCACGTGGTAAAGACGACCCCATATGACTATCGCTATTGGAATGACTATCTTGTGATCTCTTTGTATAGGTAAAAGGTTGTGGAAAGGCTTCATGTGACTCCCTTTTTTCATCACTGATTCAAGGGTACATGCTATGAGTTTTGTCTACTTGTCTTTTAGCATTAGCTGGCATTTATATAGAATTCCTGATGAAAAAGAACAATGATAGTTTATACTGGCATAATGTACAATTGTATGTGTAGGTATCTTTTCTCTCCACCTTATTATGATTTATTTTGAGATAAACATTGTCCATTTTTTGCTATTGCTAAAATGATATGTTTCCCCCCTCCAATTCCCCCAATTATATCAACTTTCCGTAATGGTTGTAATGGAAAACCTGAGAGAATTGTTTGTTCCTTGTTCATAAATGTTTTTTTGGTGGCACAAGGTTCCCTTTCCTTGCGGAATGCAACAATCTTTTGTCTAGTTGATGTCTTCCTTTTTCTCATCCGATGAATCAGGATATAATATCTTAATAGTTTTGCTGAGTTTATGTTTAATAATTATGGCATTCATTTTCGATTAAAGATTAATTTTACTTTTATTGCTACTAGCTTAGTTGTTTATCATCAAGTACTAAACTAATTATACATAAATTTGGATATATATTAATATATATCAAGTGCATTAAAATATATTAGAGCGACAGTGCGAGCCTTAGACTGAAGATTACTACGTAGCCAATTATTTCAATTACAATTTCAAAAAATAAGCATTAAATGAAAAAGCATTTAAGGATTGTCAAAGGGCAGTAGAATTCAGTAGTTTAGTCGTTTGTCATCATTATGCATAAATTTGGATATATATTAATATTAGTGAAAGATTATTTAATTAATTAAATCTTGTGTTTAAAATTTAGAGTAATTATAGCAATAGGTCAATTGTTGTGGACTATTAATAGATTATTTTTGTTTTCCAAATATAAGAAAATAAAGATATTTAATTCTTTAATTACCATAACAAATCATATAGTAACTTGGCACCTTAATTTAATAATTTAGTTCCTCAATCTTAATTATTACAAAACATAGGGGTTACTGCTAGCTAGAACTAAAATGAAATTTGAAAAATAAATATGCATAAAATCAAATTTATATTTTAATGTAAAACTAGATAGTATCAACTAAGATTATTAATTTAAAATCAAATAAATATAGATTATCTGATCAATCTACTTTATTTCTTAATGGTTCTCCAGCATGTGTAAAATTTATTTGAGATTGATATTGAAACTAGTACATTTTGTGTTTGAGATCTTGTGAAGAACTTGATTTTATTTTTCTTTACAATATACATTTGCTAATTGTGAATTATGATTCTAATTGTGTATACATGCTAGATACATAATGTGTATATGTTGTATACACAGTCTGTATTAATTGTACACACTTTGTATACATGATATATACACAGTGTATACATGCTATATACACCGTGCGTATATGATGTATATACAGTGTGTACTAGCTGTATACACAGCATATACGTGTTATATACACCGTGTGTACATGATATATACAGTACATGCTACTTGTATACACCATGTGTACTTGATGTATACACCATGTGTACATTCTATATATACCGTGTGTACTAACTATACATACCGTGTGTACATATTGTATACATAGAGTGTACTTATTGTATACACCATGTGTATATGATGTATATATCATGTGTACTTAATGTATTTATCATGTGTACATGTTGTATATACCGCGTGTACTAACTGTACACACCGTGTGTACATGCTATATACATAATGTGTACTTATTGTATACGCCATGTGTATATGATGTATACACAGTGTGCATTAACTGTATACACCATGTGTGCATCATGTATACACAGTGTGTACTAGTTATATATACCATGTGTACTGGTTGTATACACAGTGTGTACTGGCTGTATACATAGTGTGTACTACAAAACTAGCTAAATGCCTCTACAAAACTATTTGTATACACCATGTGTACTAGCTGTGTACACAATGTGTACTAGCTATATATACCGTGTGTACATGTTGTATACACCATGTGTACATGTTGAATACACAGTATGTACTAGATGTATACACTATGTGTACTTGGTGTATACACCGTGTGTACATGATGTATACACAGTGTGTACTAGTTGTATACACCGTGTGTACATCATGTATATACAATGTGTACTAGTTGTATACACCATGTGTACATATTGTATACTCTGGTGTACTAGCTGTATACATCGTGTGTATTTGCTGTATACACTATGTGTACTAGCTGTATACATGGTATGTACTTTCTGTAGATGTTTATTTGTTTTGTGGCCTAATGAGCTCAACTTGAATTGGTTGAAGATGAGAAATTGACCAGTTTATTCTGTTGTGGCTTAATGAGCTCAAAATAAATTAGTTGAATTGGTGTATACATAGTGTGTACCAGGTATATACAATGTGTGTACTTGCTATACACACAGTGTATACTTAGTGTATACACAGTGTGTACAAGGTGTATATAGTGTGTGTACTTGTTGTATACACAGTGTGTACAAGGTGTATACAATGTGTACTTGGTATACACACAATGTGTACTTAGTGTGTACACAGTGTGGGAACTTGCTATATATATTATATGTACAAGGTGTATACAGTGTGTACTTGATGTACACATAATGTGTACTTGGTATATACACAGTGTATACAAGGTGTATACAGTATGTGTACACACATTGTGTACTTAACATATATGCAGTGTATACTTGTTGTATACAGTATGCACACACAATGTGTACTTACTGTGTATAGTATGCACATTGTGTGTATATGATATACATACACTTTATACTTGATGTATACACACCAAGTACACACTGTGTACACCGTGTATCCGTGGAAGTGATGTATCCTACAATCCAGTTGTTCATGCCTTTGCTATAGTGACGTCCAATTCAGCCTTTCTTTATGTGGACAAAAGAATGGTTTCTCTTGTGGTAAAAATTTTGGAATTTACTTCAATTCAGCATGTCTCCATGAACTGTAAACAGATGTTGGTTTTTTTGAAACTTAGATGTGTTTATCTGGTTTTTCAAATATTTATTTTTCCATTTTCCAATTTGTTTTTCATTAACTTGTGTTAAATTGGGTTGTGTATAAATATACATATGTGCAGGTAAACTGCAATGTAATCAACGGTAATACACGAGCTGCTGAGCAGAGGAACTGTTAGGATATCCATCATACAGGGCGTGAGAACCACCAGAGTTCACACCCATATAAGCTGCTCCTAGGCCATGCTATCCAGTCAGCTGCACTAGAGCTTGACCTGATAAGCTAGATGTAGTTGCCTGGCTTAAGGCAACTTGACGATGATAAACCAACAAATCAGTTGCAGAATAACCTTGGTTAATGCCAGTTGATGGAAGGATCTGATATGGTTGAGTTACTTTATATGACAAACCCAATTGTTAATAGAACACAGAGCTAAACATTAAAACACATGCAAAAGAATAGAAAAAAATAAAAAATAATCATAGTTATTAAGTGATGAGAGTTTGGGAATTTAACGAATAGGATTAAATAAAATGCCATGTCATTAGTATATTAAGAAGCTGACTGGAAAATCTAATTGAATTGAATTGAAAGCTCCCAAACAGCGCCCATTAGAGTTGTTAAGGCTTGTTCTCATTAATTTTGCATCTAACCCTCCTAAACTCCAATTAGTGCGTGAGCATGCTAAAAAGTGGCTCAAAGTTCATGTCAATTATGATGTTTAATCCATATGTCATGAATACCAAGAATACTTCTCATAAAAACAAAAAGATACATGTTCCATGGAACAATAAATGTTAAAAAAGAAAAGGAAAAAAATTAAACCCAAGAAAACCATTTATCATCAACTTCTTTTGCTTCTTGAACATTTATTTTCTGGAAACATACTTAATATTATATAATAATACTACACTGTGTACATCAAGTACACACGGTGTATATATGTCATGAATACCAAGAATACTTCTCATTAAAACAAAAAGATATGTCATGAATACCAAAAATACTTCTCATAAAAAGTAGCTCAAAGCTCATGTCAATTATGATGTTTAATCCATATGTCATGAATTCCAAGAATACTTCTCATTAAAAACAAAAAGATACACATTCCATGGAACAATAAATGTTAAAAAAAAGAAAAAAAAATTAAACCCAAGAAAACCATTTATCATCAACTTCTTTTGCTTTTTGAACATTTGTTGGATACTGTGTACTTGGTATATACACCGTGTGTAATTGATGTACACAGTGTGTATTATATTATGAAATGATAATATAAAATTAATATAATACTTAACAATACTTCTTTATATATTTATTATAATTGTAAAACCCCCTTGTCCCATATCAATTGTCACTATTTTGCTCTTTCACACATATTAAAGTAATCATGGGAATGACGAAGTAATATTCATGGTTTGAAAGAAAATAGTGTCAAAGGAAAATATTTATGCTACCTGAAGATCCCCTAGTTTGTACAACTACATTTTGGTTTTCACCAATTTGCTCGTCTTCATTGGATCCAAAACCTTTAGTTGCCCAGTTATATCTTATTTGCTTATTTCCAAGCCATTTACCTACAAATCGGAGCATGACAAAGATCAACAATTGTGCCTATATAATTCAGATGATGGGTAATAACAAAACCAAACAAAGCAAATAAGTTCATAATTCCAAACCAGTCAAGTCATTGATAGCACCCTGCGCATCCTACAAAAAAAGTATCATAAGACACTGAAATCAGCCCGTGTAATTAAGTTCAAGTTACAAAATGCCTACTGCTTTATAGAACTGCAAAATATCAAGACAGTTCCCCATTTACTATCAGACCGAAAGATTTGATTTTCAGTTTGTTTTATCAAAAGATTGTCCAAAAATCAAAAATTGTGCAACAAAAAAATAAAAAAAATAATAAGGTGACAAATCTGATGTACTAAATTGAGTAAGAGAATTAATGAACTTAAATACATCTCATTAAATGATATTTGTTGTCTGGTGCAGAAAAAGGGTTATGATATTTGCAAATCAAATAATTCAGCAACGAGGTACTCAAGGATGGCGGATAGATAAACAGGAGCTTAAGCGTTGATGCGATGACGTATTTTCTGGCCTCGAGAAAATGAACGATACGACCAACAGGGTCGATTTACATCTCCTCCATCTTTGCTCCATATCAAATCGATTAACACTCGCCATGCTACACCAATCACCGGCAACGAAGATAGATTTCCTAATCGCCGGAAAAAGAAAAAATATCCGGTATGTGGAGAATGAAAAATAAGGTGATAAGGATGAAGAGCCAACAACAACGACAAGAGGAAGAAAAGTTGTATTTTTGAAAATAAAAATTTAAAAAGTGAGATTTACGGAAAAAAATGAAAAAAAGGATTGTATTTTTTGAGAAAATGTTAAAAAAACGATATTTGGGGTAATTTCCTCTAAATTTTTGCCAAACTATGTCTAAATCCACCTCAAATATCATATCAATAGCCATATGATCAATTCAATCACCACATGAAATCAAATAAATTACAGAACACACTAGTTATTCCACAAAAGTGCATTCATCCTCCCAAAAGTTGTAAACCTTCCAAAAAGATTTACAAAAAATTAAGAAACAGAGAACCTTCTCCTCCTAGGCTTGGTAAGATCAACAGCATCAACATCATCGATATGAGAGGTATCCTTAGATCCATGGCGAAAAGGATTCAATTTGGTCAAAGTCTTAGACATGGATGTGAAAATTGTATGCTTTCGGCTTCCGCTTTTAGCTGAAGGACCAACACCTGGATTAGTTTTCTGTATATCATTAATGTATAACTTCATCTTCATGAGCTCCGACCTCAAAGCTTCATTTTCTCGGATCAAAGCCACATCGGTATGCAATTGTTTTCTTGCATTAGCAACTCCTGCCTCCGGAGTTTTACGCTCATCTACTCCGCTTCTTAGCTTCAGTTGATCGAAATAAAGGGCATGTAAAACTATTTGCACGGGCAGTCTCTTGTTTTGTGAAGCGTGAAGTCTAGCTTCATATGATAATTTTAATGGATCCATTACACTGCATACTTTCTCCCTCTCTATCTCATCTAGATTCGGATGACTCTGCACATCCATGAATTGTGAATCATGATATTTCAAAAATCATAACGTAGTATCTATTTCAAAAATATAAAAGTATAATTAAACTCCGCCTTTGGGGTATTGTTATCTGGTGTGCGCATTTTTAGATTATTGTATAAGAATGAAATCTCGATCTAATAGTGAAAAATAGCGTACGTAAAGATACACATGCACACTAAATGAATACTTAATATAATGGCAAAAAAAAATGTAATTGTTAATTATTATTTATAACATGAATGAATAATTAAAATCAGAAGTATCAAATAATCCCACTTTATATTATTATCAAGCCTATAAAAATTGGCAAAAAGTTCAATTTCGACCTTCAATTTTAGCACACCCAATTCATTTAAAATCAAATTTTCGATAAAATTAAAATTCTTCACCTAATTTTCAATTTAAGGTCAATTTCTCCATTTCCATCCAAAGCAACATTATTTTTCATAATTTTTTATTTATTTTTACGCTATCTACTATATATATAATTTCTATGGTCGACAATTTCATATAATATGCATTAATGCATCGAGTACTGCATACCGTCGGATCAATATAAACACACTTATTAAACAAGTCACAACACCCATTGCGGATCCAACCGTGGGAAGGCTCAGTGCACGGCACATGGGAATGATAACTCTTTAAAACATTAAGATATTTAAATATAAATTGATGATAATTAAGTTGATATTGGGAGTATGCATACCTTGAGGTAGATGTCAATGGCGCGATAGAGATTATCATCGACCTTTCTAGATGGTTTAGGAACAAGCATAGCAATTCCATTGAATTTTGAAATGCTGAGTTCTTCATGGGTAGCAATCTCAGCAAGATAAGCATCAACAGTTTTGGCAACTCTCTCCATACCCGGCGAAAAACTATCATAGAACTTCCCTCCACCAAACACTTCACTGCTCCTCTCCTTGTCCACGAATCCTGATAAAATCTTCCTCACACTATCTAGATCAAAAAGCCTCTCACCATCATAAGTGAACGACAAGATTAGAAGATCATCCACTGTCACATGCTCCAAAATAGCCGATATCCTCTTCTCAAGCTCGCTCTTGCAGGAACTGGAAGCCTTGAGAAAGATCGCTGATCGGAGAAGACAACAGAGGAAATTGATCGGAAAAGCAGCTCTCTCTGTAGGTAAGATAGAGACTATGGATTGCAGAAGCTCCTTTTGATGGCTTCTGATGACTGAATCTTCATAATCCATGAAATTGATTCTATTGCCAGAATGATCACGAACAAGATCTCTAAGATTTCTCTCTGTATAAGTTATGATAGCACTAGCTAATGTTAGTGTTTTTGCACCTCGTTGTTTCATGGCAGAAATGATTTTCTCTAGAAATCCTACATCTAAAATCGATAGCTCTTCTGTCCACCAATTTGGCGGAGACCGGCTTGGGAAGTTTGCTTCATTGCAAACCTGAAAATAGCAAATACATTTGTTTTCATAAATTTTTTGATATATGGAATCTGAACAAGATTCATCCATAATCAAGGGATATATACTCTAATAAAAACTCCAACTTTTAAAATAGTACAAAAGTTAAATGCTAACATGAATTGAAATATTTCAAAAAAAAAAAAAAGCCACATAAAACATTTATACTATAGAGATATTTCAAGCTAATACAGGGTCGGTTGGCAAAACTTATAAGAATAAATTTTTCAATTCATAAAAATTATATTTAGAAAATTTATATTTTAAAAAAAATAAATAATTATTTGGTACATAAAATTTAAAATGACTTATAATTTTAAAAGTTGTTTATCACTTATTTTATAAATAATATGATTAAAAATAATTTTTTACAATAAATGTTTAATTTGTTCTTTTGTAAATTTTTTTATTTATCTTGACTCAACAATAAATATTTTTTCTATTAATCAAATTATATGACAGTAATTATAAATGATTATAATTACCTCTTAATTATTTATAATCTAAAATTTTTTAACTTGAAAAAAAATAAAAATATAAAATTTTAAATGTAAAAAAACAAAGAAAAAGAAAAATTGAGAGTAAGAAAAATACGTAAAAAGAATCCACCTCTTCCTTTTTTTATATATATGGTATAATTATCATTATAAAATAAAATATGAGATATTTTGTCTAAAATAAAGATATAATTATCATTATAAAATAAAATAAAATAAAAGATATTTTTATCTAAAATAAAAATATAATTATTATTATAAAATAAAATAAATGATATTTTTGTTTAAAATAAATTTTAAATTGATTGCCCTTAAAAGTTAAAATTCAGATTTTCTTGAAAGTTTCACTTTATATCTTTTTTAATAGAAATTTTTTTCAATTTTTATAAAATTAATTTTTCAAAAATTAATATTTAACAAACGTATTTTTTATCTTATAATCAGCTTTTTATCATATAATTAACTTTTTACTCATTCAAAAATAATGTCAAACACGCTTATAATATACTTTCTTATCATGATTTTTCAAATAAAGTGAATTTATTTATAAAATTTCAAAAATTAAAATATTTTTTGTGAAAAATATATATTTTTTTAAATTTTAAGACCAATCTATCATTAAGGTAAATTAATACTCTAAATAATAATGACTCTTTTGACTAATAGTATAATAACGCACAGTAAAAAAAACTATTTTTGTAGCAAATTTTTCATAAGCACCAGTGATTGGCTTGGTGCACCGATGTGAGGAAGAAATTTCGCTTCTAAACCAAGGGTTTTGAAATGATAAAAGCAAAAGCATATACCTTGATGCTAATAACATTAACGCTTCTTTGGACTATTTTAAGATCTTCAGCCATGGGAAGAAGATCTTCACATGATTTTAAGACGACAATGGCGCCGGAGAGGCTTGACAATGCGACTTGAGCAAGAAAATCTTCGGTTCGGCTTGCAAGGCTGCTATCGCAGTATGAATTTGTCATCTGAAGATATTCAGCCGCGCAGCGAAGGGCTGCTACGTTGTGAACTGTGATCTCAAAATTAACTCCATAGCAGAACTTTGCAGCTTTCTCGAACATCTCCGCTCCACCAGGTGTATCGGAGAGATTCACTCTTGTTAGATCGGCTTCATCTGATTCCATTATTAATTGCCTTATGTAATTGCTCTTCGCAACCAACATGAACTGTAACCGATTTTATTTTGTTAGTACAGATCACTAACTCCTTAACCCCAAAAATAGATTATTAAGTAAAACAACCATAACAACCTCAATTAACTGAGAATCATCAATCTAATTATGTATATACTGGTTTAAACAATACCTTGTGGAGAGAGAAAGTGGCTTCACCGACTTCAACAACAATATCAGTTGGAATTTCTTGAGAGAACACCCTGAAACAAATTTAGAAAATATGACAGGAATTAATGAATGAATGGTTGTTTGTTCACTGATCAAAAGATGTGGTTTAATAATTGTTTTAAATTGGTTACCATTGGCCAGTCCTTTCCATGGCAGAAGAGAGTCTGTTGAGAGGAGTTGCCATTTGCAACCTGTAGAAGAAAAAGACTCCACGGATGACAGAAGGACAAGTCGTTTGGTGTTTTATAGAATTTCTTTTTAATCCACTGATCAACTGTAATTTTCATCTTTTAAAAGTGTTTTGTCTTTTCTTTGTCTTATTGACCATTCTGCCCCTGACCCATAAAAGGATAAAGCTCTTTTTTCACAAGGAAATAGCACAATATACCCCTTTTCTAGTCAATTTTCAAAAATATCCCCTTCTTTAAAAGTCAATAATTACGAATAATATTTAACATACATAACTTTGTAAAATTACAGAAATAGTCTAAAACTATTAAAAATTGCTATAAAATGGCAAAATCGATACTAAATAAATTAAATAATAAAGATATAGAATTAGTTAAACAATTAGAGACGGTAGAAAATACAAACATGGCTAGTAGAAAGATAATACAAAGCATAATAGATCAATTAAGTCCAAATACACAAGAAATAAAAAAAATCTATTAAAAAATAGAAAGTGTAGAAAAATTAGAATTAATAAAATATTGAATATTAAGCAAATTAAAAATAGAAATTAGATTATTAAATAAGTTAAGTCAAATAGAAAAATTATTAGAATATGTGGCTATTAAAATGGGATATAATGAATAATATTTATGGAAGAAATAAAAAATATAGATGGATATACATATGATGAACAATTTTTTCAAATAAACAATAACTTAAAAATTATAAACCAAAACATAAGGAATATGAGTAATAAAACAAATAGTTTTACAAGTATGTTATATAGAGAAAATAATTCTAATAAAGTAAGTTTAAGTTTACCAGCCACTGCATTTAAAATATCTAAAAAAGAAAGTACAGAAGATAAAATGGAAAAAAATATTTGATATATTAAAAGATATTAAAGAATAAGTAGGAGAATTAAAAACAAGAGTAGAAAAAATAGAAAAGAGAAAAGAAAAAATGACTATAAAAATACATATGTTAACTTTGGAAGAAATATTAAAATTATAGGAAGAAAATGAAATAGATGAAGAGGATATTTTAGACTCAACCCATGAAATAGGAAATTTAAAAATGAATGTTAATCCAACATCTACTCAAGTAAAAATGGAAATAGGAGAATATTCAGAGATATTAAATGAAATAGAAGAGGACATAGTAAAAGGAAATATAGGTATAAGAGAATATAAAAAATATAAAAAAGAAATTATCTAGACAAAGACCTATACATAATAACTCTAAATTTATAACAAAATCATATACAAAACCTATATATCCAAATGGAATTTGGTTAAGTATAGATTATACAGAAGATATACAAAAAAATAGAAAATTTGATAAAAAGGAATAATTTAGCAATAATGTTATATGGTTGTGATCTACAAAGAACATGTAATTTCTTAATAACAACTTTTAAAGGAAAAATATAAAATATGGAGAAAATAATAAAACTTTCACAGCAACAAATACAATAAAAGATATATTACAAAGATTTAGAATTAGCAATAAAAGGATAATTCCTAGGAAATTATTGGCTTAATCCAACAGAAATAGCCAAGAAAATAGGACAAGAATATTTATGAAAAATATAAAATTTAACAATATGTAATATGTGTTATTTAAAACAATATATTTGTGAATTTAATAAACATTATTATAATATTGCTAAGGCAGATATATTAGCACCAGAAATAATTTTATTAAAACAATCTTACGTAACTAAATTACCAAAACCTTGGGGATTAAAATTGTTTAATAAAATTCAAAACAATAATGACATATTAGAAGGAACATTAGGAACCTATCAAACATATATATTAAAAAGAATAAATAAAATGTGTAACCAAACTTAGGAAAATAGGAAAGTTAGGAGAGCAATAAGAGGAGGATTATGTTGTCCTATATTAGCAAAACCAATCTATTGAGGATGTTATGATAAAAATAAAAAATATAAAAAGTATAGAAAAACAAATAAAAAATATTATAAACTGAGATTTAAAAAATTCTATAAGAGAAAATTTAAACCATTCAAGAAAAATAACTTTAATAAAGGAATATTTTTTTAGAAAAAATAAAAGATTTAGTAAAAAAACTCCTAAAGAATGTACTTCACTACAAAAAAAATTAATTTTACCGACGGAATAGGGCGTTTTACCTACGAAAAAGGCCTTACTAACAGGTTTTTTATGGATTACTGACGGAATTAATCCGTCGATAAAAAGCTCATAAGTACCAAATTACCGGCGAAAAAATCTGTTGGTAAGAAGTACCGACAGATTTTACCGACGGAAACACAAAAAAATTTCGTAGGTAGTTTGTTAACAAATCCGTTGGATATTTCATCGGTTTGACTTTTTACCGACGGATTTTCTGTCGGTAATCCGTCGGAAAATTTGATTAATAAAAATATGAATTTATTTTAGAAAAATAGAGACGGATATATCCGTCGGTATTTTGTCCGTAAAATTGAATTATTTATTTTCTTTTTCAATTTTTTTAAAATTATATATTTCCTGTTCGTAAAAGTAAAAATAAGCACAATACATTCAATACAAAAAAATTAAAATTAAAATTAAAAACATATTTGAATTAACAATTTTAATATCCAATAAAACCAGTATATATTATAATTATTGTACAAATAATATCAATATTGTACACAATGTCTTGCAATACTATGAAAATTATCTAATTCTAATTTAAAGATGAACGACAATAATAAAAATATATAACATGTTTAAGGAAGAAGATAATGATAATTTAGCCGTTAATAAGAGGCTTTAATCTTCTCATTGTTCCATGTCAGCCTAATGTATACCTTTGAACTACCAAACTGCAAACTGCAAGACATTATTCCATCATAGTCAATTGATGAGTTCTCAAGTAAGCAAACTGCAAAACCAATGGCAATCATAGAAATAGTAAAGATATTTTTCAATAGAGAATTGTTTTTCCTCTTTCTTGTTCATATCTAGCATAAGTATTTTCAGTTTATTGTTTTTCTAACAAATAAAAAGCACTGTAGTGCAGTGCTACTACGCTATTAATCAAACCACAATTTTGAGATATACAAGGCCATGAGAGATATGCTTGCCATTGTGAGGTCTTCATATTAGCTTTAATTTGTTAGTGAACTATAGAATTTAAGTCTTATTTTCTTCAATTGCAAAAAGTATCAGGAAAAGCAGATCAAATTAAGATAATATTTCAATTTGTGATAAGCATACAAGAACTAACCTATTGAATTGCCATTATTAGAATTGTAATTCTACGAGAAATTACAGTTATGCTTAATTACTTATAGAATTACTTAATTACGTATAGCATTATGCTTAATTACTTATAGAGTTATTACTTATAGAGTTACTTATAGAAAACTAAAATGACAATTATGCTTAATTACTTATAGAGTTATGCTTAATTACTAATAGAATTGTAATTATCTTAATCAAACGAGCTGTCAACATTATCTAACAAAGACAATAGATGCAAATGCTACAATGAGAGCCCCAATCTTGATAGCCTACATCTTCTTCCTCAAACATGAAAAATTTTTCTTATATATGTATGACAAACAAAAAGTTTATTGCAAAAATAGGCCTTCGAAATGATTTTTGCTAAAGCCATAAATGCCATGGAGCTAGAAAAGTCGAGGTAAATGCTTAGTTAAACTGCCAATGTTAATATTTTATCTTGCAAAGATTAAAAAGAAAAGAGAATATAAGCATATTGTTGTAACAAAAGAAAATCATGCAATTCCAAGTTTTTGGTGTGCATTTTCTTTATGAAAAAAAAATGTGATATGAAGGCATGCAAATGTATAAGAATGTCACAAGAGTTAATACAAAAGCCTGAATCGGAAGTAGAGTTAAGTGAACTAAATCCAAAAAATCAGGTGTAAATATTCTACCCAATGTAAGCACTATATGCACAACAAGTATCTCAAACTGGCAACTAGTTAACATATAACTCCACACTTGGTATGCCTAAAAAATAATGCAATTCAATAAATGCAGGATATTTATATAAAAAGGCTGCTTTGCCGATTTGAGAAATTTTTTCACGATTGGACCTTTAATTTGTTTGCTTCTTCTACTGTTAGCATATTAGTTAATTACTTGACATATTGGCATCTATTCAAGGATTGCCACAGCCCAATTTTTCACTTCTGATGAGTAATTCTCCAAGGTTTTTCTGCAAGTAAATAACAGGGCTTTCAATTTACCATTGGATTAAACTAACTAATAACAACAACAACTAAGCCTTAATCCAATACTAGATGGGCTCGGCTATACGAATTGTTTGTGTACGCCCTTCCTTTATCTAATAAATCCAACAATGCAACCTATTAGTTTGTAGATTACTATGTAATTAGGCGAAAAAAACATAACTTTAATGCCTCTGAATTTGCTATTTAAAAAAATGGTGCTTGTTGGGCATAGTTAAATATAATATATAATTTTTTTTCTTAATCAACAGTCAACCAATCATCAGCATTATACTTAAATAACTAAAAAATTGGAATAATTGAAACGTGACAGAGACAAACATAGACAACTATCAACAGTAAATTTCTCAAGACTGGACAAAATCAGCATCAAAAGAAGCAAGGTAAATAGTACCTTCAATGGCCTGGATTGTTTAGTTTCAGACCCTTTTGCAGTGGCACTAACTGCCACGCCAGAGGAATCATGACCTTCAGCCTCTGCAACATGATCCAAAGTATCGTTGGCTTTGATAGGCCCTTGATCATTAGCAGCATTCTTTTCTTCGTTCCTTGGTGTCTCGGCAGATGGTTTGAAATTAGCTTCCTCAATGACACTCTTATCCTTCAATGCAGCTTCATTCTCTGTCTCCATTTCTCCACAAAATCAACCAACGAATTATTGCAAAATTGCAACAGCAGTATAGTCAAATTGTAGTTAAAATCATTCAAACTAAAACCACGACGCCTTGTCCACTTTATAAATACAACTAAACATTTCCTGACCAAGAAAAATACCTTACTGTGATAAGTATGCTGAAGATATCCAATGAAAAAATGCTTGTTAACATCAATTCTAGGACTGAATGCAGTATTGAAGCTAAGACCATAAAGATCGGAACATAATTTAGTTTTCAAACAAAGGAAACTGAACGTTAAATGTCTCAATTTCTCAGCAAAATTTATTGGAAAATAAGAAATATAGGCCCAACATATCAACAAAGATCAAAGAAATGTTGATTCCATGCTCCTCAGTGATTGACACTCTAATTTACCATGAAATCAACCATAGTTACAAGTTAAAAATTCAAATTCGAAGTTACCTCAGCTTCAACTTTGCAATTTTGCCCCATCAATTTGAAATGTATGCGAGCTTGATAGTGTTCAATTACATCAAGGTTAGTACAAAGTTCCAATTTACTAACCATGTGTCTTGCAGTTCCTGGAAATCTTTTATCTCATCTTATACTTTAATAGTTAATCACGTGGGATTATTATTTTCTGATTTTTTGAGTAGGTATGAATGAAGTGCAATGGTTTTGATAAAGAAGATAATATTGTATAAGCAATTATATATATGTGTGTTTCTTTATTCTTATTTTAATGCTATAAATGGGAATCTTAATTTACTTGTGTTTGTTTTTGTTTAGTTAATAGTCCTTCAGCCATATGTTGTGTCTGGACACAAAACATTATCTGTAATGTCTTCTTGTACTTTGAAATTTTCTACAGGGAGTGCAACCACAGCTGGATGGCTTTGTTATCTACCGTCCTATTGAAGTTAGTAAATATGCTCTTGATCAATCCAAAGATGAAAAGGGATTCAGTTGGATAATTTCATTGTCTTTTAGGATATTCTAAGAGTATTTAGTATTCTATATTTTGTATATAAATAGATCTTTTATTTTTGGTATTGTGATATACAAAATACTTGTACAAATAAAATTTTAGATTACTTTTTGTATATATTATTTATTATTTTAGTTATATACTTCGGTACGTATTAATTTTGTGTTAAATATATTTCATTAAGATACAACAGGACTTGGCTATATACCAAGAAATTATACAACGGATCCTACATTAATGCAATAAGCTTATTATATTTAAACACATGTATACATTTTTTTTCTAACTTGGTGATGCATAGAACAAATGCATATGATAGGAGATTGGCTTCAATCAAACTGACTGGCAAGCATGAAACAAAAACCAAATTCATTAACCTTTCATCTCTGATGAGTGATGACCAATTGCTGAAGTTGATACGAGGAAGTAATATTATATTATATCCCTTGCAAAATATTTGCAAAGACTGCTTCTATAAATAGGGATAGAATTATTTTAATTGAAATTTATATTTTAATGGATTCAAAATATTTTACAATGTCATTTAAATATTTTATGGAGTCAATTAAAAAAATAAATTATGAAAATATTTTCGTTTTTTCCTTAATTGAGTGGGATCAATAAGCACCACTCTCCTTAAGGTATACGTGGCTACACCCTCGCCCATGACAGATATTTTTCCTTGCAATTTTCTTGCTATTGATTTTTTTTCTTTTTTCTACAAACTTTGTGTACTGCTCTCATGTTAAAAGCATCAAGTTTATAGCAGCCTCATTCTCCGGTATCTCATTGTGTACATTAACCATGAAGCTAATTTTGCTAGGAACCCTTTATCTCACCTTGCTTATGGTTTGCTAAAGACTTTTAACAAGGGATTTCTTAAGTTTAGCTTTTAATATTGATGGGTCGATAGTTTCATTCAACTTCATTTTCTTATATATTTTTCTTACAATCTCAAGTTTTTATTTTTTAAAAAATTTCATATTATTTAAAAAAAACCTATTTTATACATTATTTTTATACATGTCACATTATTAAATATTTGTTTAGATTTTTTTCACATTCACTTTAAGTTTGTTTTGTAGGTGGAAAGAATTTTGATCCAAGAGAATAAGTTAAGGTGGAAAATTTTCCGGTGACTCCGAATTAAGGAAAGGTGGAGATTGTTGACTGTTGAGTTAGTTACTTGAAATTCAATAAAAATTCTAACACATGTGAATTTATCCAAATTAAGACATCGAGTGCGGTTGTTTCTTTTTTGTCAAATTTTATTTGTGACTGAGTACAAGTAGAGACTTCCTATACTTAATTTTGCTGATTTGAAATATTCATATGGGGTACTATGTAGAAAGTACTGGTGCTCTAAAATTTTGTTGAGTTGATATATATATATATATATATATTGTGAAGGAGGATATAAATAGAGGAGCCCATGTGTTCTTAAAGTGGTATATTTTTAATTTGGTTCCAACAGTTTATTCAAGAGAGTTCTACGATATTAATATTAAAAAATTTCTCATAAACTGAACCTCATCCAAAGGTAAGGAAGATCAGTACATAAAGAAAGCAAGCAAAAATGTATTGAGTTCTAAATTCAAATGAGTGAAAACATCAAAATCCTTCTCCTCTTGTTCATTTTCTCAGCAATCAAACATAAACCCAAAACTTGAATTCTTCAAGCATAAGAAAAATAGATCCTACAGAGCCCAAAAGAAGCAAACCCACAAACCAAATCATAAAAACTTGCCCAAAAAAAAACAAATACAGGTAAATCTTTACAAAGAGGCCAAGAGTACAAGAAGATGAATAAATAAAAAATAGAGGAAGAGATGAGAAAAGAAAAGCACACCTTGGGTAGTAACAAGATTAGTGAAGTTTTAACTGTCAAAAGGGACGAGATAGCAAACGGAAAAACACAGCACTTAAATGACTTTAAGCTGCTGCATCTTTTATAAATTTTTCAACAGCTGTAATAAAAATTGACATAAGAAAAACCCACGTCTTATAACTTACACCTTTGACACATAGAAGATGCCCAATTCAGCAGTAACGCCGACTCCAATCCTCTCTGCTTCTGCTTCAGCCTGCTTGCAATTCAATCTATGTCCTCAATGAGTGGGATTTTAAGGGAAAAAATGAAGAAATGGGGGAATGAAATTAGGGTTGAGAGGGAGGAGTGGCTGTGAGGAACTGGGGGAAGAGAGAAAATGCTGAAGAAAGAAATTAGGGTTTTTACTAAAGTATTTATAGGGAAGGTCAAATATGTAAATAATTAAAAATAAGGATATACATTAAATAAGAATTAATAAATAATATATAAGAAAAATGTATTATTAATATAGTTACTAAATATAAATTTACATGAATTAGTTTAGATTAACTTATAATTTAATTAATTAATTGACTTAAAATAAATTTTATAATTTCATGATTTTAAATTAAAGTCAGAAAATAAAAAGGAATTTTAAATTTTTATAGATTTTTTTCCACCCGAAGTAACAGTTTTATATTTCAAAAAATATTTATTATATATTTTGTCTTTATATAACTACTAAATAATAAATAATTAATAGAGTAATACTTTATCCGTCTTATCAAATTATCAATTCTTTTAAAAAAATTATCATAAAAACTTGTAACTTTGATAAATTTAGTATACATTTAATAAATTTTTTTTATTTTACTTCTTATTACCTGGTATCCAAAATACTACTTACACATATAAACAACATATTCTCGGTCAATTCAACTTTTGGGGCGTTACAAATTGATCAAATATGTTTATTAAATTATTAGAATTATTGTTCTTTTATAATTCTATATTCTATAATAGGCTAAAATATTATTTTCAAGACTGGACTGCTTAGAAAAAGGGATCTCAAACCATTAGGGATCTTTAAGCCCTAAAATATTTTCTTAAATATTTTATTAACATTAAATATAAAATATTTTATTAAAACATTACCGACGACATGAAACTGTAGCAAAAACTATCATCCTTAGCCTTAAAAATTTCACGCATTTATTTACCGACAGTACATAAATCCATCGCAATATCCGTCGGTAAATATAAAAATGCTTATATTACCTACGGAAATTCCGTCGCTACATAAATTAAATGATAAAATTAGTTACCGACGGACGTAACCGTTGGTGAATCGGTCGCTCATGGTGGGCGCCAACTTTTTCCGCCAATAATACCGACGAATTATCATTTTTGTCGGTAAAAATATCGTCGTTTATCAAAATTCATTTTTTTACCTATGCATTGTAAGTTCGGTCGGTAATCCGTCGGTAATAGCTTACTTTTACCTACGGATTATGTTTTTGTCGGTAAAATCCATTTTTTTTGTAGTGCTTGTTGGATATGTAAAGAAAAAGGATACTATGCATATGAATGTCCTAAAAAGAGAAATAGAGAAAATTATAAGGCATATAGAATGTTGGATTTTAACGGTTACATGCATCACATACATGAGCGAAATTTTAAAATTTTTTAAACATTAGATCTGATCTTGCCATGAATACACAATATAACTATATGAGAATAAGAAAAATCACCTTTGATTTTTGTTGAATAGTTGATTTTACTTCGCACCGGGTTGTCGCAAACCACAGTGTCCAAAATCGAATACCTCGAATGAGTAATCCACACTAGAGAGGGGTAAATTAAACCAAAAAAATTGGTGTTTAACTAGGGCTGGCCGAAATTCCCAAGAGCTAGCTTAGGAGTTGGCGCAAAAGGGAGAGAGAGATTAAGAGAAAAGATTTTTTTTTGTTTTAATCACTTAACCCTAATTCTCATTAGTTGGCCTTTTATAGTTAGGTTAAAATTCCAACTCCTTAATGAGATTGGGCTCTTTAAAATTGCTGGAGAATTATTAATTGGGCCTCTGAAATTAATTATAATCATTTGGACTTAATTAAATCCAAATTAAATCTTTTCATAAAAGACCATGCACAAAATCCACAAACTAGGCCCTTTGTGCATCTAATTGGATTTAAATACCCAAATGGATTCCAAATCCAACCAAATTAAATATGTGAGTTCCATAACACTTATGTAACATATATAAATTAATTTGGTCCAAGAAAAAGCCCTCTAAGCCCTTCTGTATGGAGTTGGCATGTGGCCCTAACAGAATGGCTTCTGCCAACTTTCTTTATTCCTCTGGCCCTTAATAATTCCTCCAATGGACCTATTAATTATTATATCAGTCCTATAAAACTTATAGTAGTCTTATAACACTTATAAGACAATAATAATTAATCATGAAATACATTATTTCATTTAGGTCCAATTTACAGAACATTTCTCAAAAGTTCCGCGGATAATTTTACTTGATCATAATTAATTAAACTCTTTAATTAATTATTATCATATTCACTTCTCTTCCTTCATAATAATATCAAATATTATTATTCTTGTCATTTTACCATTTTATCCTTTCTCTATATATGTGTGACCTATTGGGTTCCTGTCCATGTTGGCAGTATAATATGTAACTGTAAGTTTTTCTCAAAACTCACATGATTCAAACTCCTTTAAATCATTTTATCAGTCTCTATTGATATTTTGATACATCATTATATAAGTCATTATTGGCCTCTAGCTAGGCATCATGACTACCCAAATGTCAGGAAAGTCATGTGGTTTGACTGTACCCTTCCATAGAAACAGTTACCGTGCAATTACTACTTTCACCACTCTTATCTCAATTAGATTCTGAGTATGGATTTCTGTCAACTCATATAAATCTAATTATGTATGTTCTATTAATTTAACCATTATTCCCAAAATGCCCTCCATGGATCTCTATCCATCTTGGCATATTACTCTGGCCAGAGATTCTCTGAACAAGGCAATCATAGAAACATGCGAGATAACTTCCCTTGTTAAATCTGGGATGGTGAATCCTTTGTCAATCACTCAACTATCTTCAAGTAGGTCATGATATACCCAATCTCCTAACTATGTTCACTCCCAGTTGGAAGTAATCAGTTATGGAGTCAAAGTGTACCACTTGCTACTTAAGATAAATTTGGTGATCTCAAGTCTAAGGATACTTGCGCAACCACTATGAAGAGATTCCTCACTGACATAGATTTAATATCTATGTGAGGATTCTCTTTGCAGGTCTCTAATGAACTTGTTCTTCTAACAAGCATCCACATGTTAGCTTTGATTATCTTTCATAATCACAGTTATGAGAACCACTGCTTGAACCATTCAAGAAGCATAACATGTGCTAGTCTGTCCGAATTAACAATGTTCTATCTTGTTAATTTTATGACTAGGGATATTTAAATATTAAGACATTTGCATGCAATAGACATCTCACATCATGAACACCTTCATGATTGCCTTTGCACTGTGTTTATAATATCTAGGACTTCATTTATTAATTTAAGATTTACAAACTCATGTATTTAAATATAGCATTAATAAATGAATGATGCCTTTTATTAAGAATATAAATTTTTTATACATATGAAAGACATCCCTATTACATGGGCTCTAGGGCATACTCTCTAACAATCTCCTATTTGCACTAGAGCCAATCACTCATATGTCTCAGACCCATGCTATTTATATGGTGATCATGCTTTATCTTGGAAAGTGCTTTAGTGAGGGGATCCGCCACATTTTTATCTGTGGGAATCCTTTCTATTTTCACATCATTTCTAGCTACTATTTTCCTTATGAGATGCTAGCATCAGAGAACATACTTGGATCGCTAATGAGACAGTGGTTCCTTTACTTGCGCAATGGCTCCATTGTTGTCACAATATAAAGGAATCGGATCAACAATGCTAGGCACCACTCCTAGTTCGGTTATGAACTTTTTGATCCATACTGCTTCTTTGGCTGCTTCTGAAGCAGCAATGTACTCAGCTTTCATCTTGGAATCAGCAGTTGTTTCTTGTTTGAAACTTTTCCAACTAACTATTCCTCCTCCCATTATGAACACATAATCAGATTGTGATTTACAATCATCTTTGTCAGATTGGAAGTTGGCATCTGTATACCCATTTACTTCCAAACTGCCCTCTCCATATACCAAGAATATATCCTTAGTCCTTTTCAAGTACTTAAGAATATTCTTGACAGCTGCCCAGTGTTCCTCTCCAAAATTGGATTGAAATCTGCTTGTGACACTCAAAGCAAATGCTACATCTGGACATGTACATAACATAGCATACATGATAGAACCAATTGCAGATGCATATGGTATTCTATTCATGCTCTCTCTATCCTCTAGTGTCTGTGGACACATAGACTTAGAAAGGTGTTTCCCATACACCATGGGTATAAACCCTTTCTTAGAGAGATCCATATTAAACCTCTTCAATACTTTATCTATATATGTACTTTGAGAAAGACATAGCAACCTATTGGATCTATCTCTATATATCCTTATTCCCAGAATATAGGATGCTTCTCCAAGGTCTTTCATGGAGAATTGCTTGGATAACCATATTTTACATATTGGAGAAGAGAAATGTCATTTCTCATGATCAATATGTCATCTACATATAGAACTAGGAAGACAATTGCACTTCCACTAACCCTTTTATACACACAAGGTTCATCTTCATTCTGTGAGAAACCAAACTCTTTGATTGTCTCATTGAATCGTATGTTCCAGCTCATAGAGGCTTGCTTCAATCCATAAATGGATCTTTGAAGCTTGCATACCTTTTCGCCATTTCCTGATGTGAATCCTTCTGGTTGTGTCATATACACATCCTCATTAAGATGTCCATTAAGAAAAGCTATCTTCACATCCATTTGCCAAATCTCATAATCATAATGAGCTGCAATGGCTAAAAGTATTCTTGTAGACTTAAGCATCGCTACAGGAGAAAAAGTTTCGTCATAGTCAATACCTTTTTTTTGACGATAACCTTTTGCTACTAAGCGAGCTTTATAGGTAACTCCATTACCTTCTATGTCGGTCTTCTTTTTGAAGACCCATTTGCACCCTATGGTTTTATCCTTTCAGGTGGTTGAGTTAAAGTCCATACTTTATTCTCATACATGGAGTCCATTTCGGACTGCATAGCCTTAAACCATAAATCACGTTCTGAACTGTTCAAAACTTCTTGATAGCTTGTAGGCTCCAATTGTCCTCTACTACAGTTATGCCTCTATCCGAATCAATGTGAAATCCATATCTCACAGGGATAGAACGCATCCTAGTAGATCTTCTAGGATTTTGTGTATAATCAGGTTCAACTGTAATCTTATCATTATGAAATTCAGTTTCAGGTTCAATTGGTTGATCATCTTCTATTTGTGGGTCTTGAACTTCACCAAGATCAATTTTACTCCCACTATCCTCTCGTAGTAGAAATTCTCTTTCCAAGAAGACAGCATGCCTTGAAACAAACACCTTTTGTTCTAAGGGATGATAGAAATAATATCCAAACGTTTCTTTTGGATATCCCACAAATAAACATTTGTCAGACTTAACATCCAGTTTGTCTGACATTGTCATCTTCACATAAGAAGGACAACCCCATACTTTCATATGAGAAAGCGTGGGTTTCTTGTTATTCCACATCTCATATGGAGTAACATCAAACCTATTTACTAGGGAACTCTGTTTAACACATAAACAGCAGTTTCTAGTGCATATCCCCAAAAGGACTTAGGCAAGTCCGCTCGGCTCATCATTGATCGAACCATATCTAATAGTGTTCGATTTCTCCTTTCAGATACACCATTGTGTTGTGGTGTATATGGAGGAGTCCATTGAGATAAATCCCATTATCTCTAAGATAATCCTGAAACTCTTGACTTAAGTATTCTCCACCTCAATCTGATCTAAGTGTTTTAATACTTTTGCCAAGTTGTTTCTCTACTTCATTTCTGAATTCTTTGAACTTTTCAAATGCTTCTGATTTATATTTCATTAGATAGATATATCCAAACCTAGAATAATCATCTATGAAAGTAATGACGTAGGAGTAACCTCCTCTGGCATGTGTAGTCATTGGACCACATACATCCGAATGTATTAAGTCCAAAACCATTTTAGCTCGTTCTCCTTTACCAATAAAGGGAGCTTTTGTCATTTTTCCCAATAAACAAGATTCACATGTATCAAATGATTCATAATCAAATGATCCCAAATCACCCGACTTGTGTAATTTCATCATGCGTTTTTCATTTATATGGCCTAAACGACAATGCCATAAGTATGAGGTATTTAGATTATCATGTTTCATTCTCTTGGTATCCACATTATGTACTTCTTTAATTAAATCAAGAACAAATATACCATTCTCAATGATAGCTTTTGCATAAAACATATTGTTCTTAAAAATGTAACAACATTTGTCCTTTAAAGAAATATCATAATCGTTCATCAAACGACTGAAAGAAATAATACTTTTGGATAAGGCTGGAACATAATAACAATTATTTAATTCCAGTACTAATCCACTAGGAAGAGGCAAATAGTAAGTCCCCACAACTGTTGTGAGATGTTCTGTCCAGTAGCTGACTACAAACATATCTCTGCCTTTCCAACTCTTCTAAAGCTTCTAAGCCCCTGTAGATCATTACATAAATGAGATCCACATATGGTATCTAATACCTAAGATTGTTTTGAAGCAATAGAATAAGTATTAATTTCAATCATATGAATACCTGAAGTAAAAGCATCAGCTTGCTTCTTCTCCTTGAGAGAATCTAGATAGGCCTTGCAGTTACGCTTCCAATGACCATCCTTTCCACAATGGAAGCAAGTTTCTTTAGGATTTTCTTTCTTGGCAACCTTCTTCTTGGAGATCCCACTATTCTTTGGCTGCGCCTTGGTTATCTTCTTCTTCTTCTGCTTCTTGCCTTTAGCAGAAGTGACAACCATGACACTTTTGGATCCTTCTTAAATGATCCATCGGCTGTCTTGAGCATATTGATTAACTCAAGAATGGATACTTGGATCTTGTTCATGTTGAAGTTAAGCACGAAAGGTGCATAACTTGGAGCCAATGAGTACAAGATTAAATCTATGTATAGATCATTATCCATAACATAGCCAAGTCTACTCAAATGCTCAATATACCCATACATCTTCAATGCATGAGTAGCAGCTGAAGTGCCTTCCACCATTTTGCAGCTAAATAGAGCTCGAGCAATCTCATATTACTCAGTTCTAGCCTGAGAAGAATAAAGCTCCTCTAGATGCAAAATGATGGTTCTAGCATCCATCATTTCATGTTGCTTCTGAAGCTCCGAGGACATAGCACCCAACATCAGACATGCTGCTGCTTCACTGTCCTCCATGTATTTTCGATAAATGCCTTTGATCTCATCAATGGCATCATCTGATGGAAGTGGTGGTGGATCTTTATCCAAGACATAGTGGATCTTTTCAGCTCTGAGAATAATTCTCACTTGCCTGATCCAGTCAGAAAAGTTATTGCCAACCAGCTTGTTATCCAAGATTGAACGTATATTAATGTTCGACGTGCTCATGATGATGACCTAGATGTGAAAAAGAAAAGATATGAGAGTATGTTCATATATATATGTATGCATTAATAAGGTCTTTAATTAATCCATTTACTCCCACTAATTTATTGCGAATTAATAGCCCTCACTATATAATCCGAGAAAACCCCGATGGTTTTCTTAGTGGGCTAATATCCAATCCTTGATATGTAATTTGACCTTGACTGTGGTCAACAAGCCAAATTCCATACCCTTGAAAGGTAGGTATCTCTATACCAATTGTGTCTCTACACAACTATTGGATCATTAGGTTATCAACTCTTGATGCATGCATATCATATATGCATTCCCTAATCTTGCCTCTAGAACCATTAGCCTTGACTGTGGTCAACAAACTAATGGGCTAGCTAAGATGACCCATTTAATTAGATTTGAACATATTCGATATAATGTGAGCTTGACTGTGGTCAACAACCCACACTATAAAGAACTTTGGTTCTCCTCAAATTAATGGAAGGCTTATATACCTTAGTATTTGTTTGAGGGTTTTAGTTAATTAAGTCTCATCATACATGGTTGGCATACATTGGTATGCATCCTATATCTATCACATAAATATAAGCATACAAATATGGTATAGTTATGGACTTCACTACATTGATTTCCCCGAGCCAAGAGGGAAATCAAAAGGTCACACCTAGGTAGTATGCATGATTCAAACAAGAAAAATAATTACATTATCTTCAAGTTTGTTGGATCTCCATCCAGCCCATCTTGCTCCTTAAAAATGGTCTCCATCTCTATTTCTAATTCTAATCTAAGTAATATAATTACATATTACAATTTGAAATGAAATACAAACCAAAAACAAGTGGCCGGGACATGAAAGTTCTCATTGGGCCAAAACATGCATAATGCTCAATCACATTGGGCTTTGTCCATAACTATCCATCATGCCAATCATACACCCTTATATGCCTTTATAATGCATAAATAAATGGATTACTAACTTTGTTTCAACCTTTGAAACAATATTTTGAGTTATTTTAATGATGTGATCAAATTAGGAAACTTTTTTCATTTTGGAAACTTTCATTTTAGGAAACCTTTTGCATGCATGTGTTCTTTTCTTAATAATCAATATAATTGATTATTAATTAATTATAAATTGATTATTTAATTAATTAATCATATTAAATAATTAAAAGAATCAATTTTGGGCTTAAAACAAATGTAGGCCGAAACCCACAGAAGAAAAACCCTAACTGTGTTCACACACAAACTAGTTTTGTGTCTTTTGGACCATTTGGGCCTTTTGGAATGAGCCAAGCCCACTCCAGCCCTTAAAACCCATTAATAAACTTAATTAATGTTTATAATGTTTAATTTAAATCAGCTCCTTGGGCCCATCAAGTCATTCACTAATTTAAACCAAGTCCGTAAACATAATTAAGCCCATTAAGTGGTTTTAATGGATTAAAATTAATCAAATTAATTTAAGGCCCATTTTAATTAATCTAATTAATTAAAAACACTTTAATATATCATATATATCAGATTTATAAGATCAAAGTCGTTCTAACAACGAACACATCAAGAACACACGAAGAACACCAATTTATCGAACTTTTCGACAAAACTAGTTTTCATGCAAAACTTGTTCGATTTTAATTCCGTTTGATCCTATGGCTTAATATCACATATTAAACACATAAAATATCATCTAAATGATTTTTAAATGGATCCATAAGAAATTAAATTAGAACAGCCCCTACATCACCTAGGGTTTCACGCCAAATCCTAATGGGTTTCACGCCAAACCCTAATCACAATCCTTCAAAAGTTTCGTTTTTGTTTCCACCAAATTTATTTGATCACACATACAACCAGAAATCAATATTTCTCATTCATGAACAATCAAATCTAATATTTTAAAGTTCATGAAATAAATAACTCAAAACAAAACAAAACTTATTCCGCAGAAAAATATAGAATTGTATATCCATGGCAAAACCTGGCTCTGATACCATGTTAGATTTTAACGGTTACATACATCACATACATGAGCGGAATTTTAAAATTTTTTAACCATTAGATCTAATCTTGCCATGAATACACAATATAACTATATGAGAATAAGAAAAATCACCTTTGATTTTTGTTGAACAGTTGATTTTACTTCGCACCGGGTTGTCGCAAACCATAGTGTCCAAAATCGAACACCTCCAATGAGTAATCCACACTAGAGAGGGGTAAATTGAACCAAAAAATTGGTGTTTAACTAGGGCTGGCCGAAATTCCCAAGAGCTAACTTAGGAGTTGGCGCAAAAGGGAGAGAGAGATTAAGAGAAAAGACTTTCTTTTTGTTTTAATCACTTAACCCTAATTCTCATTAGTTGGCCTTTTATAGTTAGGTTAAAATTCCAACTCCTTAATGAGATTGGGCTCTTTAAAATTGCTGGAGAATTATTAATTGGGCCTCTGAAATTAATTATAATCATTTGGGCTTAATTAAATCCAAATTAAATCTTTTCATAAAAGACCATGCACAAAATCCACAAACTAGGCCCTTTGTACATCTAATTAGATTTAAATACCCAAATGGATTCCAAATCCAACCAAATTAAATATGTGAGTTCCATAACACTTATGTAATATATAAAAATTAATTTAGTCCAAGAAAAAGCCCTCTAAGCCCTTCTGTATGGAGTTGGCGTGTGGCCCTTATAGAATGGCTTTCGCCAACTTTCTTTATTCCTCTAGCCTTTAATAATTCCTCCAATGGACTTATTAATTATTATATCAGTCCTATAACACTTATAGTAGTCTTATAACACTTATAAGACAATAATAATTAATCATGAAATACATTATTTCATTTAGGTCAAATTTACAGAATATTTCTCAAAAGTTTCGCGGATAATTTTACTTGATCATAATTAATTAAACTCTTTAATTAATTATTATCATATTCACTTCTCTTCCTTCATAATAATATCAAATATTATTATCCTTGTCATTTTACCATTTTATCCTTTCTCTATATGTGTGTGACTTATTGGGTTCCTGTCCATGTTGGCAGTATAATATGTAATTGTAAGTTTTTCTCAAAACTCACATGATTCAAACTCTTTTAAATCATTTTATCAATCTCTATTGATATTTTGATACATCATTATACAAGTCATGATTGGCCTCTAGTTAGGCATCATGACTACCCAAATGTCAGGAAAGTCATGTGGTTTGACTGTACCCTTCCATAGAAACAGTTACCGTGCAATTACTCCTTTCACCACTCTTATCTCAATTAGATTCTGAGTATGGATTTCTGTCAACTCATATAAATCTAATTATGTATGTTCTATTAATTTAACCATTGTTCCCAAAATGCCCTCCATGGATCTCTATCCATCTTGGCATATTACTCTGGCCAGATATTCTCTGAATAAGACAATCATAGAAACATGCGAGATAACTTCCCTTGTTAAATCTAGGATGGTGAATCCTTTGTCAATCACTCAACTATCTTCAAGTAGGTCATGATATACCCAATCTCCTAACTATGTTCACTCCCAGTTGGAAGTAATCAGTTATGGAGTCAAAGTGTACCACTTGCTACTTAAGATGACTTTGGCGATCTCAAGTCTAAGGATACTTGCACAACCGCTATGAAGAGATTCCTCACTAACATAGATTTAATATCCATGTGAGGATTCTCTTTACAGGTCTCCAATGAACTTGTTCTTCTAACAAGCATCCACATGTTAGCTTTGATTATCTTCCATAATCACAGTTATGAGAACCACAGCTTGAACCATTCAAGAAGCATAACATGTGCTAGTCTGTCCGAATTAACAATGTCCTATCTTGTTAATTCTATGACTAGGGATATTTAGATATTAAGACATTTGCATGCAATAGACATCTCACATTATGAACACCTTCATGATTGCCCTTGCACTGTGTTTATAATATCTAGGACTTCATTTATTAATTTAAGATTTACAAACTCATGTATTTAAACATAGCATTAATAAATGAATGATGCCTTTTATTAAGAATATAAATTTTTTATACATATGAAAAACGTCCCTATTACATGGGCTCTAGGGCATACTCTCTAACATATAATATATGAAGACTTAATCAAACAAAATTATAAACCTATTGAATACAGTGATATATCTGAAAATGAGAGTATATATAGAATCACAATATAGTTCTAAAGATCAAAATAGTGAAATTGAAAATGACAATGAAAACATAGAAATGAAATATGAACTAGAAATTAAATCTGAATCCGATAAAGAAAAAATGAATTTAGATAACAAATATTGAGATATAATAGACAATAATAATATATTTAGCTACAATAAAACTTTTAATGAAGAAAAATTTAGTCAATTAAATAATCATAAATTAAATATTAAAATAGAAGATATATTTAAAAGGCAATGGTTTAAAAGCTTTTGTAAAGCAACATATATAGCTAAACATTATAAATTAGCAATAGATATATATCATACTAAAGGTAATATAGTAGTATCATTAATCAATAAAGACGAAATAAATAAAGCATTATCAAAATTACTAGATAAAAACCGATATAAAAATTTATATTTAGGAGCAATACAAATAATAGTAAAAGCACTTTAGATAAGGAATAGATAGTCCAATACAATTATTTTGCATGAATGATAGAATATTAAATGACCCTATAGATGCATTATTAGGAGCAGTATCAGGAAATTTAGTTTATAAGAAATTAAAATTTACAATAATACTAGACTTTTCAATAAGTTTCAAGATAAAAATATTGATCAAGCATTAAATTTATATCATAAATTACATATGATAGAAATGATAGGTGGATCAAAAGTATTTTCAATAAAATATAGAACTATATATGCATTTACGACAAGTCATCATAAAAAGTTACAAAAAGATAATATAAAGTTACAGGTAGATATAGACGATACATTCTTTGATTTAGTCGAATATATATACCACCAAGATTATTAACACCCACTAGTATGATTATCTTAAATGAATTAACATTGGATCTTAGACAAAGAAATAAAAATATAGGTATTACCCTTAAAATACAACATACAGGAGAAAGACTATTAATCTCATCAAGAGAATCGTCTAATGAAAATCAAATATCTCAATCCAGAAATAAACCAATAATAATCGATGAACAAGGAAAAATATATTCTCAATCTAGAAGAAGTATAGATTTAAGATCATCTTTAAAAGCAAAACAATATTATATAGAAACAGAATTAGACATACGAGGAGAATGGAAAATGTTAAAAACATTAATAAACACTGGAGTAGCAAAAAATCATATAAATGAAAGTTTAGTTTTTACGTTTACTAAATATAAATTAGATAAAATATATGAATTTCTAGATTATTTAGGAAACCATCATACAATAAATAAATATGTAAAAATTAATTTGGAATTAATAGATATAAGTGGAAAAATAGCGATAATACCAATGGAAATAAATATGGATACAATATCATATACTCAAATACCAATTTTATTAGGATTAGACTTTTTAGAAAACATAACTCCATATAATATCACTGATGAAAATATAACCTTTACATATAATGGAAATCAATACAAAATTGCAAATATTAGAGACTAGTCCGTTTAATATTTATATAAACATAAAGGTACTTTATAAAAACTATCATACGATTGCATATAATGCCTTTATAGATACAGGATAAGCCATAACTTTGGCAAAACCCTATGTATTTCCTGACAAAATATAGAAGAAAACATCTGTTTATAAATTAGGAATTGAAATAACAGGAAAAATGACTAAAGATGATTTAGTAGCCGAAAATATTAAAATACAAGTTCAGTTTTATAAACTTCAAATACCAAAAATTTATCAATCTCAAAATCATGGATGTGACATTTTATTAGGAAATGATTGGTTAACAAGTTACTATCCTATCAGTATTGGCCCGCAATATGTACGATTAACAACTCCATGTAGATATCAAATTATTTGTCCTAGATTACTTCAGGCCTATAAATGGAAATCCTCTCCCTTAGTTCCTCGCACAGTGAATCATTGTGAGAATATAGAAAAAGAACCCATAATAAAAAAATTACACAAAAAAAAAAGAAAATCACAATGAAAATCTAGCAATTTCAAAAGAAAATAGTTTTTTATTAGATAGATGTATAGGAAATAATCCATTAAAAAAGTGGAAGAAATATAAAATATATGCTAAATTAGAATTAAAACATAAGATATCTATAAGATGTAAAAGAATATGGTATAGTAAAAAAGATGAAGAAGAATTTGATATACAGTAAAAGAATTATTAGAGAAAAAATTAATTAAACAAAATAAAAGTCCATATAGTAGTCCAACTTTTATGGTTAGAAATCACATAGAAATAAACCTCGAATGGTTATCAATTATAAGAAATTAAATGCAGCTATAAAATTTGATGGATATTTAATACCTCATAAAGAAATTCTAATAAATAGCATTAAAAGAAAAACTTGGTATTCAAAGTTTGATTGTAAATCAGGATTTTGGCAAATTAAAATACATCCTAAAAGTAGAAAATATACAACTTTTAGTACACCAAGAGGACATTACGAATGGATGGTTATGCCATTTGGTTTATATAATGCACCTCAAATATTTCAGAGAAAGATGGATAATATATTTAAACATTTAAGGCACTTTTGTTTAGTTTATATTGACGTATTATAATATTTAGTGAACAATTAGACGAACATTTTAGGCATATTAAAAAATTCTTATTTAGATGTATTAAGCTTGAAATTATGTTATCTAAAGAAAAAGCAGAAAGATAAAATTTTTAGGATTTACAATATCTAAAGGAGAAATTAAATTATAACCACATATAGTGAAATCTTTATTAAAGTTTTCAGACCAACTAGAAAGTAGAAAAATGGTCCAATGATTCTTAGGACATGTCACATATGTAAGCAACTTTATACATAAGTGCGCTAAAAAGATAAAAGTATTACAAGATAAATTAAAAAGTAACAAACTTTGGAAGTGGATAGATGTCGACACTAAAGTAGTAAAAGAAATAAAAGAATATTGTAAAAATTTACCAAAATTACCCCTACAAGAAGAAAATGAAGAATTAAGACTAGAAACGAATGCATCGGATGATTATCGGGGAGCCATTTTAAAAAGCAAAGATGGAAAGAAAATCTATAGATATGCATCAGGAACTTTTAAAAGTTCAGAAAAGAATCATCATAGCAATGAAAAAGAATTATTAATAGTAAAATATGCCATAGAAAAATTCGAACTAGTTATATTACCAAAGAAATTTACAGTAAAAACAGATAACACTCAAGTAAAATCTTTTATTACAAAGAATTACAATGGAAAATTAGCTCAAAGAAAGAAAATAGGATGGCAAGAATATTTTGCTAATTTTAATTTTGATGTCGAATATATTCCAAGAAAGGATAATGTATTAGCAGATTTACTTAGTAGACTAATATCTTAAAACTTTATCCTGTAGCAAATTTGGAAGAAATAAAATTTTTATTATAAGTAATTAAGACACGGGTTGAAAATTTTAATGGAATAATCAAAATAAACAAGATACATGTCTGTGCTTTTAGCATTATTCTTGAATGGGATGATGATAGAAATATGGAACTCAAGGCAAAAACATTCATCAAGATGGGAACCCCAAGGCTAGAAATTATTCCTAAAGATCAAAAAACCTTTAATTTACATCCATTGATTATCAAAAATCTTCCAAAGATGTGAATCAAGAACATCAAGATAAATATCAGAGCATTAAGAGAAATCTTATCCGACAATAAAAAGTATTATACAAGTTATCAAGATGATATTTTAATTACCAATCTAGCTACAGATTGGCATCAGAAGTATCTTCTTGAAGGCTATCTGGACACTTATTTGGAAGGAAGTCTACCAATGATGGAAGCGAAAAAAAAACTTTTCAGAAAGATGATAAAAAAGGAATTGCTAGTGGAGAACAAAAGCAAGGGACAAGACTTAGTAGAGCTAGATCCCCTTTGAAGAAAAGGAAGAAATAATTAAAGAAACTGAACAAAAATCATTATGTAAGCAATGATGTAAGAAAGAAATAATAGAATCAATAATAAAATAGAGGTCGGGTGCAACCTCTATAAAAACCCACCTAGTAATTGTAAGAAGCACAGCTTAAGAATGCTATCAATCTTTTGCCTACTTTCCTTTAGTTTTGAAAAACTTGTAACCTTTGTTTGAAAGAAATGGAATTCAAATTTCAAAATAATTCTTTTTGAGTAACCTTAGTATTTAGCTCTTACAATCTTTAAGAAATATAGGAAGTTGGTTATGATAAACTTAGAAAGATAGATCACTCATATACCAAAATTTCTCTTTAGAAATTCATAATGCAGAAACTGTTGTTGCTAATGGAGAACAAAAGCAAAGGACAAGGCTTAGTGGAGCTGGACCCCATTTGAAGAAAAGGAAGAAATAATTGAAGAAACCGAACAACAATCATTATGTAAGCAATGATGTAAGAAAGAAATAATAGAATCAATAATGTAAATCAATAATATAATAGAGGTTGGGTGCAACCTCTATAAAAACCCACCTAGTAATTGTAAGAAGCACGACTTAAGAATGCTATCAATCTTTTGCCTGCTTTCCTTTAATTTTGAAAAACTTGTAACCTTTGTTTGAAAGAAATAGAATTCTAATTTCAAAATAATTCTTTTTGAGTAAACTTAGTATTTAGCTCTTGCAATCTTTAAGAAATATAGGAAGCTAGTTATGATAAACTTAGAAAGATAGATCACTTGTATACCAAAATTTCTTTTCAGAAATTCATAATGCAGAAATTGTTGTTGCTAGCTGAAATTATTTTGGTAGCATCTATAGGAGGTACCAAGTCCATATTCATGAGAAGGAAGGACAAAAGGTACAGATAATGGAGAAACAAAGATCAACCCTAAACATCCTCAACCTAAGGGTGGACTATTATCAAAAATTATTGATAACAGGATTCTAGCAGCATCAAGGAAGCATAGTGGACCTTGAAGAAAATTTATAAGGTATATCGAAATCCTGATCTTTATTTGTTTATGGTACTAGTTTTCAATTCTATTTCTTAAAAAGGATTTGCATGCTAAAGAACTGGTGAAAAGAAAGAATACTTTTAAAAATGAAATTGTTAAATCTTTTCTTCTAAATGGATAGGATTAGAAAACATATATTGAAATACAAAATAGAATTATTAATATACTAGAATATAATGTTGAATTAAAAAGACAATTAAAACGAGAAAATATGAATAAAAGATTTGTAGAAATGTATAACTTAACTCTAAGTTACAATTTATATGAAAGAATAGAAAGTTTAGAATACATGATAAAAGTTAATAATTCAAGAATAAACCTTTTGGAAAGGAAAAGAGACAAAATACCTTTAGGATAAATAATTATGAGTATAAACGATCTTATCAATTATTTTAATTCTAAAGATTTAAGTGAATAAAGACATATTAGAGAAATAATAAGAGATATGAATAGATTAAAAAAAGTATAAATTTAACTTTTCATCAAAATCTAGACATAGTTGGAACTTCTTCCTTTAACGAAGAATTAAAAAATCAAATTATAGATAGTTTATATAGCGGCAATCATGCTAAAATTACAATAGTAACAGAAATAATAGACACTTGTGAAAAAATTATTACAACAAGAAGACGACTTTAAGATCTGTAACAAATTCCGCCCTTTACTAGTATCAAAGCCTATAGATTATTATAAAAGACTAAGTTTAATAATAATAGAAACTTGTGATAATCTAATAAAAATAATATGTAAAAATAAAGGACAAATAGAATATTATCAAGATAGAATAAAAAACATAGAAAATGAATGTAGATTTATGGAATTAAATAGTACAATTGAAGAATATAGAATACCTAGATTATAAGAAATAAGGGAAGAATTAATAACAATAAAAGAAAATGTAGAAAATGATTTAGAAAAGATTAGGGAAGAAATAAAATTGATGAGTTCAAACTTAGAAGAAATCTAAATGAATAATAGACAAGAAATAATAAATGAAATCAAAAAGAAAGAAGAATATATAACTCATATAATAAAAAGAATAAATTATTTAAAAAAGATAAATGTAAATAAAAATCTAATAAAAATATTAATAAATGATTTATAATTTAATAAAATAGAATTACAAAACTTATATTCAAAATGAGCAGTATACCTGAAAAATTTGGAGAATATTTAAGTTTATTAAATTTATTAATTATAAAAAGTATTAATAAAATAATAGAAGACATGAATGATCAAATAAAAGCACTTTACGATAATGAAATAAATATCAAAGTCAAGAAGAGATTCCGGAAAATTTTAAACAAGTATCCTATAGGGAAATGCTAAGAAAAGAAAGATTAATAAAAACTATAAGTTTTACATTTAATTAACATAAAAAATAACCTTAGAAGAGCTCCTTAAAAAACTTGAAGTATCAAAAAGAAAATTTTTCAAAATAAAGTAATTTATCTTTTAGTGAAAGTGGTATTTTTAAAAATGAAAAAAGAAAGATGTGTAGAAATGAAAAGATCCTTTTTTTCATTCATCTCTTTTTATCCATAATTTATCCACGCAACAAGATGGAATTTTTAGGGTTATCATTTGATTCTAATAGGATGGATTGAATAAACGGATTTGAAATATATTAGGGTAGCGTTTGTTAAATCGACCCAGATAAGAAGTTTTCAGATAAAACTGTAATACTTTCCGAACCAAGATATGGAATAGTCAAGATAACACTGAAAAACATTTAGAAAATTTTTTCCAATCATTTGTTAAATTTTTTGGAATGAATTAAAAATAAAATTTCTTCAATTTTTTAGTTATTTTTTTTATCTTGAAAGATCAAGATAAGCATATCTTGACCCAATGTCAAGATATGCATATCTTTAAATATCAAGATATAGGTAGTTAAAAAAAAAATTTTGTGGAATCCATTTTTTTTTAACAAACGCTTGAAAAGGTCGGAAAAATTGAAATGATTTTATTTTCTTTCCATTCCAACCTTTCTAAGGTTAACAAACACTACCTAGATAAATAGCTATCCATGATGGATATAAATATGATTTGTATAGCTTTCTAATTATTTTTTTTTATAAATATGATTTTTATCATGAATTGATTTAATTTAATTTATTTTGAAACAATATATGCATATTAGTAATTGGATTTAAAACGTATATAAATAATTTGATGTTAATTTCAAATGAGTACGAATAGAATTTATTTATTTATTTATTTTAACTATAAATGATTCAGAAATGAATATTGTAATTTTTGCGCATATTTTATCCATTACCAACCCCATACCGGAATAGCTAGTACAATAATATGCATCACCAACAGGTCACATTGGTGATTTGGGTCGGATTAAAATAATTTTTAATTAATTATAATTTTTTGGATTATAAATATATCAAACAATAGTCATTTGACATTAATTTATTTTGTACTTTTTCTTTTTAATTTTTTGATGGCCATAAATAAACTGAATTATGATATATAACAAATTACATTAAATTCAAGTCTTTTTTTTTATGAACAAGTTAGTTCAATCAAAATTTGGGATTAACAAATTGGGGTAAAAACTTATTAGGTAGCATTTAAAAACTAATAAAAAGATGATATTCGAAAGCATTTGATCTTGTTAAAATAGAATTATAAAAATTGTGACAAGAATAGCTATATGACTTTCCAGTACTTAAATGGAATAAAAGAATATTTAAGATACAAATTATATCCTTTAAATAAAAAAAACAATTTATATTATCTCTAAATAGCTAGAAAACAATCCTATTCATAAAAACATATTTAGTTTTAGGTCAAAATCAAAATAAAATATGCTTTTAATCTTATTTAAATATGCAACAGTGTACTGATTATTTGACTAAGGCATTATTTTATATAATTTTTTTAGGTTAACAGTTTCAAAATTAATATTTATTTTCTTATTTTAAGAACTTCATAAGCTAAGACTCCGTTAGTTTAATTTATAAGCACAGCTGGTAACTCATACTTGTTGCAGGTAGCTGATATTTAATGGCTAATTGATAATTAAGTTAAATATTTGATAAATTTATATAAAATTGTTGCTAATATGTTCTACAATTACCAAAATAAGTATAATTTTTTTAATGTAATGGTATTGTTTTATTCCCTATTAACAAATAAACAAACAACAATATAATACAAAAATTTATAAATTGCTCAAACGGATTATTTAATGTAGAAAAATATTAATCAATAAATATAATATTTTTATAAATTATATTGACTTATTTTCTCTTTGTATTAAATTATTAATTAGTAAAAGGTTATAAAAAAAAAACTCAAAAATGGTGCAAACGAGAGCTGTTTGAATGGTAAACAGCAACCAGCTCTTATTTTAAAGAACATATAAATGGAATTGTTTGGATAAAAAAAAGTCTACCATTTCTTTTGAACAGCTAAACTAAATATTTTTAAAATGAAATTAGATATCAAATCCACATTGTATCAAACTCCAAAGAGCAAAAGTTAATGACTATTTCAGCTTTTCTCCGTTTCATGGCTGAAACCGAGCAATATTTGCAAACAAAGAATTGATTTTGTTGTAATGATAATTATAAGTTTATAACTTTGATGATACAAGTGATTGGGATCTTACCCAAAAATTTATTCTGTGTGCGAGATATATATATATATATATATATATATATATATATATATATATATATATATATATATATATATATATATATATATATATATATATATATATATATATATATATATATATATATATATTTTCCTTCCGAATTTGAACTACATTTGATTGGATATTTTGTTTGATTAAAACTCAACGAATTAATGAGTATCTTCTAGTATTAGCCTACATATATAATCCAAATTGTGTTCGAATATATTTCTTTTCTTTCTCCTTTACAAGTGATCAGGACCGGAATCAAAAAATTTTATGTACAATAATTTCTATTCCAACATTATAAATTTCTATTACAATTATACGGTAAATTATGTGACTATAAAAGAAATTATTCTTATTCAGATAATATGTGGCAAATTAACCATACATATTAAAAGTTGCAAACAAATTTGGTTCAAACTTTTATTTTTGAGAAAATTGAACTTTCCTAAAAAGTTTGAAAGTCAAATTGCACATTTAATAGGTTAGGCAAAAGAATATTAGAATTATGAAAAAGATAAGATTTCTTTTTATAAGATTAATTAGATTTTTTTAATAATCATGAATTAATTTTATTTTGTCAAAACAATGATTAATTTTTTAATTATTTGTTCACTTATTGTATTATTTTGCAAAAGATAAATGCTCAATTTTAATTTTAAATTAAAATAAGTCAATTAGTAAAATTTAAACATTTAGAAATTAAAATAAAAGTACAATTTTAAATTTTAGAGTTCTAAATTTTTAATATATACCCTATTTATCTACATGCACAAATTTTAGAGTGACCAAAAATAAAAAAATATACTTCAATTTTAAAATCATCTCGTATACTGTATAAGTAAATTTTGAAAATTTGAAGGACAAATGCCCCCTCAGTCCCATGTCTCCGCCATTGCAAGTGATAAATTTAGATTTATAACACCAATACTTAAAAACTTGGTTCAAAGATGTTGCTCTTTTCTTTCTCATTCGTATCACAAATTTGAAGTACTATAGTACAGAACAAGCTCAACGATTGCGTAATTTTTCAATTAACAAGTTTGATAATTATTTTCTTAATCGTCACTGAAATTCACAAACCGTCAATATTCACTCCCACGTTTAATTTTTAAATCTTATATGAGAAAGGCTGTACATCACTATACACCTTAATTTTGGTAAGAAATTTCATGTTAATTTCATTCACAATTATTTAACTATTCCACTTTTAACATAAAATGTCACAAAATAAAATTTATTAATTGAAAAACTCCTAAAGTTAATGAAATGTTTAAAAAAAAAACACTTTTATCAGATTTCGAGATAAATCTTACCAAAAATTTTATTTTTATGCCACATCATCATCCAAATGTATGGCACAAAAGCTACCTAATCATCTTGTCACTTGTGATGGATACCATGTTAGTTTTTGCATCTAGACTAATGAGAAGACACTACAAAAAAATCTTTAACAAATAAAAATTCGATCGTTAAAAATTAAAATTCAATCGTTAAAATACTATAACGAATAAAAAAATTCGATCGTCATTGGTCGTTAAAAACTCCATCGTTAATCGTATAAATGACTGGATTGATATCCGAACGTTAAAAATATTAATGACTAGAACAAATCCGAACGTTAAATATAAGTTTTTAGCGATGGAATTTCCCTTCGCTAATTATGTTTTGCCTTTAACGAAGGAAATTCCGATCGTTAAAAAAATCCTTTTAGTAGCCAGATTTTTTCTTCGTTAATTGTTTTCCACTTTCAGCGAAGGAAAATCTGGTCGTAAAAATTAACTTATAATGACCAAAATTTTCCTTCGTTAATTGCTTATATCTTTTAATGAAAGGAAATCCGGTCGTTAATGATTACAAATAGCGACCGGATTTTTCATCGCTAAATGTAAATCCGATCATTAATATAAACAATTTTATTTAAATATTTCATATACACCCCATTCACACTCTCACACATACACATTCATATCCAAAAAAATATAATAAATACTTTATTTGTAAATTGCAAAAATTCAATTACAAAGTATAGCAATATAATTATAAACAGGTGAGGCCCAATACCATCTAATTATAAACATGTGAGGCCCAAGACCATAATAAAAGGATGTAACTCCTCCCTCTTGTATCATGTTCCGAGCAATCTGTATAAATCATTAAAATCTTGTAAGCTTCATATGCGAAGAGAACATACCCATGCAAGTGATGACTTTAAAATTGTTCCAAAAGTCTAGAAAGTGTGGAATACAAACATCCACAGGCCTCTATTTGAAGTAGGAACAAACTCTAGAAAACCATCAAATTTTGGTAAGCGTTTATCACGTTCCTGACCACGAACAATTGAATCTTCATCTTCCCACCTTAATGTACTTTCCTTAGAGGCCCCTAGGTAAGATAGTAAAGTAAGATGTGGGATTTCATATCTCAATATCACAACAAGAGTTTGTGCATGAAAAAATGTCTGATTACACTACAGGTATCGGGTTAATCAAATGTCAGGGAGTTCATAAATGGAAGTTTTCAATTCTTCTTTAGCAGAGATCTAGATATCCCAAAAGAAAATCATTCTAACTGTTTAATTTGTCCATTTTGGTAAACATGGGCCTATATAGTTCAAAATAAAGAAACACTAAAATGAAAGAAAAAAATTGGTGGTCCTTGATAAGTAGCAGAATGCTATTCATGTAAACATGCTAGCAACCAAATTCTCCCAGTTAGTAAATGCATGACTCTAGACTGAGAAGAACATAATGTTAACTAGAAAGAAAACAACAATAGTTTCTAGAGAACATTTATATTCTTCTTAACTTTTAAGTTCAAAATGCTTAGAACAGAACATTATGTACTCATAAGATGCCATTTGAACATAGATTTTGCTTTTATTAAGCACAATACAAAAAATAATAAAAATGATAAAACAGATATACTGACCTGATAAGGTTGGTGGTAGGGATCCCAGCGTAAGATTTTCAAATTCAACTGAATCGATTTTATATTTGGGTATCTACTTAGCAATTATGGAGGTTGCTTCAATTTGTAATTTCTAGGGTGTGGCCATGATCTATTTCATAGATTTAAAAAAAAAAGTTTCAATCATATGGTACAAATTGGAAGCTACCAGCAGATAGAAAAAGAAGAGTTCCATATTATCTTTGTTTTCTGCCTGACAAAGCATTGGACATTATTATCAAAAGAAAAAAATAAAATTAAAGAACTATTGGATGACTAATAAATTATTCTAATTATAAAAAAATTAATTATTCTAAATATATTATAAAATTTTACAGTGATTGTTATCTAAATATGATTAGTTAGGTAAAATTAAAGACCAAACAGTTATAGTGCATAATAATGATAATCAGAAGATTATTAAGTCAACAAGTGATCAGAGTAAATTAAAATGGAGTAATTAACAGAAGATTTATTTAGCTAGCCGTTTTCATCATCGCTAGAGTACCCTGCATAAACAAGCAGTAACAAGAGATAAATCATTTGAACAGGAATTGACATGCAAATAATATAACTTTACTATTTATTAAAGAAAAGAATTGTGCATAACGATGTGAGAAAAATTGGATGTATTGCCAAAATAAGCAATGAATGATTACTAACCTGTGCAAGTGTAAGCACAATTAATCACTTCCAAAATCCAAGGTGCCTGAGTTCCTCACAAATTTAATTTTCTTTGACCTCAGACTGCTTTGGTAAATCACTCCAAGGATTTTCTCAAACTTTAATAAAGAAAATGGACAAAAATTCGATAATCTCATCCCTAAATATTTGGTGAAAGAAAGCACCAGTATTTGCTCTCACCCACAAATGTAAAAGAGAAGCAGACCAAAACTGTAGGAATCTATTAAGTATCATGTCATTATTTAAGAATTCAAGAGTGTAGGAGAGAAGAACGAGGATTTGAAAAGAACAGAGAGAAGAACAAGGGCTTGAAACTCTTAATTGTCATGAAATTTAGGCAAAGTGAATCATATGATTGAAACTTTTTCTTGCATATTAAACATTATATTTCCTAGGCATGTGAGAGATTGAATATTCTATTTCATAGACATGCAACTGTAAACATTTTACGCAGATGCAATCACTTGCAAATTTTCAGAATATTTTCAGCCACAAGTTCTGAAAATTTCACAGCCAGTGCACGAGTAAAATTAGTCTAAAAGTAGGGCCTGAAATCAGTTTCTTAAGCTTGTTCAAGTATCTCTCATGGCAATTACTCAGACCATAGTAAAATATGAAGAATATGTGTAAGGATCCAATCATGACCCTAAGAGGATTATTGCTAATTAATAAGGATTACCATTAATTACGGTAAAATTTGATTATTTTGCAATTATCGAGGTTAAGTCTCAATAGGGGTATTTTGGTAATTTCAGCATGTAAGTATATGAGTTAAGTTAAATTATAACTAACGACAAGGATGCAATTGAAGTGAATTAGAAATTCTTAGGGTTTAGTTGAAAGAAATTGAAATAATGGGGGTTTAATTGTGTATAAGGGTATAGTGGGAATTTCCCTTGGTAAGATATTATCCCACTATAAACTAGGGTTTTGAGGGAGATGGAGATCGGTATTTGAAGGATCTCTTTCTCTCTCTCTCTCTATGGTCACGGTTTGGAGATGGATGCTAGGGTTTGGGAGTTAACATGAAAGGTAATGTTTTTCCTTTAAGATACCTTCTTTCTTTTCTTTTAATTTGTGATTTCTTTAGTGATGAGAGATTACAAGATCTTGTTGTCATCTTGTGTAAGGAAATGAGAGAGAAGCATGTAAATTAAGTGAAAGAGAAGAAAGTAATCATGGGTAAAGAAGGTAAAGCTTGAATAAAAGGTACGAGAGATTTGGTCTTGAGTGGCTACTGTACATGTTTTCCCTCACTTGTTATATGTGTTTCCTTAGTTGAAATTAAAGATTTAAGATAGTAAATAAGATGAGTTCTAAGGATTGATAACTTAGATGAGCATTTAAGGAAGTTGGGATATAAGATCTAGGGTTTTAATGCATGCTCTGATTAATCGGGGTCTCTAGGTTTCATGGCATTCTCTCATACGTGGCCATGTGTGTATTTCTTCTTCAAAACACACAGCCACGTGTGTCTCTTCTTCAAAGCACGTGGCCACGTGTGTGTTTGAAGAAGAAAACACACGGCCACGTGTGTTTCTTCTTCAAACACACGGCCACGCAGGTTTGCTTCATTTCTCACCCATGACCACGTGTGTGTCTTTTTTGTGTTTCTTTTTCAAAGCACGTGGCCATGCATGGAATGCTTTCTTTCCACACACGACCATGCATGGGTTTTCTCTTTGGAAACCCGTAGCCACGTGATGCTTCCCTTCCTCTCACCCACGGCCACGTGATGTCTATCTTCCCCTTGTATACAGCCAATTATGCCTTTTATTTCCGAAAATACATGGCCAACCCTCCCTTCTCTGTATGACATGTTTGACCAGCCATGCTTTATATATACTTTTTCATGCATCCGAGTATATGCTCACCCTAAGATTTAAGCCATGTAATTAGATATCGAACACAGTATTATGTGGTCCATAAGATCCAATCGAGAGCACGAATTGAGATAATTGGATTAATAATCAGTATGAGTGATGGTAAATAGTTATTAAATGGAGATGGATATGTTACTTGATTTCTAAGGGAGTAATAGATTATGCAAGTTTGTTCTAATGCTAAAGTCAATAAAGATAAGATTCAGAAAGACATGAATATAGTATGAATTATTATAGAAATTAAAAGACATAAAAGCTATTATAATAGGATGAAGATTGATTTAAGATGTGATTAATCCAAAGTCACCTACAAATGAATAAAGCATGATTGCTTAAAATGAAAGCACATACATATGTATATATAAATATATATATACCTTGTTATACACAGATTAGATTGAAAGGCTTTAAAACAATAATCCTATAAAGATATGAATTGGAGTCTACTTGAACTCTAATAAGAAGAAGTTACAGGTAATGATGCTAAAATAATTAGGTTTTTAAAATATGTTTTAGTGCCTAATAGCCAGAAACTAAGAAGAGTGAGAAGAAATACAGTAATCACACGAGTTTATGCTATTTGATATGCCCTTTATAGTATGGTATAAAGTATGTACTAGGCCAAAGCAATTGATTCTACCCAGATACTATTATGATAATCCTTTGCAGCAACACGAGAGTATTATGATTTAGCCTTGTAATGAGAATAATATAGTTGCCATGTTACAGGTAACCTAGTAACTTTAAATGTACATGCTAATTAATGTATTTTACATATAGGTATAAGGTATGTAATATGCCTAAGTTAAAAAAGAAAAGGAATGTGTTAAGGGATATTATAAAACTGTAGAAGCTTAATGATACTTTAAGTCATAATGGGAATTGATGGTGAACTTTGATGTAAAGGATCATACCCATATGTTCTTCATACCCTATGATGTAAAATGAAAGTTACAAGTCTGCAAGTAATGTTCTAACGATTAAGATGATATAATCTTATACAACTCCTCTAAGAAAATAATGTTATAAAATAAAAATTACAAATAAGATGATCATGATATATGTGATAATGTTAAGGTAAATAATCTATTGCCTATGATATAATATACTATAAAAGTGAGCTAAAGAGGCTATAGATGAAGAAGTGTTGACCTTAAGCCATATGAGAACATAGTTATTCTATCATATGAATCATGAATGCTTGAGTGATGCTATATATGATTATGTTTAATGTGATTAATTATGGGAATAGGGAAACTACTCACGGCAAGCAATAACAAGGTACGTCCTTGAGAACTATTCTTGAGTTATGTAAGTATATGTGATAGAATTGATTCGAGCATGCTATGAAAAGTAGCTTGATTTAATATGCAAATAAGTATGAGTAATGAAATCATGTATTGCCATGTTTAAATTGCACATATATGTACGAGTGCATATGGGTACACGTAATGCTAACTGTAATGCCTATACTAGCTAATCCAGGTTACTGTTACTAATTACATTCATTAACCTATTCATCAGGTGACTTATCAGTTAATTATGCATGCATAATAACATACACATCATACATACTTTTCATATGGAGGGCCCACTATTACATATTCTTGATCATTTTTACAGAACTTATAATTACATGCCTTATATATATTTACAAATACATTACTGATAATCAAAAGAGATGCAAGTTCTATTCTGAAATTGGCTTGGAAGACTGTTGGCTTTGTCCCTGAACACACGGTCTACCCTTCAAACCTACACGGATTAACACCCGTGCTAAGCTATAAAGCTTAGTGGGGAACAACTAAAAACATGTTGATAACTACTCACAGTAGCTATCATCAAGCATTCCTCAATAATAAAACACAATATAACAGTATCTTTAACAATATACAGTAACAGATATCAGACTATAGATGCATATCATTGCATAACATTTAATGTATAATTTATCTTATCAATTTGCCTGCTTAAATTCATGTGGGAGTGGATAACGGGTTCAATGGATACCCAATGGTATCAAAACAGAAGGATACCCGTAGGTATCTAACAGAAGGATACCCGAAGGTATCTAACAGAAGGATACCCGAAGGTATCTAACAGAAGTCTCACGTAGAGACAAGTCCCATGTAGAGACTTACAGAAGACTCATAAGAGTCAAACAGAAGCAGCTGCGATGGTACCCTATAGGCATGCCTATCTATCCATAACCAAGACTCTAAGTGCAGGCATAACATATTATATTTCATTTCTCATGAAATATCATCATCATAATTCAATATAGCATTAACAAATGCTAAACAGTACAATATTAGACATTCTCATATATATATATAGCATACTTAAGATTCATATACTGTAATTCCATGGAATAATTCATGTATGTTTCTATTATGAGTAATAGAAACTCACCTTTCAAATAACAAGCAAGCTTTGCATTCATGGATATTTCCTTTGCTACATGACTATCATTTAGGATGATTTATAAGCTTAGGAAGGCTTAAACAAGTCTGTATCATAAAAGAAATCAAAGAAGATGCATTTTTTTGAAAAACAGGGGAGGGTCACGGTTACTATGAATTTCATGGTAACCGTGAGCCTAACATTTTTATAAGGGTCACGGTTACTACACATTTCCTAGTAACCGTGAGCCATGGTGTTGCCATAATACTTTGACTAGGGGGATTTCTTTGTTCCTTAACTGCTTAACTTCTCTAGCCAATATCTGTTTAGGTTCTTCATCATACGAATAATCAGTTCTGACACTGATATCTTGCATTGGTATGATGTGTGACTCATCAGATCTATACCGTCGGAGCATCAAAACATGAAAAACATTGTGCAACTTTGATAGCTCAATAGGAAGATCCAACCGGTATGCTACAGGTCCAAGCCTTTCCAGAATTTTGTAAGGACCTATAAACCGGGGACTGAGCTTTCCTTTCTTTCCAAACCGCAATACTTTCCTCCAAGGGGATACTTTTAAGAACACTGCATCACCAACTTGATACTCAATGTCTTTTCTTTTCAAATCTGCATAAGATTTCTGTCTATCCCTGGCTTCTTTCAATCTTTGCTTAACAAGTTGAATCTTTTCTTCAGTATCTTTAACAATGTCAGGACCTGTCAACTTACTTTCAGTTAACTCCATCCAACAAGAAGGAGTTCTACATTTTCGACCATAGAGAGCTTCATATGGTGGCATACCAATGCTAGTTTGATAGCCATTGTTGTATGCAAACTCCATCAAAGTCACATATTTATCCCAACTTCCAGGAAAATCTAAAACACAACCTCTTAGCATATCTTCTAATACCTGAATGATTCTTTCTGACTGCCCATCAGTTTGAGGATGAAAGGCAGTACTCAGAAGAAGCTTTGTGCCTAAGGCTTGTTGTAGACTTTTCCAAAATCTGGAAGTGAATCTCGGATCCCGATCTGAAACAATTGAGATTGGTACCCCATGCAGTCTAACAATCTGGTCTAAATACAATTCAGCCAATTTATCCATTGAATAATTGGTCCGAACGGGAATAAAATGAGCCACTTTTGTCAATCTGTCCACAATAACCCACACTGCATCATGTTTCCTTTGAGTAGTGGGTAAACCTGTAACAAAATCCATAGTGACATTATCCCACTTCCACTGAGGAATGGGAAGAGGATTCAACAATCCTGAAGGAAGTTGATGCTCTGCTTTAACTTGCTGACATGTTAGGCACTTAGAAACATACTCAGATACATCCTTCTTCATTCCTGGCCACCAATAAAACTGTTTCAAATCTCTGTACATTTTGTTGCTACCAGGATGCATGGTGAATACAGTACTATGAGCTTCTTGCAATAATGCTTTCTTTAACTCATAAACATCTGGCACACATAATCAATTTCGATAGTAAAGACCACCATCAATCCCAATAGAATATTCTATCGGATCTCCTGCATGAACTGATTGAGCCAACTGTTGTAGCTTTACATCATTTGACTGTGCATCAAGAACTGTCTGCCTGAAATTAGGGCGAGCTCTCAATTGAGCTAACAAAGCCCCATCAGATGCAAATTTCCATCTATAACCTTGTAACAACAAGGTTGCCATCATCTTCCGGCTCAAAGCATCAGCTACCACATTAGCCTTTCCTGGGTGGTAATCGATTATGCAATCATAATCTTTGAACAATTCTAGCCATCTGCGCTGTCTTAAATTGAGATCTCGCTGAGTAAGCAAGTATTTAAGACTCTTGTGATCCGTATAGATTCTGCACTTCTCACCATAAAGGTAATGCCGCCAAATCTTTAAAGCAAATACAACTGCGGCTAATTCCAAATCATGCGTCGGATAATTTTGTTCATGAGGCTTTAACTGCCTTGATGCATAAGCCACTACTTTACCTTCTTGCATCAACACACAACCCAATCCAATCTTCGAGGCATCACTATACATAGCATAATCTTTACCCGCAAGTGGTTGGGTAAGAACTGGAGCTTCAGTTAACATCTTCTTTAACTGATCAAAACTGGCTTGACATCGAACTGTCCACTCAAATCTAGCTTCCTTCCGAAGTAATTTAGTGAGTGGAGAGGCAATAACTGAAAATCCTTTCACAAACCGCCTATAATAGCCGGCTAAACCCAAGAAACTTCTGATTTCTGGCACATTCCTAGGCGGTCTCCAATTAACAATAGCCTCAATCTTTTTAGGGTCCACCCTGATGCCTTCTGAAGACACCACGTGCCCAAGGAAAGAAACTTCTTTAAGCCAGAACTCACATTTACTTAACTTAGCAAAAAGTTGCTGATCTCTCAAAATCTGCAACACCAATCTCAAATGTTCTGCATGATCTGATTCATTACGAGAATAGACCAGAATGTCATCGATAAACACCACCACAAACTGATCCAAATAGGGTCTAAACACCCTATTCATCAAATCCATGAAGGCCGCAGGTGCATTAGTCAACCCGAAAGGCATTACTAAGAATTCGTAATGACCATACCGAGTTCTAAAGGCAGTCTTCTGCACATCCATATCTTTGACCCGAAGTTGATAGTATCCCGACCTCAGGTCAATCTTTGAAAACACTCCTGCACCCCGTAACTGATCAAGAGATCCTCAATACGAGGTAAAGGATACTTGTTCTTCACTGTCACTTTGTTAAGCTGTCTGTAATCGATGCACATTCTCAACGAACCATCCTTCTTCTTAACAAATAACACTGGTGCACCCCAAGGTGACACACTAGGCTTAATGAAGCCTTTATCTACCAACTCTTGTAACTGCATCTTTAACTCTTTCAGTTCCGTTGGTGCCATTCTGTAAGGTGCTCTAGAGATAGGAGCAGTTCCAGGCAACAACTCGATAGATAACTCAACTTCTCTTTCGGGTGGCAAACCCGGAAGTTCCTCAGGAAAAACATCAGGAAACTCATTAATCACAGGAACATCTTGAAGATTGACTGTCTCCCTCTTAGAATCAAGGACTAAAGCCAAAAATGCTTCACATCCTTTTCGAAGGAATCTTTTCGCTTTCATAGCAGAGATAACATTGGTTAAGGGTTTTAACTTAATACCCTGAATCAATGTCTCTACTTCCCCATCATTCTTAACTAATACTGTTTTAGCTTTACAATCCACTATGGCATGATATCTAGACAACCAATCCATACCCAGGATTACATCAAATTCATGGAAAGGTAAAACAATCAGGTCAGCTGGGAACTCTCTCTTGAATTCTAATAGGGCAATTCCTATAAACTTCATTTACATGCATACTGTGGCCCAAAGGGCTAATTACACATATATCATAATTCATATGATCAACAATAGATACATTTCTACCCAGTTCCCCATTACAAATATAGGAATGTGTAGACCCTGGGTCTATAAGCACATACACCTCAGAATCAAAGAGAGAAAATGTACCAGCTATGACCTCAGGAGCATCAGCATCAACTCGACCTTTCATAGCATAAGCTCGAACAGGAGACGTCGGAGCATAAGGTCGATCCACAGTCTCAGAGACATTCCTGGACTGGGCTCTAAACTGGCCCGATCCACCTCTGCCTCTACCACGACCTCTACCAAAAGAGGGTGCATTAGAAGCTCCTCGGTTACTTTGTGGACTCGAGATTTGATCCAGTGGCATAGGACAATTGGCTATAAAATGCTCCGTGCTGCCACATCTAAAACAACCACCTGTGAGCATTCTACAAGTGCCCCAGTGTCGCCTAAAACAATAGGTACATTCTGGAGCTTGGCCTCTGCCTTGTCCTGATGCAGTACCTCTACCAGAACCAGCTGAGGAAAAAGTCCCTTGCTGTCTACCTCTAGATGCAGGGCGATTTCCAGATGACACTGGTTGATCTCCTTGAGTCAACCTCGATCTTTTCCCGAATGAAGAACCACCCCGAGAAAAACTTCTTCTTCTTTGTTCTCTTTCTCTTTTCACATTCTCTTCTTTTTCCACCTGGATAGCTGCTTGAACCAGCTGGTGATAATCCACCGGGTGCAAAGAAATAGGACCTATCAAATGATCCCGAAGATGATCATTTAATCCATCTTCAAACTGGCGACACTTGAAAGTCCCAGTCAGCATTGCTCTTGGTACATACTTGCTCAAGCGACTGAATTCTGCTTCATATTCAGCCACTGACATACTTCTCTGTTTGAGGTTCAGAAACTGCTTCAGTCTTTCATCTTTATAAGCTTCAGTCACATACCTCCTTTTAAATTCTGCTACAAAGAATTCCCAAGAGAGGGAATCAGGTAGCTGAGGTTGTGTCTGAACTAGTTTCCACCAATCATAGGCCGCTCCCTGAAGTAAGGATACAGCACAAGTCACCTTCTGATTGGCGGGGCATTGGACCTCAGCAAAAACCCGCTCCAATCGCTCAAGCCACAACTCGGCTTTCTCAGATTCATCCCAAGAAGAGCCTAAAAACTCTTCTGCACCATGCTTTCTGATCTCCGAAATCGGAGCCTTTGGTGAAGTCATCCTTTGTAGAATCTGAGCCATATCATGGGAAATCTTCAACAAGGCTTCCCCAGCCTCAGCAGCAGTTGCACCACCTCTAGTGGATGCAGAAGATTCAGGCTGAGAAGGATTCGATCGGCCCGGTAAATTACTCTCAGCCGACTCATCAACTACGTCACGATATCCTTCCATCTTATCTATAACAAAGAAACGCAGGGACAGCCACAATCAGCCAACAACAACCAGAATTCTATATCTATAACTCATAAAATGCCTATCGGCCAGAACCGCCTAAACCAAGGCGCTCTGATACCAAAATGTAATGCCTATACTAGCTAATCCAGGTTACTGTTACTAATTACATTCATTAACCTATTCATCAGGTGACTTATCAGTTAATTATGCATGCATAATAACATACACATCATACATACTTTTCATATGGAGGGCCCACTATTACATATTCTTGATCATTTTTACAGAACTTATAATTACATGCCTTATATATATTTACAAATACATTACTGATAATCAAAAGAGATGCAAGTTCTATTCTGAAATTGGCTTGGAAGACTGTTGGCTTTGTCCCTGAACACACGGTCTACCCTTCAAACCTACACGGATTAACACCCGTGCTAAGCTATAAAGCTTAGTGGGGAACAACTAAAAACATGTTGATAACTACTCACAGTAGCTATCATCAAGCATTCCTCAATAATAAAACACAATATAACAGTATCTTTAACAATATACAGTAACAGATATCAGACTATAGATGCATATCATTGCATAACATTTAATGTATAATTTATCTTATCAATTTACCTGCTTAAATTCATGTGGGAGTGGATAACGGGTTCAATGGATACCCAATGGTATCAAAACAGAAGGATACCCGTAGGTATCTAACAGAAGGATACCCGAAGGTATCTAACAGAAGGATACCCGAAGGTATCTAACAGAAGTCTCACGTAGAGACAAGTCCCATGTAGAGACTTACAGAAGACTCATAAGAGTCAAACAGAAGCAGCTGCGATGGTACCCTATAGGCATGCCTATCTATCCACAACCAAGACTCTAAGTGCAGGCATAACATATTATATTTCATTTCTCATGAAATATCATCATCATAATTCAATATAGCATTAACAAATGCTAAACAGTACAATATTAGACATTCTCATATATATATATAGCATACTTAAGATTCATATACTGTAATTCCATGGAATAATTCATGTATGTTTCTATTATGAGTAATAGAAACTCACCTTTCAAATAACAAGCAAGCTTTGCATTCATGGATATTTCCTTTGCTACATGACTATCATTTAGGATGATTTATAAGCTTAGGAAGGCTTAAACAAGTCTGTATCATAAAAGAAATCAAAGAAGATGCATTTTTTTGAAAAACAGGGGAGGGTCACGGTTACTATGAATTTCATGGTAACCGTGAGCCTAACATTTTTATAAGGGTCACGGTTACTACACATTTCCTAGTAACCGTGAGCCAAAAAGCCTTTCAATTCTGGACCTCATATGAACTACCTCACGGTTACCAACCATTTCATAGTAACCGTGAAGTAGGGTGAAAACATGGGTCACGGTTACTAAGAAATCCTTAGTAACCGTGAGATAGCTTCGTTTTCGCTACTGGACCAAAAGCTAACTGCCTCACGGTTACCAAGCCTAGGGTAGTAACCGTGAGGTGTTACGAGAATGGGTCACGGTTACTATGAAATCCTTAGTAACCGTGATCCATTGCGTTTCCTTCGGTCTTAAGCTGTCGTTTTAGGAACCTCACGGTTACTATGAAAGTCATGGTAACCGTGATCCCTAAACCGACTCGAGACCGATTAACAGTCTCGAGTTCAAAGCTATTTTTGACCTGTAAAACAACATTTTCAGGCAAAATGACCTTCAACAAAGTTGTAGGCCTAAGTGTCTAGTTTTCAAAACATCAAAAATCATATCAATAGGACCTGTAAAACTCCAGTTATGCAAGAAAAACCACAGACTATTCATAAGAGCAAAACTCACAACCACAATCAGATTTCAATACCGATTTTCACTATCACGCAGTGAAAATCAGATTTCGGTTCCTTCAAACAAAATCAAGACATGCAAGTCTAGTTTCTGAATCAACTTGAATTTCCATTTTTGAGTTACCATAGCTCAAGATATGAGTAAAAATGTACAGACTGGTCCAATAACCCTTAAACAGATTTTCATGTTCTTTAAACAAGCTTTGTATAAAAACAACTCTAAACCCTTCTAAGCTATAAATCATCCATAAAATACATGAGAGAGGCACACAAGCTTTATCTCTCACGACAAATCAATATACACACATACATGAAACACTAAATTCCCATACCTTACTTGATCTCCTCCTAGCTCTTCACCCTTGAAGAGTTTCCTTTCCTTTCCTATTGCTTGGTTCTCCTTCTAACAAGTCATAAAAACACTTATATAAAAACCTAGTAAGCTAAATCAAGAATTACATAACCAAGGAGAACAAGTGATCTTACCACAAACTTGAGCAAACCTCTCTAATTCAAAGAAATCTAGAGAGAGAGAAAAGATGAGAGAGAGAGAGTTAGGGTTTAGGAGATTAGGAAGATGAAAATGGAGATTGAAGACCATAAGTGGCCGGCCAAATCCTCGCCAAAATATCTACCTCTCCCTTAAATCCAATTGGTCCAAATGTCACTTTAAAGCAACATTTGCCAATTGGTCCCCCAACTTCCCTTAATTCAAAATCTACCCAAAACTTACACTTTAACTTTTCAATTACACCCTTCAATTAACATTTATACTTAATTAAGCATAAACACTAATAATTAATTAGTGATAATTCTACTAGGGTGTATTGCGGGGCATTACAACTCTCTCCCCCTAAAAGAATTTCGACCACGAAATTCATACCTGTACTGAAGAGCTGAGGGTGTTGAGCCCGCATAGCTGCTTCAGGTTCCCAAGTTGCTTCTTGAACTCCATGGTGTTGCCATAATACTTTGACTAGGGGGATTTCTTTGTTCCTTAACTGCTTAACTTCTCTAGCCAATATCTGTTTAGGTTCTTCATCATACGAATAATCAGTTCTGACACTGATATCTTGCATTGGTATGATGTGTGACTCATCAGATCTATACCGTCGGAGCATCAAAACATGAAAAACATTGTGCAACTTTGATAGCTCAATAGGAAGATCCAACCGGTATGCTACAGGTCCAAGCCTTTCCAGAATTCTGTAAGGACCTATAAACCGGGGACTGAGCTTTCCTTTCTTTCCAAACCGCAATACTTTCCTCCAAGGGGATACTTTTAAGAACACTGCATCACCAACTTGATACTCAATGTCTTTTCTTTTCAAATCTGCATAAGATTTCTGTCTATCCCTGGCTTCTTTCAATCTTTGCTTAACAAGTTGAATCTTTTCTTCAGTATCTTTAACAATGTCAGGACCTGTCAACTTACTTTCAGTTAACTCCATCCAACAAGAAGGAGTTCTACATTTTCGACCATAGAGAGCTTCATATGGTGGCATACCAATGCTAGTTTGATAGCCATTGTTGTATGCAAACTCCATCAAAGTCACATATTTATCCCAACTTCCAGGAAAATCTAAAACACAACCTCTTAGCATATCTTCTAATACCTGAATGATTCTTTCTGACTGCCCATCAGTTTGAGGATGAAAGGCAGTACTCAGAAGAAGCTTTGTGCCTAAGGCTTGTTGTAGACTTTTCCAAAATCTGGAAGTGAATCTCGGATCCCGATCTGAAACAATTGAGATTGGTACCCCATGCAGTCTAACAATCTGGTCTAAATACAATTCAGCCAATTTATCCATTGAATAATTGGTCCGAACGGGAATAAAATGAGCCACTTTTGTCAATCTGTCCACAATAACCCACACTGCATCATGTTTCCTTTGAGTAGTGGGTAAACCTGTAACAAAATCCATAGTGACATTATCCCACTTCCACTGAGGAATGGGAAGAGGATTCAACAATCCTGAAGGAAGTTGATGCTCTGCTTTAACTTGCTGACATGTCAGGCACTTAGAAACATACTCAGATACATCCTTCTTCATTCCTGGCCACCAATAAAACTGTTTCAAATCTCTGTACATTTTGTTGCTACCAGGATGCATGGTGAATACAGTACTATGAGCTTCTTGCAATAATGCTTTCTTTAACTCATAAACATCTGGCACACATAATCGATTTCGATAGTAAAGACCACCATCAATCCCAATAGAATATTCTATCGGATCTCCTGCATGAACTGATTGAGCCAACTGTTGTAGCTTTACATCATTTGACTGTGCATCAAGAACTGTCTGCCTGAAATTAGGGCGAGCTCTCAATTGAGCTAACAAAGCCCCATCAGATGCAAATTTCCATCTATAACCTTGTAACAACAAGGTTGCCATCATCTTCCGGCTCAAAGCATCAGCTACCACATTAGCCTTTCCTGGGTGGTAATCGATTATGCAATCATAATCTTTGAACAATTCTAGCCATCTGCGCTGTCTTAAATTGAGATCTCGCTGAGTAAGCAAGTATTTAAGACTCTTGTGATCCGTATAGATTCTGCACTTCTCACCATAAAGGTAATGCCGCCAAATCTTTAAAGCAAATACAACTGCGGCTAATTCCAAATCATGCGTCGGATAATTTTGTTCATGAGGCTTTAACTGCCTTGATGCATAAGCCACTACTTTACCTTCTTGCATCAACACACAACCCAATCCAATCTTCGAGGCATCACTATACATAGCATAATCTTTACCCGCAAGTGGTTGGGTAAGAACTGGAGCTTCAGTTAACATCTTCTTTAACTGATCAAAACTGGCTTGACATCGAACTGTCCACTCAAATCTAGCTTCCTTCCGAAGTAATTTAGTGAGTGGAGAGGCAATAACTGAAAATCCTTTCACAAACCGCCTATAATAGCCGGCTAAACCCAAGAAACTTCTGATTTCTGGCACATTCCTAGGCGGTCTCCAATTAACAATAGCCTCAATCTTTTTAGGGTCCACCCTGATGCCTTCTGAAGACACCACGTGCCCAAGGAAAGAAACTTCTTTAAGCCAGAACTCACATTTACTTAACTTAGCAAAAAGTTGCTGATCTCTCAAAATCTGCAACACCAATCTCAAATGTTCTGCATGATCTGATTCATTACGAGAATAGACCAGAATGTCATCGATAAACACCACCACAAACTGATCCAAATAGGGTCTAAACACCCTATTCATCAAATCCATGAAGGCCGCAGGTGCATTAGTCAACCCGAAAGGCATTACTAAGAATTCGTAATGACCATACCGAGTTCTAAAGGCAGTCTTCTGCACATCCATATCTTTGACCCGAAGTTGATAGTATCCCGACCTCAGGTCAATCTTTGAAAACACTCCTGCACCCCGTAACTGATCAAAGAGATCCTCAATACGAGGTAAAGGATACTTGTTCTTCACTATCACTTTGTTAAGCTGTCTGTAATCGATGCACATTCTCAACGAACCATCCTTCTTCTTAACAAATAACACTGGTGCACCCCAAGGTGACACACTAGGCTTAATGAAGCCTTTATCTACCAACTCTTGTAACTGCATCTTTAACTCTTTCAGTTCCGTTGGTGCCATTCTGTAAGGTGCTCTAGAGATAGGAGCAGTTCCAGGCAACAACTCGATAGATAACTCAACTTCTCTTTCGGGTGGCAAACCCGGAAGTTCCTCAGGAAAAACATCAGGAAACTCATTAATCACAGGAACATCTTGAAGATTGACTGTCTCCCTCTTAGAATCAAGGACTAAAGCCAAAAATGCTTCACATCCTTTTCGAAGGAATCTTTTCGCTTTCATAGCAGAGATAACATTGGTTAAGGGTTTTAACTTAATACCCTGAATCAATGTCTCTACTTCCCCATCATTCTTAACTAATACTGTTTTAGCTTTACAATCCACTATGGCATGATATCTAGACAACCAATCCATACCCAGGATTACATCAAATTCATGGAAAGGTAAAACAATCAGGTCAGCTGGGAACTCTCTCTTGAATTCTAATAGGGCAATTCCTATAAACTTCATTTACATGCATACTGTGGCCCAAAGGGCTAATTACACATATATCATAATTCATATGATCAACAATAGATACATTTCTACCCAGTTCCCCATTACAAATATAGGAATGTGTAGACCCTGGGTCTATAAGCACATACACCTCAGAATCAAAGAGAGAAAATGTACCAGCTATGACCTCAGGAGCATCAGCATCAACTCGACCTTTCATAGCATAAGCTCGAACAGGAGACGTCGGAGCATAAGGTCGATCCACAGTCTTAGAGACATTCCTGGACTGGGCTCTAAACTGGCCCGATCCACCTCTGCCTCTACCACGACCTCTACCAAAAGAGGGTGCATTAGAAGCTCCTCGGTTACTTTGTGGACTCGAGATTTGATCCAGTGGCATAGGACAATTGGCTATAAAATGCTCCGTGCTGCCACATCTAAAAAAACCACCTGTGAGCATTCTACAAGTGCCCCAGTGTCGCCTAAAACAATAGGTACATTCTGGAGCTTGGCCTCTGCCTTGTCCTGATGCAGTACCTCTACCAGAACCAGCTGAGGAAAAAGTCCCTTGCTGTCTACCTCTAGATGCAGGGCGATTTCCAGATGACACTGGTTGATCTCCTTGAGTCAACCTCGATCTTTTCCCGAATGAAGAACCACCCCGAGAAAAACTTCTTCTTCTTTGTTCTCTTTCTCTTTTCACATTCTCTTCTTTTTCCACCCGGATAGCTGCTTGAACCAGCTGGTGATAATCCACCGGGTGCAAAGAAATAGGACCTATCAAATGATCCCGAAGATGATCATTTAATCCATCTTCAAACTGGCGACACTTGAAAGTCTCAGTCAGCATTGCTCTTGGTACATACTTGCTCAAGCGACTGAATTCTACTTCATATTCAGCCACTGACATACTTCTCTGTTTGAGGTTCAGAAACTGCTTCAGTCTTTCATCTTTATAAGCTTCAGTCACATACCTCCTTTTAAATTCTGCTACAAAGAATTCCCAAGAGAGGGAATCAGGTAGCTGAGGTTGTGTCTGAACTAGTTTCCACCAATCATAGGCCGCTCCCTGAAGTAAGGATACAGCACAAGTCACCTTCTGATTGGCGGGGCATTGGACCTCAGCAAAAACCCGCTCCAATCGCTCAAGCCACAACTCGGCTTTCTCAGATTCATCCCAAGAAGAGCCTAAAAACTCTTCTGCACCATGCTTTCTGATCTCCGAAATCGGAGCCTTTGGTGAAGTCATCCTTTGTAGAATCTGAGCCATATCATGGGAAATCTTCAACAAGGCTTCCCCAGCCTCAGCAGCAGCTGCACCACCTCTAGTGGATGCAGAAGATTCAGGCTGAGAAGGATTCGATCGGCCCGGTAAATTACTCTCAGCCGACTCATCAACTACGTCACGATATCCTTCCATCTTATCTATAACAAAGAAACGCAGGGACAGCCACAATCAGCCAACAACAACCAGAATTCTATATCTATAACTCATAAAATGCCTATCGGCCAGAACCGCCTAAACCAAGGCGCTCTGATACCAAAATGTAATGCCTATACTAGCTAATCCAGGTTACTGTTACTAATTACATTCATTAACCTATTCATCAGGTGACTTATCAGTTAATTATGCATGCATAATAACATACACATCATACATACTTTTCATATGGAGGGCCCACTATTACATATTCTTGATCATTTTTACAGAACTTATAATTACATGCCTTATATATATTTACAAATACATTACTGATAATCAAAAGAGATGCAAGTTCTATTCTGAAATTGGCTTGGAAGACTGTTGGCTTTGTCCCTGAACACACGGTCTACCCTTCAAACCTACACGGATTAACACCCGTGCTAAGCTATAAAGCTTAGTGGGGAACAACTAAAAACATGTTGATAACTACTCACAGTAGCTATCATCAAGCATTCCTCAATAATAAAACACAATATAACAGTATCTTTAACAATATACAGTAACAGATATCAGACTATAGATGCATATCATTGCATAACATTTAATGTATAATTTATCTTATCAATTTGCCTGCTTAAATTCATGTGGGAGTGGATAACGGGTTCAATGGATACCCAATGGTATCAAAACAGAAGGATACCCGTAGGTATCTAACAGAAGGATACCCGAAGGTATCTAACAGAAGGATACCCGAAGGTATCTAACAGAAGTCTCACGTAGAGACAAGTCCCATGTAGAGACTTACAGAAGACTCATAAGAGTCAAACAGAAGCAGCTGCGATGGTACCCTATAGGCATGCCTATCTATCCACAACCAAGACTCTAAGTGCAGGCATAACATATTATATTTCATTTCTCATGAAATATCATCATCATAATTCAATATAGCATTAACAAATGCTAAACAGTACAATATTAGACATTCTCATATATATATATAGCATACTTAAGATTCATATACTGTAATTCCATGGAATAATTCATGTATGTTTCTATTATGAGTAATAGAAACTCACCTTTCAAATAACAAGCAAGCTTTGCATTCATGGATATTTCCTTTGCTACATGACTATCATTTAGGATGATTTATAAGCTTAGGAAGGCTTAAACAAGTCTGTATCATAAAAGAAATCAAAGAAGATGCATTTTTTTGAAAAACAGGGGAGGGTCACGGTTACTATGAATTTCATGGTAACCGTGAGCCTAACATTTTTATAAGGGTCACGGTTACTACACATTTCCTAGTAACCGTGAGCCAAAAAGCCTTTCAATTCTGGACCTCATATGAACTACCTCACGGTTACCAACCATTTCATAGTAACCGTGAAGTAGGGTGAAAACATGGGTCACGGTTACTAAGAAATCCTTAGTAACCGTGAGATAGCTTCGTTTTCGCTACTGGACCAAAAGCTAACTGCCTCACGGTTACCAAGCCTAGGGTAGTAACCGTGAGGTGTTACGAGAATGGGTCACGGTTACTATGAAATCCTTAGTAACCGTGATCCATTGCGTTTCCTTCGGTCTTAAGCTGTCGTTTTAGGAACCTCACGGTTACTATGAAAGTCATGGTAACCGTGATCCCTAAACCGACTCGAGACCGATTAACAGTCTCGAGTTCAAAGCTATTTTTGACCTGTAAAACAACATTTTCAGGCAAAATGACCTTCAACAAAGTTGTAGGCCTAAGTGTCTAGTTTTCAAAACATCAAAAATCATATCAATAGGACCTGTAAAACTCCAGTTATGCAAGAAAAACCACAGACTATTCATAAGAGCAAAACTCACAACCACAATCAGATTTCAATACCGATTTTCACTATCACGCAGTGAAAATCAGATTTCGGTTCCTTCAAACAAAATCAAGACATGCAAGTCTAGTTTCTGAATCAACTTGAATTTCCATTTTTGAGTTACCATAGCTCAAGATATGAGTAAAAATGTACAGACTGGTCCAATAACCCTTAAACAGATTTTCATGTTCTTTAAACAAGCTTTGTATAAAAACAACTCTAAACCCTTCTAAGCTATAAATCATCCATAAAATACATGAGAGAGGCACACAAGCTTTATCTCTCACGACAAATCAATATACACACATACATGAAACACTAAATTCCCATACCTTACTTGATCTCCTCCTAGCTCTTCACCCTTGAAGAGTTTCCTTTCCTTTCCTATTGCTTGGTTCTCCTTCTAACAAGTCATAAAAACACTTATATAAAAACCTAGTAAGCTAAATCAAGAATTACATAACCAAGGAGAACAAGTGATCTTACCACAAACTTGAGCAAACCTCTCTAATTCAAAGAAATCTAGAGAGAGAGAAAAGATGAGAGAGAGAGAGTTAGGGTTTAGGAGATTAGGAAGATGAAAATGGAGATTGAAGACCATAAGTGGCCGGCCAAATCCTCTCCAAAATATCTACCTCTCCCTTAAATCCAATTGGTCCAAATGTCACTTTAAAGCAACATTTGCCAATTGGTCCCCCAACTTCCCTTAATTCAAAATCTACCCCAAAACTTACACTTTAACTTTTCAATTACACCCTTCAATTAACATTTATACTTAATTAAGCATAAACACTAATAATTAATTAGTGATAATTCTACTAGGGTGTATTGCGGGGCATTACACTAACCATGAAAGATGATGTGTTGTTATTGTTACATAAACATGTAACTATTATGATATGAACGAAAGAAATTGATGCAAGCATATGATCATATGACATCATCCATATGTAATGGAGCCTAAAGCTCAGCATTGATGTATGAAAAGAATGATAAGCATTCTTTTATGAAAAGTGGCTTTAAGCCAAATGATGTGCTAAGTAAAGAAGAATATGTTAAATTAAGAGATTTCTTAAAAAGTTAAGCCTGCGGGTCTTAGTTCAGTTGTGGATTAGATAGGCATGCCTAGAGGGATACAGTCGCAACTGTTATATGTTGACCCCATTTGGGTCTTGTTCCTTAATGGAACCATCATTTGACCTCGTTTGGGTCTATAGTTTATTCTTTGTTGGAACCATTGCTTGACCCCATTTGGGTCCATTGTTTGATATCTTCGGATATCCATAGTATGATACCTTCGAGTATCCATTGCTCGCGTTATCCACCTTTTGAACTAGTACTTAGGCAGGCTATTAAAGATATAGATGGTTCGAGAAACAAAGTAACGTATGTATCGATCGCATCACTTATATATATATTAGAATCATGATAATAATCTATTCTATTGCTTTACCTTAATTTTAGTTAGCTATAAACTATTGCTATGAAATGAAATGCTATGTTATGTATTACTTGATTGTGATGTCTTCCATCAACCATGAGAAAGGTCACCGTGTGACTTCCAGTGTAAGTTGGTTTCACGATGAATAGTTGGGTTGCATGGGCCATAAGCTTACAAGATTGAATTAGATGTTATAGAACTATGACATGCATAATAACATTCATGTATGGGAAAATTAGAAAATGTTTACATGTGGTATGGAGACCATGCCAGTTAATCATGAGGTGTAATACCTATTCATTGGAATGGCATGCAAGTTTGTGTGTATATGAACATTTTTATATATGTACATGTATAGGTACAATTCTAATATAAATCAAAGTGCAAAGCATGATATTATATTAATCTGTATGATGTTTAAAGTGCCATGATAATATAGCAATAAGGAAGACATGCACAGAAAACCCGAACAAAATGATAAGTTTGTAATATATGTAATGAAAGCATGCCTAGCAATATCTATTACAACGTTATATAACATGAGCACTTCCTTTCAACTATGAATAAATGTTAAATGCACATGTTAGGTAACCAAATTGGTTAATGTTATTAAGTTGATGGTTGTACGAATATAACGACCATATCAGTATTCTTGAATAGAAGAGTTATAAGATGCATGAATCTTCTAGGCAATAAGAGAGGGATTATAGATGATCGTTAACTAACAAGTTTCAGGGATAAGATAAGTTTATACAATGCTTTTAGTATTTGATAATGATGGCATCACATGGATAAGGTTGAAAGCTCCTCAGGATTCTCGGTATGGCGTGATAAATAATGTAACCTCATATGTTATTTTATGTTATTATGATAATTGTATTTGGTTTGATGAAGAATATTGTAAGAGCTTGCCATAGATTTTGTTCCTCCACTAAGCTTTATAGCTTAGCACGGGTTTGTTTATCCGTGTAGGTTTCGAGAGAACTTCAGAGGATCGAGCAAGATGTGGTTGCCTTAAGGTTTTCAGGATGCTTGAAGGCCCTTTTATGTTATGATTATTTATCCATAAGTTTATTATTTATGGCATGTAATCAGGGCCTGTGTTATTATTATTACTATTAGTATTTATGCCTGATCTTGATTAGTTATGATTGATAATGATTGATGATGATTGATGATTATTCATGGTTAGGGAATTAGGGTGTTACAATGTGCAAGACAGGCAACTGATAAAAATGATAAACTTTCTCCTAATACATGAACAAATGGTAAGGAAAAACAAAAAAGGAAAAGCATTTGGAAAAAAAAAGAACCGTACCAAAGATCTATATGAATCCTCAAGTTTTACATCAAGAAACAACATACTCATCATCCTAATTAATGAAATAATCTAAAAGAACAACCCTAATTTACTACCACCAAAGATTTCGATTAGCCCAGCAAGATAAGGAAGGGGATAAAGTCTCACTTATGGATCGAAGCGGGGTGGTGCACCGAGAAGACTCTGTTGCAAACTCCATCTCATTGAACTACTGCTCACGGTCCATCTCGATTATGAGTGGGACCACTAGGATGAAGAAGGTAGTTCTGGTGATCCATGCAGCCTTTCTAGTGCTTTTAGCCAGACTCTTCACCACATAGGCAACATCATCGTCGCTTGTTTCGCCATATTAATTATTGCCGAATTTGAGATGGCTTTAATGATCCCTCCCTCGCTGCTATCGGTGCTGATTCGTTTCTTGCCAGGGATGCCATTGGAAGGGGTTTTTGTTGCTTGTCTTTGAGTTGTTTTGACTGAGTAGGGAAATAAAAGAGGGTTTTATGGATTGCACAATTACAATTATTGATTGACATGTACACAGTAATAAAACCCTTCTAGAAAAAGAAACAAGCCATGGCCTAATTTTGCACTTTCAGTATTTTGTGTTTTATTTATTATAGAATAATTGTGAATTGTTTTTGAAGGTAAATGAATAAAAGTTTCGCCACTTTCTTAAGGAAGTAACGACCGGTAATCCTAATCTTTCAACGACCAGATTTATGCCCCTCATTAAATAATAATAAAATTTAAGATCTAACGACTTGATTAAATTTCCTTCGCTTTTTATATATTATTACGACCGAATTTCATCACTTCTTTAAATTTTGGTCGTTAAAAATTAATTTTCTTGTAGTGAGATACTACTTGTAAAAATATTTAAAAACAAAAAATTTTATGAAATTTTTACATATAACATGCCCTCATTGTTAGTGATATGGTGGCTAACATGACACCCATATCCCATGTGGGTGGCCAACGAGAATTTCTTATAGGGTTTTCCTAGAAATCTAACCAATGTGACTTTTTAGAAACATTTCACTTAGTTGATGTATTTTTCCATTAAAAATTTTTATTTCATGATTTTTTAGTTAAAAGTGGAAGAGTTCAATTACTGTATGTGAAATTAACCCGAAGTTTCATTAAAACTCCTAAGTTTTAAGAATAAGCTATAGAACATCTTAACTCTTTAATAGTGGAACTAATAAACCTTTCTTTCACATAATATGAAATAAAATAAAATAAAATAAAAAAGACATATTGCACTAATGTGTTGTAATTTTCGTCGAATGAAAAAGGACATGTGTCTAACTTTTTCTTATACTACTCATAACTCACTACAATTCATTTCTCTGATTATGCAATTTATGTTACATGTTAGTTACTATTCACTCTATCTTTTCTTTCTCTCATTAATTAGTGAGAATAGGAAAAAGAACATGGAACCCCATTTACAAAATATTTACCCAATCATACCCCTTGTGAATTTCTTTGGATATCATGTCATTATATAGCAATCCATGAAAAGTCTAATCACCAAAGCTCTTAGAACTAATTGCTGGAGGTAAATATGAAAAAGGGAGTTTGGTTCTAAATCTTATTATATATCTCATCTTTTGTCTTTTTATTCTTTTATTATTTTAATGACATTGAATTCCATTAACTTAAGCATTGGAGTATCTGCAGAGACCTCAACCATTTTTTCACATATCACTCAAGGATTAAGGGTAGATTATTTGCTCATCATCGATTGGTATAGTGAGAATGGAATGATGTTTGGAATACATTTTTAATTCTCATTATGCAGTTGATGGATCTTAGTCTTACTTTGGGTTTGAATAGCTCTACAACACCAGCAAATAAAGTTGCCACTAATCCCTCACAGTTAGTTAAAGGCAATGGGAATGTTGAAAAATCAACACTGATGAATCCAATCTAAGACCCAATGGTTGCCACTGCCTCCTTAGTGGTTATAGATCTTAGTGTGATGCTAATTCAAGCTTAATAGCTTTATAAATGTGACTCAATGCCTTTAGGCCAAAATTAACAACAAAAAATGTGTAATAGGTTATTCAAGACTAGGGTAAGACTTTAAAGCATTCATTGAAAATTCTAAAGACATCAATGCAAATGAAGGACCAAAATCAACAAAGGGCCATTAATGCCCTAAAGCGGAACACCAAAACTTTTTCTATGTTTGACTCCCTCCAAAAAAATCCCCTAAAAACTTTTATGGAATTCGTAGAGTGGGCTTAGAAGGACATTCATTTAGATAAAGCCAAAAAAATATTTTAGCCCTAATCCCTAAAGACTAACAAGCAAAAAGATAATTGACAAAATGGAAATATACCTAGAAAGTCTTAGTCATTCATACCTACAATCATTGGATGTTTTTATGTCTTGATTTGTGATTGCCTGTTGATAATGGTGAGAATGATATTTCATGGAGAAAATCCTTTACAAGGATAAAATACTGAAATGATAAAAAATTTCTAAAGAGGGGAAATGGTAATTTTACCATAATGAGTCAAAACTAGCATCATTAGAGTGTAAAAAGACTAGAAAAGGCTTAATTTTGAGTAATGACTAAATTTTAAGTCTTAAGATAAGAAATATAATGAGTAGGGTCCATAAAAATCTTAATGTCACGTGTCAATCGAAGAAAAACCTTTGTTAATCCTAAACTATTGTGCAACATTCCAGAACCAGTGTGCAATAGTCCAAAATTGGTGCATGCTAGTTTTGGAATTGTGCATGATGATTGCTATAGATTGCAATAGAAGTTAATGTTTTACAAATTTTTAAGTTTTAAAAGCATCTTAAAGGCTCTTAAGAGTTATTTGATGAGTTCCAAGTCACCTAAACCATCTAAAATAGCTTTAAAAGATATATATAAGATTTTCAGTAGTCGTATGAATGGCCATGACTCTGCTTTATGCCTATAAATTGGGTGCTTTGGTCCCCAAT